>CM076578.1:1071754808-1072102790 GCA_034641835.2 Pinus albicaulis
AGTTCTTCCTTTGTCAGACTCGTTAAACCCTGATGACATTGGGTTCAGTTGAAAGGACGATATTCGAGTTCCTCCTTCCTAGGGCTCGTTAAATGTACTAGGATGGGCTTATACAGCAAGCACATGGTATCCTCTTCAAGCTTGTGTAAAAATAAAGAGGTACTCACCAGAAATGGTGGGGAAAATTGGAACCAACATCATTTTCGTGTCGGCAGTATGTCGCTCTTGAACATGGCACTTCTCTACATTAGTGTCGGGTTAGGGATATCTCGTCTCATTTTTTCACTTGCCTCCGTGGGTTTGGGTAATCTCTTTTGACCTCTCATCTGCTCTTTGCCTTGTCGCCATGACCTTTGATCTTTTGATGTCAAATACTGCCAAATCCACTGTCGTGCCGCCAATATGTTCAAGAGAAGTTGACCTCTGCAAGTACCAACCTTCCTCTGATTCTCATCTGATCGTGATTCACAAAGACATTATGTTCCTCTGTCTCGCATTGATGATGTGGGAAACACTATGGCCCACCTTTGATCAAGGTCACTTCCTGTCAACTTCAGCTCATTATCCAGGAAGCTGATCTAGAGACTCCCTTCTGGTACCTTGGAGCCTGCATGCCTCAATGGCAGGTTCTTCACATTCGACGTGAGGTTTTCATCATTGGCCTCCAATCGTGTGATTCTGCGGGTGTTCGACGTCAACTCATTATTCACATGCTGTAGATTGTACCTGTAGTACCTTGAGGACCATTGGCATTAATGGTGGTACCTCTCGCGTCTGTTAACAACTTTCATCACTGGCTGGTAATCAGACGATGTTCTTGCATGTTCGACTTTAGCTCGCTTATTCACATGCTTGAACTTGTACTTTGCTCAGGTCGAGATGGAGGGCAAGACCCTGGATTCCTGTCTATTATGATCCAAGCTACGATTTTGTGTATTATTATGATTAGTTACATGAATCACTGATTGGATGGTTTCGACCATACTTGAGTCTATTTACTGATCCTCACTGGATGGCTGCGTCCATGCCTCGGATCTGGATTATTACATAATCTGTTATGGATGGCTGTGCCCATACCATGTATATATCATGTATTTCAGATATCAATTGTACTTCTCTACGCAGGTTTTCCGACGGTGGTGTTTTCAGTTGGACACGTTCTCGTAAAGCATTTCACCCCTCTCTCTTTTTCGGGCCTCATGCTTTAGGGGGCATCTGTTACACAGCAATTTGTCATCGTCCCTGCAATTCCCCCTCCCGCACAATTGGAGGGCTCATTCCGTGACCTGTGAGCAGTGACATGACTTGAAACCACTTTCATGACATCCCTTTGAACATGAGCTTTCATTGTCCTGAAGACAACTCCTTGTGAAAAACCCTAAAAACACCCCTTTTTGCATTGGCGTGGGAAACCAGTTCATTACCCACGCCAATGGGGGAAATACTTCAAAGAGGGCGTGCCAATTGGCGCTCTGTCTCAGAGTTTCACTCGCGCCAGCCATTTTAAGGAGTGTTTAAAAAAAATAAATGGCAGAAGTTTCGTCCTAACCAATCCATAAGCTGGTATCTAATTTGAGTTGGGAGGTTTGGCTCCGGATCTCCATGTAGAGGAAGTGGTTTTCCACCTCTCATGGAAGCTTCCTTGAGGATAGGGCCAATCCCATGATTATAGGGATCCCAACTCCCCTTCCTCCATCTATAAAAGCTTGCTCATTCCCTTTGCAAGCTAGTCTCGAAGTTCCCAAGAGCCATCAGAGCCTTATGTTGCAAGAGCCTTGATTTATTCCCTTAAGGCCAAATCCAAGAAAAGAGATTGTTGTCGAGACATCCGAAGAGAGAGGCTTGTCCCATCCCCGATAGGCTTTGTCGAGACGTGTTCCGCTGGCGACCCTCTAAAGGAGAATTTAGCGTGAGGGCTATGGTTGTATTCTTCTTTGATTGATTAATGATAAGTGACTATTGGTTATGGTTCCACTCTTGTTGTTGATTATGATGATGAGTTGTGTCTTCTCTGACTGACATATAGTTGCATATACTGGATTTTACGCTAGCGTTTGTTTTGTTTCTTGCGTGTGCAGGTGTCCGATCACGGAGATCGTGAGGATTGCGATTTGCCAGAGCTAAGGAACGGGAGCGCTACTTCCTCTATGAGCGAAAGCGTTGGATTCCAGGTAAGCCTTCATCACTAGTTGGTTTATTTGAAATTAGGAACCTGCACTATAGCATGTGACGATTGTTGCTAGACCCGATCTAGGCTAGTAGGGATCGCCTCTGTCCACATAGGGGATTTACCTCCACAACAACTGTATTTTTTTTCATTCAGGAGTAGACAATCTGCCTTACCAGTACCTTTTGGCTGACACAACTTTCAACACTCTTGTAGAAGTGCCAAACTTTGTCCATTTTTCTCATTTGTAGACTTTGAACTGATGAGGTAATATTCTTTGTAAATTTCTTAGGTCCTTCTTGAATAACAATGTCTTGAAATTCTATTACATTTGAGCCAGATTATAGAAAAGGAAAAGTAGTGCCTGAAACATCCAATGATGACCTTAAAACATGTAAAAAGCCTAATGACCTAATGGGAGGGTCCTTTGACCTAATTTTGACTGGGATTTGACTTGTAGGCTTTTAAGTGAAAACAGAGTATTGTAAAAAGTGTTGTATTGAAGATCCAAAATCCAATGTACTTGATTTATTTAAAGAGCCTACAGAGATATTTTTGAGACCGTCAATGCTTGAGGGACCTGGGGAACATGGGAATGAGTTATCTATAGGAAAACCCTAGAGGGAAGGTGGAGTTCAGTGACAAGGGGAAAAATGAGGCAATGAGGTCATAGGTAGGGAAGTAGGATAAAAATGAGAGGTATAAGCTTATAAGGAGTTTGTAGGAGCAACAGGGTGACCATGAAATGGGAAATTGATAGAATAGTGAAAAAGTTTCTATAAGGATAATGAAGGTAGTGAGATTTCTGAAACTCAAGATATTCATGGAAAATTGTTTTCGGAAGTCTATAAGCACCCTTTAGTAATCCAAAGATAGTGAAAAATACTGATGAATAACAGTGGCTTCACTTGGGGAGGGCAACTCCTTTAAGGAGGTGTAAAGAACCTCAGAGTTCAGATATTTGGTTTTGCAGATAAGAAGCCTCACATGATTGCTAATTTACTCCTTTTCTTTCATTTTTCAAGGCTGATATTTTCTGCTGTTCTTGGAAGCCATGATCTTATAATCTTAAAAAACATTATTGCTTCAAATATCAACCCTACCTACCCATAATAATTGTCCTAACATTTTTTCTTCATTTGGGCGCATTTGGATTTGCAAACCCTGGACATCATTTTTCTTTTGAAAGCATAAAAACTATCTAATGTCTACCCTTATTACTTCCAAGAGCTCAGATTAGACTGATGAGCCCTTTTATTCTCTACCTAATCTACTTATCTGTCAAGTTTAAACAGTTTGACAGATTTTCATTCTCTAAGCTATCAACATAAAATTCAAAACATGACCAAATCAAGGTTGAGTTGTTTGATTTGTCATGAGCTGTGGCATCTTGGACAAGTGGCACACAGATTTTATTTTTTTACAAGTAAAACTAGAAACTTGAGGGCTCATAACTTGGAGTTTGTTACCTATCCCTCTCTTTTCTCTTTGGTTTAGATTTAAGCTTTGGGAAGCAGCATCTTTTCGTAACCTAGTCTACTTGATAAGCCAAGTTTAAACTATTTGGAAAATCTCCACTTTCTAACTTATCAATAGAAATTTAAAACATGTTCAATCATGGTTAGGTTGTATGATTTAACAATACTTTTATTTCTTTAGAGCTAGTGGCATTTAGACTTTCACACTTTCAGACATATTCTTTTTTTTGGTATGGGGCTTTACCTCTTCTTTTAATCTGCCCTCTTTTTCTTATTTTCTTTGTATTTCGTGTTTTTATTTTTCTGATACTTTACTCAAGCAATGTTATGTACAATGAAAAAATATTTAAACTAAGAATTTCAAAAAAAATAGTGCTTGAGCATCCTTCCATTGACACGACCTCCAAATAACTCTGTTCCATCCATTTCTTGTAGGAAGAATGCATTGTTACCTCTAACTGAATGGATGATATATGGACCCTTCCATAGATTTTCAAATTTTCCATGCTTTCCTTTGTCCTCTCTTCTTGAATCCCACTTCAACACTTTGTCTCCAATTTGGAAATCATTTTCCTTGGTCCTCTTACCAAAGATTTTCTTGATGCTCTCTTGCACTGCTTGTGTTCTATTGTGAATAAGTTGTAGAATGCCTTAATGTAATGTGATACTTGTGGCAAAATTCCACCATTCTCTTGGACTTGAATGCAACAACATTATCAGTGATGATATTTCTCAGACAACCAAATCTGGACAGAATATTAGTTTCAAGGAATTTGATGATTACCAAGTCAGTGGCATTCCTTGAAGGGATGGCTTCTATCCATTTGGTGAAATATTCAGTTGCAGTGAGGATCCATTTGTGTTGGGCAGAGGAGGCAAGTTGATTTATCCAATGAAATATAAACCCCACTGTTGAAAAGGAGTTTCAACATTGATAGGGTGCAAAGGCAAAGACAATAGTTTTCTCTTTCCCTCAAAGATTTGGCATTTATGGAAAGTCACTACTAGCTTGTGGATATCAGGGAAAAGAGTGGGCCAATAGTAACCAGCTCTAAGGATTTTGTTGGCAGTGGTTTTCCAATAGAGATGACCCCCACACTCCCCTTCATGAAACTCATGCATGATTATGTTTGCATCATCTTTTAGTAAACATTTAAGCAAGATACCAACATATATTTTCCAATATAAAGCTTTTTCTAGAATGCAAAAAATTACAGCTTTTAGTTTCAAGAATTTGGCCTTTGTTTTGGAAAAAATAGGAGGAGCATTTAGATTAAAAATCACATATAATATGTCAGCATACCAGAGTGAGTTCATAAATTCTTCTTCAATAGGAAGAGTCACCAGCTCTTCTTGTTCATCCAAGGAATGCATCATTTTTATGTCCAATGCTTAAAAGTTTGCTTCAGACATTAGTTTGGCCAGTCCTTGTCCTTTGATTAGCTTGGTGGGCTTGATTTCTAGATCATACTCTAGAATGAAAACAATCCATTTACCTCTCTTACCATCAGGATCCTGAGTTAGTATGTCCTTAACAATTTCATGAGGAACAAAAGAAATTACATGTGAATGCAAGATGTAAACCCTGAAATCTTTTAATGCTTTGATTAAGGCAAAATCTTGTTTCTCCATGATGTTATATTTCAGAGGTGCATCTCTTAGTTCCTTGCTGAAGAAATCTATGGGTTTTTCTTGTCCCATTATGTTCTTTTGTAGAAATACTAAAGCAATTGTGTGTTCTAATGCAAATGAGAAGATGAAGAAATCCTTGCTAAAGTCAGGGCTGATTAGAACTGGTGTTTGGGTAAGTGATTTTTTACCAGTTCAGAGGATTTCTTTGCTTCTATGGTCCATTTGACTCCTATTTCTCTTTTAAGCATGTTTGTAATGTTTCTTAGGAGTTCAGCAAGGTTTGGTATGAACCTTCTTAAGAAATTGATCTTTCCAATGAAGGATTGCAGTTCTTTGATGTTTCTAGGGTGGCTGATCTGCAATATTCCCTCAATCATTTTTGGGTCTATTTTGATTCCTTCTTCAGAGATGATGTGGCCTATAATTTTTCCTTCTTGAAGGCCAAACCGAGTTTTCTTAGGATTCAAGGAT
Organism: Pinus albicaulis; assembly: GCA_034641835.2. Classification (NCBI taxonomy): domain Eukaryota; kingdom Viridiplantae; phylum Streptophyta; class Pinopsida; order Pinales; family Pinaceae; genus Pinus; species Pinus albicaulis. The sequence continues at coordinate 1,071,760,557 of CM076578.1, forward strand.
AAACCATACTTTCTACATTTTTCAAATACTTTTCTTAAGTGAGCTAGGTGTTCTTCATCAGTTTTCAAGTAAAAAGTGATGTCATCAAGGTATATCACAATGAAGTAGCCTATTTATTCAGAAAAATTAATTTCCATGGCTCTTTGAAAAGTGGCCCCAACATTAATTAACCAAAAAGGAATTTTGACATACATGAAGGTGCCCCAAGGTGTAGTGAAAGTTGTTTTGTGTTGATCACTTGGAAGTACTAGCACCTGATTATACCCTGAAAAACCATCAAGAAATGATATTATTTTGGAGCCTACCACCCTTTGCAGTATATGATCCATATTAGGTAAAGGGTAGTTATCTTTCAGGGAGGCTTTGTTCAAATTTCTAAAGTCTATGCACAACCTAATTTCTCATGTATTCTTCCTCACTGACACAAGGTTTGAGACCCATTCTGAGTACTTGAGTGGGACTATTATTCTAGCATCATACATCTTTTTGATTTCTTTCTCAACTAGATACATTAGGATAGGGTTTATCCTACGCAATTTCTGCTTGAATGGTTTCTAGTTTTCCTTGAGAGGGATCCTGTGCTGAATGATCTTTATGTCATAGGACTTCAAGTCCTCATAGCCCCATGCAAACACATCCTTAAACTCTTTGAAAAACTCAATGTATTTTTGTTTTATAAGGAGTGGCAATGTTTTAGACAACTTTATCATTTTAGGTTCTTTTCACTACCTATGTTTCATTCTTCTACATCAGTTTCGGTAGATTCCATCTTAGGCTTCCTACCAACATCATTAAAATAAAACAATTATTATAAGGGGGCAGGTCCTCTTGGAAATAAGTTATCTTTGCATTGCAATACCTCAAGGTCCCTTTTGTCTAAATCTTCACACAATTCTTCCTCAAGAGGATGTTATAGCAGATTTATATCAGCACGATAAGGTAGCTCTGTTTTGTGTGTTTGTTCCATAGCAGGGCAGTCCTCTTGATGATCTGAGTCTGATTTTGGCATTTCAAACTTGGTTTTGGGCTGCAAGAAGTCTTCAATCTGTTTTTCATTTTCAAATACTTGCCAATAATCTATGTTATCCAGGAGTGCTGGTCTGTACTCGACCTTTATTGTGTATTGTTCATTAGCATGAGGTAGTTGGCAAGTGCTGGCAGAAAAGGCTAGTTCATTTGCAAGTCTGTTTTGAGTTCTTGGGACGGAGGTAAGTTCATATTTTTCAAATGCCTTTAGGAGGTCTAAGGCAACATTTCTATATTCTCTTAGCTTAGGATTATTGGTTGAATAGTCTCCTTTGATTTTCCTAATGATTAGCTCAGAATCCCCTAGAACAAAAATCCTCTTAGATCCTATACTTTTCAGCAATTGTAACCCTAAGAGAAGAGCTTCATACTCCACAATATTGTTTGTACATTGAAAATCTAGCTTGTAAGAGTGACCTTGATTAGTGTTGTGTATCCAAACACTTGCTCTTAAACTAGCTTTGCCACAAGAGCCATCAAAGCTCATGTTCCAAAGTGTTTCTGACCTTGATTAGTGTTGTGTATCCAAACACGTGCTCTTGAACCAACTTTGCCACAAGAGCCATCAAAGCTCATGTTCCAAAGTGTTTCAAGTTCACATTCACCATTATGTTGTTGTTCACGGCTGCTACCTTTTTGGCTATCATGTTCTTCATTTTGTGTTTGGTTTGACTGTTCTGATAGGTCTTGATATTCCTCTTTTTAATTTACTTGTTCATTAATGTCATCTTCATTGTACAAAGTAAATGAGTCAAGGCATGAATGGATAGAATAGAGAGGGGTGTTGTTTGGCCTATCTTAGCTACTTACCATGTATTTCATGTGAGATTCTCTGTATAGTCTTCTTTTTTGGTTAAATACTGGAATGGTAGCATATGTCATGTCCATTTGGAGGTTTCCTTGGAGTTTGGCTCCCCATGATCTAGATAAAAGTATGCCATACTTCGGGGGAATGTCAGCCACTACAATGTCCATGACTAGGCTCTTAGCTAGTATTTGTGCTATATTGACACATAGATCTTTGATCAGGCCCAAACATTTAGCTCTACTTGAATCAAAAGAGTACAAGTCTTTTTATGGTTTGGTTATTTCGAGGCCTAATCTCTCCATCACTACCTTTGGCATAAGGTTGTGCGAAGCACCAGAGTTTAGCATAGAATTGTGTAGGATTTTGTCATGGATGTTCAAACTGACATAGAATGGAGGCACAACTCCCTCTTGAAACTTTCCCTCTACTTCTAGTCCAAAAAACAACTCTGGCTTGTCATCGGTCAAATTCAAAGTATCAGTGTCATTTCCTATGTTTAAAGCTTTCAAAACTTGAGATCTATATACATCTTGAGTCACTAGTTCAGTAAGGGGTATGGTTATTTTTATCTTGGTAATTTCACCCTCAATACTAAATGGTTTTTGTGTTCTTGGCATATTTACATCATTTTTATCATACATGGTCTTTTCAACAACTTTAGCTTGCTGAGTTTTATTTGGGATCTTAGTTAAATCCGTTTTTTCAGGGCCACTAGTTGATGTACTAGGGCAGCTTTGGTCACCATTATGTTGGCTGATTTTTCTTTTGATTTGATCAACATTTTTAGCCACCGTGTTCATATTTTCTGTTGTCTTTCTAGGATTTTTTTCATGGGTCTTCCTAGCAAAATTTTTTGATTTGTTCCTCTTAGGGATGTCTTGTGTTTTCTCACTTCTGAGGTCATACTGCCTATGAACCTCCATGATGGAATTTTCAAACCCTAGTTTGTATTCTTTAGAATCCTCATAAGTTCTTTCAATTTGATTTGAGGAAAACATACCTTTTTCTTCTTCCGTGAGAAAAAAAACATCCTGATTATTGGAGTCTATTAGATTGACATGGTTTTCTTTCGGCTCCTCAGTCTCTCTCTCCTCTTCATCTACATAGTTTTCTTGGAAAGGAGGTCTGATTTGCTGGTCATTTTCTCTTTGTCTTATTTGAGGAGGGTCCCTTTTGAAGTTTTGGTTTCTATTTATGGTTTGAGGGTTTGTTTGGTTTTCTCTTGGAGGTTCTCTTTCATTCAAGTTAATTCTCTCTATCATCCTTTCCATTTTCCTAACTAGGCTGTCAATTTTAACATTAGATGTGGAGGCTATAGTTTCCTTTTGCATATAACCTTTTTCTCTGCTCTCAATCTAGCCCTTTTAGCATTTAGGTTGGCTTCTACACTTACTGCTCCCCTTTGCAAGTCCTCTAAGGTAAGGGGATCTCTTTCTGTTAATTTATAAGACATGTCTGGATCAAATCCATCTGGAAATTTTACTAAGGCTAGGCCTTGTGGGGGTTTCATGTGGGGAGGGAGTGCATTATATACACTATTGAACCTAGCACAGTAGCCTTCGAAACTTTCCCCAACATTCCTCTTAAGGTTATCATACTCTGATAGGATTTGAAGAGGATTTTCCTTAGTCTCCCACTTGTTTATGAATGTTTGATACAGGAAGGGGTGATCATGAATACTATTGGGAGTTAAGTTCTTGAACCATTTATTTACTTCTCCTCCTAAACTTTGGGAAAACATTCAAATTTTTATGGTCTCATTTTCTATTTCTTGGTAGTCAAAATAATAATTCATCTTGTCTACATGTTGTTGGCCAGTGGTAGAATCAGCTCCAGTAAAGTGAGGGATTTTATATTGGTGTTCTTGGGGCATAGGCAGTAAAGTTTTTGGTAGTACCAGGGGGGCATACCATGCTACCATGATAGGAGGTAATGGAACCCAATGAGGATTTAAAAGAGGAGGGTTTATGAGTGGGGGTGGAGGATGAAATGGAGTGGTTTTCATAGTGGGTGTATGGGTGGGGTTAGAAGATGTACTTGGACCAGCTAGTTGAGATTGAGCAGATTTGGACCGAAATGAGTTAAAGTGTTGGAGAAGGTGAAAATCAGGAAGAGTGGAAGGAGAGGATTCTCTACTATGACCTTACTGTAAGTTTGTAGGCTTAAGGTATTTCTGGTCTATTCAACTTTGAGACTTAGTTCTGAATAGGTTTATTCTATGCTGTAATTCAAATTGGGTATCTTGTAAGGATGTAAGGTTTTCAGGGACAGAGTTTGCTTTGTGAATTGGTCTAACAATAGTTGAGTCTTCAGTCTTAGAAGTTTTTCTTAGGATTATTTCTGGGTCATCAACTATAGTAGGAGGCTTTGGGTCAGGGTGAGATTTGGTGCTCATTCTTTGTGAAGCTAGATTTAAAACCCACAACAAAGAGAGGCTGAAAGTTTGTAAAGGTTTTGAAAAATAGACCTATCTAAAAGAAGACTGAATTCACACAGTATGTGGCTGGGATTTATACTTATTAGGATTGACTAATTCATTCCTAGGGGAGTCCGTGAGAAACAATGGAGTCACCAGGACTACTGGAAAGACACTGGAGTCACTAGGTGGATGATGCTAAGTGTTTTGAAGATTTTCTTGTTGTCCACCATCAAAAATTGAAAACCAAACTAGAGATATTTTTGGATTTTATGAGTTCTTTATGTAACAATAATATTTTTAATGAGTGTTCCCTAGTATGTTCACCATGATTCTAGTATGGAAAATCAACCAGATATCATTCTAGGCTAATGCTTGATTTATCTAGGTTTGACAGGGGATTTTTGAGTTTTGAAGGAATATTTGAGTTGTTACTTACTCAGTTCCCCAGTGGAGTTTCCATTATGTTAGGTCCCTATAATTTTTCATATTGGCAAGACCAAATAGACATAGGTAACATCAAACCAACTTTGGAGTCCTAGGACGTAGCCTTCCTAGACTCAAAGAGGGCTCTCTCTATGTTTGTATAAAAGATATAACTTGTTTGATTTAAGATGCTGATTTTAGGCTAGTTATAATGATAGGGTTTGTTTGTTTTGTTGGGTAGGTTGTCAAGAAGAACATATAGAGTAAGATAAATTCAAACCATTGGGGTATGGAGTCTGTGAAAGGCTTGAAAGGTACAACAATGAATCAATGGTGTTTCATAGGGCAAGTTAACAAATCAAAATGGATCTTAATAGATTAGGTGGATATGAAATGAACATTAAATTGTGAATTTAGTAATTTAAAAGGGAAATTAAGAATCCTTTAACATACTAGAACAAGAAAATCTTTTAACATTACTATGCTTGAGAAAGAACCAAAGTGCAAGGCACATCATAAACCTCTTTGACCAAACCCTAGTAAATAAACTTCAAGGAAACAATCCAGTAATCATAGAGAGAATTTGATAATTATATAGTCATTACTTTTAGACAAAGATAACATTTAAGATAACAATTCAGTGAAACTAAAGAGCATTTAAGAATTCTTTAATCAAACTTCAAAGAAGGCCTTTAAAGCAACAGTTCAAGAACAACCAAAGGACAGGGAAAACCATAGATTTATTTGGCTAAACTCTACTAGGTAAGCTTCAAGACAAAAAAATAGATTCTCTAATCAAACCTAGTGGAGGAAAACATTTAAATGACAAAAATCAAACAAACTTAAAGTGTCTTCAACAACATGTATTAAGCTAAAGTTTTTGTCCTGTCATAAAATAAATTAATAAAAAATATGAAAACATAAGGAAACAAGTGTAAAATAGGAACAACATCACCATTGAAAAATTTCATGAATCCAGTAAATGTGCTAGCTCCATTGATATTCAGTCCAAAAACATATTACAAAGCTCCAAGGCCAAAAAATCTTTATCACTCCAAATCCATGTGATTTTGATCTCAACAATCAGCCAACAAACACAATGAGGCTTACATGCAGTATTTAACTAAAAAAATGGTGAAGTAAACCCTAGATATGGTTTTAGAAGTCATTAATTACATCATAAATGCATTTGACCATTGAGACCATGCAAGGCCGAAGGCACAAATATCCCAAACTCATTAAATGGAAAAATAACTTCTAACATAACTCCTCAGCTAATTTTAGAGATATTTGTGCTTTAAACCCTCACAATATCTTTTTCAATAACTTCTTGTGACTTTTTTTGACTTTCTGGCAAGGGCGCAACACCACTAGCTGAGGGCGCAACGCAAAAAGCTGGAAAAATTTCCTTGTTTGAATCTAATATTTGGAGGCCTTCCTGGTGTCCAAATGAGCTCCAGGATAGCTCATTGGAAAGCTTGTCATTTATATTTTTAAAATATTCTTTTATGTTTTAGAATGAAGTCCATTTTCCTAGTCAAAAATCCATTCTTCCAAGACTGCTCAAGGCACAACGCCAGTGTTGAAAATATGGCAAAAAGGTGTTTTTTAGGTGGTTTTTGGCCCTTTTGAGGGACCAATTCTACTCCAAATGACCTGAAAGTTTCTGAGGGTGATTTACTTGGCCTAAGGAACATAAATATTTAAACCTTTTCTCAATTTAGTGCCCCAAAAAATAGCACACCGCTAGTGGTGCTATGTGTTTGGCCCTTTTTTCTGCTGGCCAAACAGTCAAAAATTCAAAATTTGCAAAAAGATGTGAAAAGTGGATTTTTTATTGCTGATAATGTTTGGGATGATTGGAGGGATACATCAGCAATGATTTTGAGGATTTCCTTTTCCTTTGCCTCATTTAGGACTTGAATCTTTGCAAGAGCACGTTTGAGCTTGGCCCTTGCAATCCTGTTGCTTAAGGCATAATGCCTTGCCATATTCTTCTGAAGGTAAATGTTTATTTTTTTCTTCTCAATCTGATACTCTAGTTGTACATTGGATATCTCTAGCTAAGATTCTCTATCATAGTTGATTTCTATGGTAAGCATCTCACTTGGAGTGAGTTGCTCTGCCAATGTTGTCTCTTCCTCTCTTTCCCAGGCTAAGGCCTTCTTAAACCTAATTATCCTTGGCCTCTTCCTAGGAAGTTGTTCTTCCTCATTATCAATGTCATAAAGAGTGCCCAAGGTCTCATCTAGCTTATCCTTGGCCTTTCTAGCCTCTTTCTGAGCTCTAATATCTCTGACCTCAGTGATGGCTTTCTCTGTCTCTAGCTGCTGGTTTTCTACCTCAGGGAAATTGATCACATTTTTGGCCCTACCAAGATTGGTTTGTAGCTCCATAATATGGGAATCCTTTATTTTGAGTAACATGTTTGTGATCCTCTCCTCATTCTCATAATCACTGTCAAGGTAAATTAACTGAAACTCTTATTCAATTTCCTTCTTGTCTTCCTCCTCTTCAACAATGACCTTTTCCTTACCTTTGTCAAGCTATTTTTTTGTTGTAGAAGGAAGGGACCCTTCCAAAATTTGTGGATAAAACACCTGCCTATGAACTCTTTGATAGGTCAAAGGAAAAGGCTCTATGTCAATCATCTCAGTGTCATCTGTCTCACTACTTTCTTCATTGTTTGATGTTGTGTCATGAGATGAGGGTGAAGGGTTGTGGGAAGATGATAAAGGAGGATCATCATGGGGTGAAGGAATGTGAGTGAGTGGAGATGTGTGAACAACAAGAAGTGATGGAGGAATGGATTCTAGAGGATGGGATGAGGAAGGTATATCTTTTTGATGATGGCCTTGTGGAATAGAGAACACCTCATTGGCAATGAAGGTCTCCCATGGAATGTCTTTCTACTGTAGTTGGTGCATAACAACCATTTTGATAAGTGACTAATGGAAAAGGCTTTACATCTGCTGAGGGTAGTTTCTGTTTTGCACTATGTATGCCATTTTATCAATGCTTCGGTAAAGATACTATGGTATGTGCAACATCCTCACTCTAGTAAAATGCATAAGTAGCCTGATGTGGTATGATTAAAGACAGGAGAACCTTAACTCACATGTAAAATACTTCATTATATTCTTTATCATAGGTGCATATAGATAAAGAATGTGAGAGAAAGGAAAGATGGATTTTTTGTGGTCTTTATACCTGGGCTTAAGGTATGCCTCAATGTAACTCATGTCAAGGTTATCTTACTTGAACCATCTCTCCCATAAAGTAGGTATGCTTGTGGAATTAGCAATGGCATCTGTATACAATTCAAAGGTGACCCCTACAAGATTAACTTGTTTTTCATGCAAGTTAATGATAAATAATATAGTTATCTTAGGTTGGTTTTGCACCTACTACACCTTTTCACAAAATTCAAAGAATCCTACATGCTTGAAACAAGAAATAGTAATGGGAGATGCCATGAGCTCTCTTGTATTGAGGGGTTCAAATCTATTGATATTTCCTCCTTTGTGATCATGCCTCCTTGGAATTTCGACCTCCACATCACTGCTACTGTCCTCTGACATTGTAAACAGTTCTTTTATAAATCCTTGGAGTGTAAATGGAAATGAGATGAAGGGGTGGAAATGAAAAGGTATCCTTGCAAATGAGGGAATGAGTGAGTGAGGGTATAGGTGTATGAGAATGAGTGAGAGGTAAAAAAAATCAATGACAACCCTCCAGTTGTGTAATTACCCTTTCTATCACTGAAAATTTGTCTATTAAAATGAAATGACGTTAAAATAGTCATTTAATGCTTTGAAATTTAGGGTTTCTCTTAGGGTTTTATTTCATTCATTATGAAAACACCAAAATTGCTTGAAGATGGGTTGATGACATGTAATTACATGTCAATATTCTTGGAGGACCTTTGGTTGAGACTTGGAAGAAGTTTGAAGTGATTTCAGTGGTTTGAGGGCTTATAAAACCCTTCTGGCCAAGCGCGCAGCACCAAGGTTGAGGGTGCAACATCAAGGCTGAGGGCGTTGCACCGGTTCTGAGCATGCAGCACCAAGATAGTCTTTCCTGGGTCTTATTAGGCAAGATCGTAGCACTATACCAGGTGCGCAGTGCCACTTCCCAGGCATCCAGTGCCTTCAAAAATTGAATGGAGGAGAAAAGCCAAGCACGCAACGCCAGCTTCCAGGGATGTAGCGCCAGTCTGAGCACGTTGTGCGAAGGCAAACTTGCCCAAATTCGGCTTGAAAACTCGAAATTTATTCTCCTATGAATTCTCTTGGTATTTTGAAGGATAACAATGATTCATTGAAGTGTGAAAATGGGATTTTATAGGCTCATGATTTAATTTAACTTTGAAACCAACTTTCTAATGTTTGAAAACCTTTTCTGTCATTTTCATTGATATTATTTACAACTTTTTTATTATAGGTTGTTGGAGTTATGAAATTTTATTTTCTTTTGATCTTGGAGACTTGACATGTTTATTTTAACACCTTTAGGATGATTACACACAGCAGTAGCTTCAAAATCCTTTTTTTCTTCCACCATGGAGTTCAACTTATGCTTCTCACCTAGTCTGGCCACTTTCTTCAAAACCCTAGGTGTTTGATTTCTTTACAACAATCATCAGTGTTGTATTCTAATTTTTCTATAACCCTTTCAAGTTCATTCATTTCTGTCCAGTTCACCTCACCTTTTTCCATATTTCTTCAATCTTTTCTGATAGACTTTCTTTATGTTTGGATTTTTGTGTCTCCTTCATGTCATTTATACAAGTGGTCATTGTTTTGGCACTAAACTAGACCATCAATTGTATAAACCCTAATTATTTATAGGACCAAGTTTTTTCCCCTTCCTTTGATGTAAGTCCACCTCATTAATGCCTTTTGTTGACAAATACTTCAACACTCTTGCAGAAGTGCTAAAATATATTCATTTTTATCATTTGCAGACTTTGAACTAATGAGGTAATATTCTTTCGAAATATTTTAGGTCATTCTTGTATAACCATGTCTTGAAATTATATTACATTTGAGCCATATTATAGCAAATGAACAGAAGCGCCTGAAACATAGAATGATGACGTTAAAACATGTGAAACCCTAATGACCTAGTGGGAGGGTCCTTTGACCTGGTTTTGACTGGACTTTCACTTGGAGGCTTCTCAAGTGAAAATAGATTATTGTCAAAAGTGTTTTATTGAAGATCGAAAATCCAATGTACTTGATTTATCTAAAGGGCCTACAGAGATAGTTTTGAGACCATCAATGCTTGAGAGACCTAGGGAACATGGGAATGAGTTAGCTATAGGAAAAACCCTAGAGGGAAGGTGGAGTTTAGTGACAAGGGAAAAATAGGGCAATGAGGTCATAGGAATGAAAGGAGGATAAAAATGAGAGGTATAAGCTTATGAGGAGTTTGTAGGAGCAACAGGGTGACCATGAAATGGGGAACTGATAGAATAGTGAAAATTTTTCTTGTAAGGATAATGAAGGCAGTGAGATTTATAAAGCTTAAGATATTCATGGAATATTATTTTCAGAAATCTATAAACACCCTTTAGTCATCCAAATATAGTGAAAAATATTGATGACTAATAGAATTTTATGTATCTGAAGTAATTTTGATGGCACAGGAAAATCAAGAATGGCCTGGACCTTCAATGGGTAGATTCAAATTCCTTCTTTTGAGACTACTAATCCAAGAAAATGACCAGACCCAACACAAAACACACATTTATGTGGATTGAGGTATATTTTGTAGTGTCCGCGTCGTAAAAATATGGCTCTAAAATGCATTGGATGATCAGTCTGATTTTGTGAATGTGCGGGTAAATCATCTAGATAGGGTTGAACAATGTATTTGATGTCATTGAAATCATAATCCATTTCTCTCTGAAAAGTAGCCCCGGCATACTTTAAACCAAAGGATAGTTTCCTATAACTAAATGTGCCCCAAGGACATATGAATTTTGTCTTATGTTGATCCTCTAGGTAGATATTGATTTGATTGTAGCCAGAAAATGCATCCATGAACGAAAAAATTTCACTTCTAGCACAATCGTTAATAATCTAGTCGATAAAGGGAGTAGGATAACTTTCTTTTGGACAAGCAAGATTAACATCCCAATAATCGATGCAAATTCTTATGGTTCCTTGTTTTTTCATGTTGTAAATCCACTCAGTTAGTGGAACAGGGTAAATGAAGCCAGTAGGAAAAAAAAATTGAACTTCTAATTTAATGGTAGCAGCCTTCTTCGGATGAACAGGACGAAGGCGTTGACGTATCAGCTTGACATTAGGGTACATATTAATAGTGCATTTAATGATACTAGTGTCAATACCTAGCATCTCCTCATAAGACCAGGAAAATATATCCTAAAAATATTGAAATAGAGAGTGATATGTTTTGGGTTCTAATGGAGAAAAATACATGCCAACATGAATATTTTCTACCATGCCAAGTTTGGTTGAAATATCGATAGAAATATTTTCTTCAATATTTGACAAATTTCATTGGAAATCGATTGCATTAATAGGTAAAGAACTAGAAAAGAAATTTTTGATTGATGGGTGATATAGTTCACTAATATTATCTTCATAATCAAGAAGATGGGAACGATGATGATAATATTCCCATGGTTCTCCTTCTGACATCAGGGTTTCCAAAATATTCTCATCTGCCAAGAAAGTTGAGGAAAATGGATTAGATGGAGTACCAAAATATAAGGAACGATCAACCCAAACAACTGGCGATGATGATTTCAGATTTTCCGCCTAAGCTAGATATATTGATTGCTATGCCAACTTAATAGGGTTGGGTGGAAAAAAATCATCTGATGTAACAATTTCAGAATCACCCATACTCTTCCTTAAGCCAGATGGAGTGGAAGAGATCATGTAACAGGTCTTTATACTTGCAATTTCTATCGACGTCATAGGCAGCGGTAATGCAAAGGTTCCCATGAGATTGGAATCCTTTAAGAGTTATACACCAATGTTCTAAAGTGAAAGTTGGTGTATGTGAACAAACGGAACACTTCCAGTTACCTGTGAGGAGGAGGAAAAGAAGGATATTTTATTTATGACTGTGATAGCACCTTTATGTGGAAAGGTGATCATTATAAAATATGTAGAAACAATTGCAGTCATAGCATATACCTAAGGCATTCCAAGTAGAATATTATAATCAAGGGGTTCATCAAAAACCTCGACATCAACATTCACTATTTTTCCCCTAGCTCAACATGCAGATTATTAATAATACCACAAGGATTATAAGTACATCCATTGAAAGCCTTCAGCATTGTTGATGACTGAGACAGGCGTGGTGAGCCAAGTGACTTCCAATAGTTTAGAGAATAAATGCACATATCACCAATAATAGTACGATGAAAAAGGTGATTGAGAACATTTACTTGTATGGAGAATGCCAATTTTGTTGGTAGTTGCGGTACATAGCCCATATGATTAAAGACTAGGAGATTAGAATCATTTGGATCAATTCCACCAATATCCAATAATAAATCCTATTTCTGGGAGGGACAATTTTGTAATACCTTAAGATCTGACATAACTGAAGGGGATTGAGTCGAATATTCAACTATATTATAATTTTGAGCAGCTCTTGCTCGAGGATTATATGTCAATTTATGAATGACTCCCTTCAGGGCCTTGATTGTCAATTTAGGAATAACAATAGGTGGTATTGATTTTGTAGAAGGATTCGTGGTCGTGTTAGTAGGTCGATCAGTAGCCTCACTACCGTAATATTTATTATGCGTTGACACCAAAATATATGTTTAAGGTTTTATGACAGATAACATAAGCGCTTGGGAACAAGAAGCGATATTCGTAGCAACCAATTTTGTGTCTGGATTCGGAAACAGATCTTTCAACACAACTAACGCATGTGAAGTTTTAACCATTTTTGAAACTTCAGTGTGGTGAGGACAATCTCGAACAAAGTGTCCCTCATTAAATATTATGCATGGATAACAAGGTTTCATATTTCCAGACGATTGATCAGATGATCTTTCCTGCGAGTTAGAAGTTTTCTTTTTCTTTGATTTCCCTTTTTTCTTACATCCGGGTTGCTTGTCACTTTTTCCTTTGTCAAATGACATGGCATTGATTTCAGAAGAAGGTGCAGGATTAGATGCATTAGTATTATGTGTGCTTGTAGTAAAAATCATATCTTCTCTGGCACGAGATTCATTTAATTGAGGATGAACATTAAAATTAGATCACGGTGCATTAGGAATTTTTTCGTAGAGAATTCTAGACTGAGTATTAATCAAGTCTAAATATTGAGCATGAGCAATGACCTACTCTTCAGTGATGACGCCACCCTAAGCTACATACTCCGTTATATATGGTAACAGGGACCTAATGAACTACTCAGCAGGGAGATGATCAGGAACAAATGTCTTAACCATTCTATGACGACGATACCAATGATGAATATGATCAGAAATATTAGTATCATTTGTCTATTTAAAATTATTCAAGAGTTCCGTTCTAATTTCATATCATATGGGTAATTGGAAGTGAGTAAAAAATACAATAGCTAGGGTAGTGAAATTTTCAAAAGAAGCTCTAGGTAACTCAATGTACCATTTTGCAGCCAGACTCGTGAGTGTACGCTGGAAGAGAGATAGCCAAATAGAGTCATCATTCAGGGAGTTTGATGAACACCAAAAATGATAATTCATAGCATGAGTCGACGGGTCTTCTCCAGGGTTTCCATTGAAATTAGAAATATCTGAGGGTAATTTTTGAGGTATCACCGAATGCCAAGGAGCATAGTTGATTGGATCAACGGTTAGCCGATTTAAATCTCATAACTCTATAGTTGCAAAAAAGGGAAACTATTGATTAAGGTCAAGTTGAGTATAGCCATAGTATGATGCAATTTCTTGGGCAACAGGAATTTGAGCACCAACATAAGGAATATGCTACTGATAACCCGGATAGGGGTTGTTTTGATAGGCAAACGTTTGAGGATTTTTTTGACCAAAACCTGGGTACGATACTTGTCGAAATGAAGGTTGAGGCATTTGCGCCTGAGGCTGCCATGGGGTCTATCCACCAATTTTATAAACCAAATTAGGATAGCTTGGATTGAGTTGAGGATAAGTATAACCTAGTTGTTGTTGTGTCATCCCATAATATGGTAATCCAGCTTGTGACTAAACGATTCCGAGTACAGGTTTTTGTTGTATATTGGTTGAAGGAGTTGGATTCTGAGGGCCCAATACTTGAGGGTATTGAGTTGAAGGACCCACCTGAAATAGTTGTTGTACAACAGCTTGACTCTGTAACAGGGGTAAAGATGAATTAAAAAGTGGAATGGATGTGGGTGCAACAGGTTGAACCGGTTGATACGAGTGTACAACCATCCATGGTTGGATAGGCAGAGTGGGTTGCCATTGAAAAAAATTCATTTCGACATTAGGTTGACCAAAATAATTATGGAGTATTGTCGAAGTGGGTGACCAAAGGTTCCCCCTAGCATGAGGAGGATAAAAACATGGAAAATATTGTTCTCCAAATGTAGGGAGTCCAGTTGATATGGTATTGGATGGAATATACCCAGATGGACCAACTTGATATTTCCCTTATGATGAATATAAAGGATCAAGCCATTCAGTACTCACTGTAGGTTCACTAGTTAGAATACCAGACGATGACATTGGGGAAGTCCATGGATTTGAAGATGCACCAGAGGAAATTCCAGATAAAGATTTATATCTTGATGGAAGTAAAGGGCCTCCATGTAAATATGACTCTGGTGGAGTAGTGAACATTGACGAGGTAGCAAGAGAAGATGCTAATGGAATTGGAACAGATGGCCCAATAGAAGATGTTATTTTAGGCATGGTTACTTGACCAAATGTGTACCCTTTTGAAATGATGAAAATTTGAATAGGCACAGGATCAAAAAAAGGAGAGGGAGGTGATTGAGGAAAATACTCGTACAAGAAAATATCCTCCACAAAATGGGTTGGAGTTAAAGGTGTTTCACCTTGTGGGATTTCTTCAATCTAAATCAAACCAGGTGGAAGTATTTCGCCATCAGGCCCAAAGTATATTTCAGGAGGTTAAATGTGCGATATGGGAGACTCAATGGCTACAGAAATTTGTGGGATGACTAATGCAGGAACAACTTCCAGTCATTTGACTTCGGGATTCATATGTTCTAGAAAAGAATAGATGGGATTTGGATCAACTTCCAGTTGAACAACATTGGGTTTGGGAGGCATGCTCTCACTGATTGGATGTATCATGACCACGGGTATCTCTGAGGAATCCATCTTGACAACAATAGAAAAACCAAGATTTGTATAAAAAAATTGTTCTGATTCTGGTATATGGGAAGATGATGCCTCACCAGAGGTAGTGATAGTATTGGTTTCGGTTGAGTGATGTCACCTTCGCTGACCAGGATTAACTTCTGGTGGTAAAGGTGGCTTCAATGCTAATCTACGCGAATGATGAGGAAAATTATTTTTCTCTTCCACGATGACTAATTTATTTAACCAAAAAAAAAAAAACAAAAAAAAAGGGTAATTCTAGGCAAAAGGCTTACCAAGAAACTGTGAACTACAGAATACCTCTTGGTGAACCAAGAAGTACAGGTAGGAAATCTCCCTAAATGTTGTGTTCCGTGTATCACAATTTACAAGGCGGTTGACTCGGTTCACTATGGATGGATAGAAACCTAAATTTGTCCTCCCAGATATACCCGAAGGTACATGGAGGCCCAAGTCCGTAATAGCACTGTCTAATGCAAAACCACACAGTGAGAGCACCCCTTTATAATTTTCGTACTATAACACCGCTCGATATACCTGAAGGTAAATGGATGAGCTATGATATACTTACGTATGTGGAGTGAGGTATCACATGCGGAATGTATCACAGAAAATTAATGATAGCTACTATATTTTACGATGCCATAACACATCTCTAGCCTATACCTCCTAAATGTTATCGTTATTGTTCCAATGTTTTTTTAGGTAAATTGATATAAATTTTAAGTTTATCTTGTTTATCAATTTTCCTTTCAAGGTTCACCGCGATGATGTGATGGAAATTCATAAAATGCAAACTAAAATAATAAGAAAATTTTTAATTTTAGTTTCTTCAATGAAAATCCTAGCTACTAGAGGGAAAGAGTAATTAGTTTTGAGAGCAAACAACAAAGAGCACAAACTAATATGCAGCTTTCCTAATTTGTTCCTATGCAAAACACACAATCCACTACATGCAAATGCAGGTTTTTCTTTTCATTCCCTTTAATGTGAATGCAGAAAAGGAAACTAAATGCATCAAATCAATAAAAAAAAAAATATTTTTCTTTGAGAAACAATGAATTGAACAACAATTTCTCTTTTAGGGAAAACAAAGAATAGAAATACAATTTCTCCTATAGGAAACGAAGAATTTAACGACAATTTCCTTTTCAAAATCAAATGGATCTAATGCAGTAATGAAAATACTTTGAAATTAATTTTTCAATGATAAAGAAAAACACTTTAAAGAGACATTGAACAAAAATTTCTTTCAAAGGAGGAATATTCAGGTAAAGTCACTAGTCTCTATGAGGCATGAGTCAATTGAAAGAACTCTAAACAAAAATCTGAAATCAAATGCAATAAAAAATTCAATGGGAATTTGGTTGGCTCTATATGGCAAAGTAATCTATCAGGGGAGACAGTGCTTTGAAAAACACCTTTGAATGGGAGACAGTGCTTTGCAAAACACCCCTAAATGGGAGACAATGCTTTGCAAAACACCCCTGAATGGGAGATAGTGCTATGGAAAGCACTGTTTCCTGTTCAACAATGTGTTGGGCACAACAGAGAACAAAAAATCAAGTTTTTTAACACACTTCTAATGCAATTTTTGATTTCAAAATGCTTGATCTTTGAGAGTAAATGCTACTGGGTGGATAAACATAGGAAAACACACCAAGGATGAAGAGTAAACTCCCCAGTGGAGTCGCCAATTTTTTATGCAGAATTATGAATTACAGATAAAACACATTCCCTAAATGTGGTGCTCATTTAGAACAACATATTAAAGACTTTGCAGATACTTTTCCTAATAGTAAATATACACACGGAATAGATCAAGAAACCTACTTGGATTCCAAGTGCTTCCTATAATCCTTATGTCGCTCTTGTTGTAGCTCCAATCCAAGCTTGATTACCAAAATATTTCCTGCAAGTATGAACACTAAACAGCAAATAGATTGCAATATACAGATGGATATTCACGTTAATCAGTTAAATCAATGAAACATGAAACATATACATAAGATAAGAATCCATAGTGTGAAATACATAAGCTTATACAGAAACATATGTGGGAAAGTAAGCAACAATATTTATTAATGGATAGAAGGGGGAGGTTACAACCAGCGATTGATTTGATGTCACCAACTCCAACATCATCCCTGCCTCATCACAATGAACATCTCTCCAGAAACATATCACTGAAATCAAACACTCAATTGAGAATCCAACAATATTTCTCTACCAAATTTCTTCCTTCTCAAGCACTAGGATCTGTGTTCAATTTATAGATGAGTTGAGGGTAGTTTCACAATCAATGACTTTCTAATAATAGGCAAGACATGTTCCCAAGCTCAGAGGTGTCAAATGGACACATGGATTCGAAGTTTGACACATATGCACTCTTCTAGAAGGCACTGCCCAAGTGGAGATTCCAGAACAATGAGAATTTCGCTCCCAATTTGACCAACGTGCCCTTGAGTGTGGGGAAGTGCTTTGCAGAGCACCCTTGAGTGGGGTTTCCTGCATATGCAAAGCAGTTAGCCCCTTGAGAGACTACGTTGGTGAGCTCATAGGTGATATAACATGTACTTCAAATCTTGGAAACCTTGCAATGGAAGTCATGGAAGATTTTTTCTTGTTCTTTATCTCAAGGCATGTAGCAATTGAAATGCTATGGAATGATAGACCCTATTTATGGTTCTGGGGATGACGTTCAGTTTAACCAAGTCATTGGGAATGGTGCCCAAATTGACCTATAACACACATAAACTAAGATGACAGAGCCTTAGTTTTACACTTTTATAGTTTTACAAAAATTCGAAGGTGCTCTATTAAAATGACACTTCTATTTGTAGAAAAAAAATGCTTATTGAAAATACTAAAAAGCATTTTAACAATAAATTTAACTTAGATAATATACAAATATTTTTTTTTGAATAATTGAGAAATGGTTGTGAGAAAACAATAATGTGCATAAAAAAGATTTTAATTGTCTAATTAAATTTCAAACCTAGAAACTATTATAAAAATAAGTTATTTACTCCCATAACAAGGATACCATCATATTCTTCCGGCAAGTTATACCTTGTAAACAAAATAATTGGAAATCCAAAAAGAAAATAAAGAATTATAAAAATAGTGCCAAGTACATTTAAAAAATAACAATGAGAAAAAATTATATATATTTTAGTTATTAACAAGAAAAGTAATATTTTCAATCTTCCCCTTTGTTTCCTATTATCTATATCCCTACATCTACAGATTATATAATCCACTAATTATACAATCCACTAATGCACAAATACACATTTCATGAATATCTTCAATGTGTATAATTGAATTATATTAAAAAATATAATTTCAATATAACTTATAATATAATTAATTAACACATTTTTTTTTCATTTAGAAAGTACTCCGTTTAATTTGAGAAGTTTCAAAGTTCTATATAAATACTCATTTTTATTATTAAATTACTTTTTAATTTATAATGGATATTAAATAAATAAAATTTCATTTATTTATTTTGTTTTGGTTATATTATTTCATTAAGAAATATTATTTATGAAGTGGTTTCCTAATATTTCGTAGTTGTGCTTTGTTCAACAATATTTCGTATTTGTGCTTTGTGCTTTCCAAAAGTTAGAGAAATCTCTTACATGAAAGTAAGGATGCCAAGTGTCTAACATGATTGTTTGAAGTTTGCATTCATAAATTTTACTGCCTAAGCATACGAAGTTGACGAATACGAAGTTGACGATTTATTTGCTAAACATATCTTGCAAATTTGTATAATGTAACAAAAGGAGTGCATAGAACATTATGAAATTGTGGGTGTCATAACATATCTTGCAAATTTGTGTAGCTCGTAAAGTCTTTATGAAGTTATGGATGTCATACCAGGTAAAGTCTTCTTGATAGTGTGTGCTCGTTTATAGATGTAGGGGTTACAGTAAATTGTGTTTCTAGTGTTTATTATTTGTAAACGAATATCAATGAAGTTTTTTTGAAAAGTTTATATTTTCTATTTATATAAATATTTTTTTTAATCTTTATGAACAACTTTTCCATCTTACTGAGCTTCATATCAAGGCCATATTTAAGGACAAATTTCAAAACTTTAAAGGATTTCTATAACATATAAATAATAGTAGCATTAAGTCTTAAATATTTGATGTTTAAGATAGTTTTTTTCTTTTCTAAAATTTCCCAAAACAAATATATATCTTTCACATTTTCTATGGAGACAAACATATAAAATGAAAATGAGACAAATATATATCTCATTTTATAGGGAGACACTTGTTTTCTATGGATAAAAAATGTGGAAAGTATGACGATGCAAAGATCCTTAGTCACCATGTGGTGTGGTTTTTGGCTTCCATGAATACTTTATAAAACCTATTTAGACATATTCATGAATATCTTCGTATTTTCCACCATCTTCATTACCTTCACAATTCTATAGTTTGTACTTCCTTCATAATTTTTCCTCATAATCTAAGGTGATCAATTATATCCTAATGACCACCATCCCAACGATCTAGAAATGTGGGAACCAAACCAACCACATATTTATTTTAGAAAGTTGGAGTAGAAAGAAAACCATACTTATCGTAATTTATTGTGACATAATTACAAATGAATTTCTATAAAAAAATTGTATAAAAAAGTTGGACCCTCTATTATTCTCTTGGTACAAGCTTTACAAAATGTTCGGTAGCTTTTTGTTTCGTATTGTACCTCTTTACAAAAAATAAATTTGTGTTGCTAAGAACAATATGATGCAAACCTTGATTCCCCTTCTAGTCTCCATGTGAAAAGAAAATCAAAGCACTAAAACATCAAGGCTGAAAACATAATCAAAGCACAAAAAAGTAAAAGCAGTTGCCCCTGAAAAAAATTCTAAGCTTCTCAATCCCATGTACTCATATCTTGCTATTTCTGCTAGATCATCTAACTAATTTGATTTTGAAACATAAAATTAGTAGTATACTTAATTTTTTCAGATGTTTTTACTTCTAATTTCTTGCAAAATCCATGCTCTATCTATCAAAACATGATACAAGCACAATAACTTAAGATACAAATATGAACACAACAAAGGGAAAGGGAGTACGGGAATGATAGAAAAGAGTCATAGACTGCTTCAAAGAAAAATTATTAACTTATACTAAAAATGTGGTATTTACTTAATTAGTCTTGATTCCCTACAGATATGGTGCTTCGAGGGTTCCTTCCTATCCGTCACAACCCCCCCTCCCCTGCCCACCCACCCAAAAAAAAAAAATCAAAGCACTTGCCCATGAAAAAAAAATAGAATTCCTTAGTCCCCTGTAGTCTTATCTTCCTATTTCTAATAGATCGCTCTAAATCATTTGAATTTGAAACATAAATTGGTAGTATACTTCATTTTTTCATATCTTTTTACTTATTACTTCTTGCAAAATCCATTCTTTATCTATCAAAACATGCCACAAGCATAATAAATTCAAATACACACATGAGCACAAAAAAGGGAAATGGAGTAAGGGAACAACAAAATAGGGCCCTATTTAAATTCAAAGAAAAATTATCAACTGCTACTAAAAGGGGGTATTCATTTTCTTATGCTTGATCCCCTATAATGTCTAGCACTTGGATTGTTCCTTCCTATGCCTCACCCTCTGAGCAATATTTCCTCTTTTTGATATGCATCGAACTAAGCCCGACGCCTCTACTGCCCTGATGCATTAGTCGATCATGATGATTGGCCTTTCTTGTTAGATTTTCCTTCTCCCAAGTCACCTTCTAGAATTCTGAACACCACAAAAATATTGAAATATGAGGGACACCAATACAAACCATTCCTAGGATATGGAAAACTAACTTATAAAAATCATCTAAGCTCTTGATTCACCATGTATTTACAACACTTTTAGGGGTTCAATAACCACAAACTCATTTAAAATATACCTAATGCCAAGATTTAGATAAGAAACACCATCAGATATTGAATTCTAAACCTTGCAGAATGAAGAACAAGCAATGTGAAGAGCATTCTCTGTATTTTGGACACCCCCCACAATAAATCTTGATAGATAGGAAAAACGAAAATGCATTTGGATTATGAAGATTTTTTTACTAGAGTTATCTAGACAAGGATATGTGACAAAGATATGAAGTGAAATCCAATTGTTTACTTTGGTTTTTCAGTTTAATTAGGTGACAACCTGCACATGTATTAGAGTGATACAAAAGAGGTGCCTAGGAACTGAAATAACAAAGTGGTGATTGAATAGTTTGGATTTCACCTGGTTTAATTGAGAGGTGTAGGTGTCAATGTATCTCTCTCCACAAGAATTCAAGTAGGGTATCCATCCTTAAACCATAGGACCTCCTCCACCTCTATCCAAGGATTGTTGGCACTGCTCCATCTTTGCCTTAGGATTTCTGCAAGGGTGTTGCTCACAATATACAAGTGTGTAAAGAGGGTCCATGAAGTTCTTAGAGATGCATTTATACTCTTTTTGTTATTTTTGGGCTCCACTATGAGATATTTTAGGAAAAATAATGTTGGAACATATAAGATGATGGGCGAAACTTTTCTAGAATGGGGTTGGTATTCCTACCATTACCCCTTGCTTCACTCTAGCTAGCTGTATGACCTATTTTCCACCTATTTTCCACCAACTTATGCCTATTCCCACGTCGTTACTTACTTTAAGGTTGGCTATAAAAACTACACTTCCATAATCATAGAGGTGAATGTAGGGTAGTTATTATGAGTTTAGAGTTGAGTTCCAGACTAGAAGCATTTAATTTTATGTTAGTATTGGAAGGTGTACCAAAAATATCTCATTTAATTCATGAGCAACTATGACCCTAAAAATAGGTATTCCTGCTTATACTTCAGATATGTAACAGATACATGTGAAAAAACCTGTAAAAATAATGGATGTATGCAAATATTAAAGGGTAAATAACACATAAAAAAATGTAAAAACCCAATCTTCGAAAAGGTTTTGAAATGAAATAATTATATTAATACACCTAACGAAGGATAGCTACAAAAGACATAATTTCTCCCCAATGGGATGGATCCTTTTATGTCCTTGTCGCTTCAGAATTTATATATTCCTCTATCTTAATTGTGTAAACTCGAACAATGTAGAACTCGAAAATGGGAGCTCGAATCGTATGTGATGATAACGCTTACGATTATAATGATCATCATGATAAATTTATTAAAACCCCTCTTATTTATAGCAAAGTATTGTGTTGATCTCGAAAATGGAGAATAATAAAATATTATTGACCAAAATCGAGATCTAACCGCTTGGAATACATTATCATATATTTGGAGAGGGAAAAGATATTTAAAATGTTTAAATGCCTTTATTTAGAAATAGTTAACAAACACATGATTTATTAATTATTTTTCAAATAATAAGAAAGATGTAAAAATGAAAAAACTATTAAATAATGACTTAATAATTATTTCAAATAAGGAAATAAGGAATAATAAATAAATAATTATTTATTTAATTATTCCTAGGTGATTTAGTCAAATGTGACAAGGAATATTTATTAAATAATGATTTAATAACTATTCCTAGAGAAAATTAAATAAATAATTACTTATTTAATTATTCTGATGGGTTTTAATAGAAAATAACTTAACAAAATTGGTTTATTAAATTATTTCTTAGAGTGAAATTGATTTTACTATGGTAAAACTGAACTGACATGGTGTATTTCGATCCACCTAGTTAGAAATGGCTAGGTGATCATTTTTTGGTGACAACATCGTAGGTTTCAAAAATAAAGGTTGAAACAAATACAATGAGAAAACAAATACCCCAAATATGGGTATATTAGCACGTCACAACTTCATGTGGTGTGATCCACATCTTGCATGGTTGTTCTGTAGAATGGAATGGTGAGCCACATAACTTTCATGTGGACCCCTATTGGGAAGGTAGATCTTCTCTGTAGACAGAGACGATCCCTCTAGCCCTAGAGTGGGTCTAGCAACAAAGGGACAAGCTAAAGTGTAGGTTCCTAATTAATGAATGAAAAGGATGGGGTAGATTGGCCTACTGGGAATCCAATGCTGTCGTCACTGTAGTGGTGATGGCCTCTTCCAGCAAGGTTCAGTCGAAGCACGCCTTGAAGGATCGTCAAGGAATTCAAACGAGGTAAGGACACAAGCCTAAGCTCTCTCGACAAAGGTCTCTTTCCATTCTATATTTCTAGCGAAAAGTTCAGGAATTCTCTTCAGCCTTTCAGCTATAATATGCTCAGCTAGTGTATCAATGGGAGATATATTTATTTATAGAGGGAGAGGAGGAGGTTGGGATCCCTAAAATGGTGGAAGGGAGGCCTTATCCCTTGGCAGGTTTCCCTAAAAGGTGGAAACATGAGGCCAAAGGAGGGGGGTCGTGGTTATTCAATCGAACCACTCCAGATGACTCGCCTATGAATTTGTTAGGATAGAAACTTCGCCTCTATATTTAAAAAAAAATTCCATAAACAGGTTGGCACGGGTAGCTCACTAGGACAGAGCGCTAATGGGAATGGGGCTCAATGTTAATCTTCCTCATTGGTGTGAGGGCATAACAGTAGACTAGCGCCAAGGAAAAAACATGTGTTTCTAATGGTCTGCTCAGGGAATTTTCAATAGAAGGAATGTTGTCCTCATGGCAAGGGATGCAATGATGGTCTTTTCAAGGCATGACACTTCTTATTAGTCACAGAAATGATCCCCCAATGTGTGGGATGGGGATTGCAGGGATAGTGACAAAATGTTGTGTAGAATATGCCCCCTAAAGCATGAGGTCTGAGAGAGAGGGAGGGGTGAAATGCTTTACGAGAACACATTCGAACCAAACACCATTGTCAGAAAACCTGCAATTACAAATACAACTGATATCTCTGATACATGAACATGTGGCATGGGCGCAACCATTTATAATATATTACATATATAAACTAAGATCTGAGGTATGGACGCAACCATCCAGCAGTAAGGATCAAAAAATAGAATCAGGTATGGTCGCAGCCATCAAGTAAAAAGAGTCATGCAATGATAAAACATAATATCCCACAACTTGTATCTTATCAAAAAAAACCTAGGGTCTTGCACTCCATCTCGACCCCAACAAGTACAAATTCAAGCATGCGAATATGTGAGCTGAAGTCGAACATGCAAGAAAATCACCTAATTACTAGCCAATGATGAAAGTTGTTAACATGCATGAGAGAAACAACAAATAATGACAATGGGTCTCAAGGTACAACAGGTACAATCCACGGAATGTGAAAAGTGATCTAGCGTCAAACACCTATATAATCACTTGATCTAAGGCCATTGATGTGGACCTATCATCGAATGTGAAGAACCTACCATTGAGGCATGCAAGATCCAAGGTACTGAAAGGGAGTCTCTAGATCAAATTCTTGGATAATGAGTTGAAGTCAACAGGAAGAGATCCATCGAAGGAGGGTCATAATGAATCCCACATCATCGACACGAATCAAAGGATGTAATATGAGTGTTAATCAATAATGAAACAGAGGATCAGGAATGTACAAACTGCAGAAGGATTTTCTCTTGAACATATCGACGACACGACTCTGGAATTTGGCAGACTTTGACTCAAATAGGATCAGAGGTTATGTTGAAAAAATTGTTAATATAATGAGAGGAAAAAATATTTCCCAAACCCATGGAGGCAAAGTGACAAAGTGAAGATATCCCAACCTGACACGAACTGTAGACAAGTGTCATGTTCAAGAGTGACATACTGCGGACACAACTGACGAATAAATTCCATTTTCCCCCACAATTTCTGGCGAGTACCTTTTTAATTTTACACAAGCTTGAAGAGGATAACATATTCTTGTCATATAAGTTTGTCCTTCGTACAAATTCATCCTATTACATTTTACGAGCCCTAGGAGGGAGGAACTCAGGTACGTCATGGTGACGATTTCCGATGTCATCCAGATTTAACAAGTCTAACAAAGGAAGAATTCGACATCTTTTCATGTTTAGAGAGTTTGAAAATAGTCCCTCAGATCCGAAAAGGTAGAAAAATATGTCTGAGAGAACTTCTTAGTCACGATAGGCTAAGTGTTGGTGAGGTAAAACCCCTCTGCAGATAGAGGTGATCCCACTAGCCCTAGGGTGGGTCTAGCAATAAACAAAACAAGCTATAATATCGATTCCTAGGTAATGAATGGATAAAGATTCGATATATGACTTACCGAAGGTCCTACGCTATTGTTGTTGTCAGAAAGAATGGTTACCTCTTGCTCTTGGTTTGACAGATCATGGTCTGCTTGCTTTCATGCTCGGATACCTGCACACACACAAGAAACAATGAAAATATACAACATACTAATTCACATGCATAACTATCAGTCAATCAAAGACTACTATATCAATTGCGTTAAATAAACAACATAACACAATGATGGAACCAACACCATAGTCGAGTATATTAATTAATGAAAGGAAGAGTACAACCAATCTTTGACGTTGCAGCCTCCTCCAGTAGGGTTGAAGTAGAGCACGTCTCACAAAGGCTTGTTGAGAATTCAGACGAGACTCTCTCTATGGAATTCTCCTTGGTTCTACCTTCTCAATAGCAATTACTCAGCTATAGTATTCTTCTCCAAGTTCAACTAGCTTTCATAAAGGGAGAAGGCCTATTTTTATAGAGGGAGAGAGAGAGGTTAGGATCCCTATAATTATGGAAGGGAGACCTATCTCTAAGGAGTGTTCCATGGGAGGTAGAAACCACTTCTTAAAGAGGGAGATCAGTGGCTGATCAACTCAACCACTTCTAGTGACTCATCCCTAATGTAGTTAGAAGGAAACTTCCGCCTCTAAATTTAAAAAAAAATTCCTAAAACAGGTTGGCGAGGGAACTGTACTGAGACAGAGTGCCAGGTGGTGCAAGCTCTAGCGAAAATATTCCACATTGGCACAAGGGGTGAACTGGATACCTACGTCGAGGCTAAAACATAGGTTTTGTGTGCCTTTTTGAGGAAATTTTCAACAAGAGAAATGATATCCTTATGCAGAATGATGCAAAGAAGGTGTTTGCAAAGTATGACACTTCTCACAAGTCATGAGAACAACCCTCCAATATGTAGGGCAAGGGATTGTATGGATGGTGATAAAATGTTGTGTAACAGATGCCCCCTAAAGCATGAGGTTTGAGAGAGAGGGAGGGGTGAAATTCTTTATGAGAACATGTTCGACCCAAACACTGCTATCAAAAAACCTACAAGTAAAAATACAACTAATATCTTTGATACATGACATGTGGCCTGGGCGCAGCCATCCATAATAGAGTACAAAAAAATTAGATCTGAGGTATGGATGCAGCCATCCAGTAATAAAAATCAACAAATAGAATCAGGTATGGTCGTAGCCATCCAATCAGAAGAGTGATATAATGTCATAGTAATCCACAAAGAACCCGTAGCTTGGATTTCATCAGACAAAACCCAGGGTCTTGCGCTCCATCTCGACCCGAATAAAGTACAAATTTGAGCATGCAAATATGTGAATTGAGGTCGAAAATGCAAGAAAATAATCATATTACCAGCCAATGATGAAATATGTTAACAAATGCAAGAGAAACTACCAATAATGACAATATTTCTCAAGGTAAAAAAGGTACAATCCATAGGATGTGAACAATAATCTAGTGTTGAACACCCTCAGAATCATTCGATCGAAGGCCAATGATGTGGACCTCACGTCGAATGCGAAGAACCTGCCATTGAGGCATGCAGGCTCTAAGGTACCACAAAGTAGTCTCTAGATCAAATTCCTGGATAATGAGCTGAAGTAGACAAGAAGTGACCTAATCAAAGGTGGCCCATAATGTTTCCCACATCATCGACACGAGACAGAGGAATATGATGTTTGTGAATCAGGAACAACAAAGAATCAAAGGGAGGTTGAAAATTGCAAAGGAAAAAATTCTCTTGAACATATCGGCGGCACGACACTAGATTTGGCAATATTTGACATCAAGGGATCTGAGGTCATGGTGATGTGGCAAAGAACAGATGAGAGGCCAAAAGAGATTACCCAAACCCATGGAGGAAAACAACTGAAAAAGTGAGATGTTCCCAACCCAACACGAATGCAAGCAAGTGCCATGTTCAAGAGCAACATACTTCCAACACGACTTCAATCTGGTTCGATTTTCCCCCACCATTTCTTGTGAGTACCCCAATTATTTTGTAAAACAAGCTTGAAGGGGATAGGATATGCTTGCGATGTAAGTTTGTCCTTTGGAAAAATCCAACCTAGTACATTTTACGAGCCCTATGAAGAAGGAACTTGAATAACGTCATAACGACAAAGTCTGATGTCATCAGTTTTTAACGAGTTTGACAAAGGGAGAACTCGACATCTTTTCATGTTTAGAGAGTTTGAAAAGAAAGTAGAAAAGAAAACTCCAGCAAGGCCCTTTTCATAAATAGTCCCTCAGATCCAAAAAGGTAGAAAAAATCATCTGAGAGAACCTCTTAGTCACGATAGGCTAAGGTATTCCTTTTTTGTATATAATCTATCCCAGCCCGAAAAAGGGGTAAATGTATATTGGGTAGATATCGTTTCACAGCCACTTAACAAGTTCGAAACAAAAAGAGTCTCGGTAATCTTTTCAGTTTTAGAGAGTGAGAAAAGAGCTGAAAGATGACTCTAGTAGTAAATTTTTCATGTTTTTGCCTAGTCCGAAAAAGTATAAAATATAACTCGTTACTTTTTCATAACCACGTGGAAAACCTGTTGCTGCACAAGAGACATGTGTAAAATCCATTTCTCGATAAATATGATAAAATAATTTACAAATATGTTTTAAAACCTAGTTTAAGATTACGAAAAGTTATAAAATACCATAAGTGGTAAAAAGTATTTACTTTTCACTTTTACCTCTTTGTGG
Organism: Pinus albicaulis; assembly: GCA_034641835.2. NCBI lineage: Eukaryota > Viridiplantae > Streptophyta > Pinopsida > Pinales > Pinaceae > Pinus > Pinus albicaulis. The sequence goes on from CM076578.1 coordinate 1,071,788,504, forward strand.
AGCAACAATGACCCATTGTGCTTTGCGATCTTGCGGCGACGATTGCGAGTGATCCGATGAACCGATCTTGATTCCATCAGTCTCAAGTAAGAGCCTACACCATTTCCCATATTTTAAGCTAAATTTCATTACCTTTACAGGTCTTTTTGATTTCCTAGGAGGGAATTTGTCAAAATTAGGGCATTGCAATCAGCGCGAGTTTCGAGCACGAACCTGCGCCAACCGCCCATGTTTTACACAGAGGGCGCGCCCATTGGCACCACTGTTAGCGAAATAGTTGTGCCAACCACGCAATCTAAAAATCTGCATCATTTAAAGGAAAATGCAATCATTTGTTTGCAAATTTCAATGCCCAAGCAGAGTAACAATGCTCATATGAACAATGTGTGTAGGTAACAAGCAGAAATAATGGTGATTGAGTGGAAAGAAAGGAAACACAGTGAGGAAGATGAACTTGCCATGGAAAATGATCGATGCATGGACACCCTCGGAGATTGTGGGCTAAATAAATTCTTCTTAACACCGTGCCTCCAAGCTCAACTAGAATTGCTTCAATATTTGATAAGCATCTATGATGAAGACCAAGAAAATTTTGTGCTTCGATATCAGGAACTTGAAATCAAAGTTTCTGATGTTTATTTTATCATAGGTTTGTCGAGGAGGGGTGTAGTCCCTATCATGACTGGTACCCGTCCCACCATGGAAAGCATGGGGATGGTGATTGACGGGGTGTGCCGAGGGGCACGAAAAGAATCAAAGAGCGGAAAGGTTGACATCCAAACCATCCCATATTTGGCACTAAAATTAGTGCTGCACACTATCATGCGGGTTGCACAATTGCAAGCACCGCATGAAGCCATGAAGACACAACTACTTCTTGCCGTAGACTGCCTGACCCTGATCCTTTACAACTGGGCAGAGGTCGTTACTATAAACATGAAGCAGCAAATAACCAAGTGCAAGAAGGGAAAAATGAAATAGTTTTGGTGTGGATCAATTTTGGTATCATTCTTCTTGGAACGAATACTAATATTCTAGCGTCTGGAGGTCCTTGTCCCGATGCCACCACCTAGAGAACCACAGATGGCCTGATGGGCTGCGTTGATGCCTAGAATAGGGGGCAGGCAATAGATGTCTTGGAGGCCAAAATTCTTCAATTGGCTCCGTCGACAACTGATTGTAATGGAGGACTGGCCCTACTCTAGTATAAAATTCACCAGTGATCCAGACCTCCCGCTCCTGGAGGGAGAGGATTGGGATGAAGAGCTAGGTGAGACTCATTTTTTATTTTCACGAGTTTATTTTTTTTTGGTATATATGCATTTTTTGATAGTTAATCTGATATGTATGCATATTTTTTCCCAGAGAGACCTACAGGTATGTCACTGATAGCGAGGCGAACTCCTCGCGATTTTGATCCTCATGGTGAGGGCAGCGAGGAGGAGATAGTACAAAATCCGGAGGGGATCGCCCATGGGATTCCGGACTCTAATTGCTTTCATGATGTTCCTCGGGCCTATCAGAGGCATGCCGAGTCATATCCACCGCTTTATGAGGCAGTTGGTATGGGTGGTGATGTGCTATCATGAGCATTATGCTGGTTAGGCACGTAGGATTTTATTTCCGCACATTTTGAGAGACATGTTGTCTGGGGATGTAACTGAAACACACACACACACACACACACACACACACACATATATATATATAGGGTTTTTTATAATATACACAGAACTGGCTGTTGATATATATATATATATATATATATATATATATATATATATATATATATATATATATATATATATATATATATATATATATACATCTATTTTCTACATGGGTCTATTTTACATATGATGATGTTTTATAAATTATGCAAATGGATATCTAACACAATGTTAGCTATTGCATCAGTTAATTTATTCTTTTGTCTTGGTATATGTTGATATGTGATGAAATCAAAATGTCTTTCAAGCAAATGAATACATAAATACAATCTCAAAATGCATGGGTTTCGAACCGAATAATGACTATTAAGTTGAGGAACAACAAGCTGTGAATCTAGATTTACAAGAAATGTGCGTATGCCAAGGTTAACTACCTCAGTTAATAGTTCCAAAATAGCACTATATTTAGCGACATTGTTTGTAGTTGGTCCTAGAAAAATACCTTTTAGGTTAATCAACTCACCAATAGGATTATAAATTACCCAGGCTGCCAAATACAAGTTCTTGGTATTGCGGGAAGCACCATCCACGAAACCTTCATAAGGGGTAATAGACATATGCATAACAAGCAAGACCCAATAAGTAGAAAAATATTACAAAGCACATCAAACCTAAACATGCGCAAAAATGAAAAAATCACCTATGTACACATATCATGCATGAATGACTCAAGCATAATACTTTTTCAGGTGTAACCCATTTCTGGGCTGTGATAAGGGATAATCTTCATAATCAATAAGCTCATAAGCCCCATTCTGTAACACGCGTTTGACGATGTAAGGCCCATGCCACATGGGTTGGAATTTACCTTCCCTCGTCTTGTCATGAGCTTGGTCATACAGGAGGATGAGGTCACCCTCGATAAAAGAAGGAGGGGAAACTGTTTGGTCAAAGTGAGCTTTGACTCGCTTCTTCAGTGATTCGATGACCAAAGCACCTAAGCGACAAGTTTCATCCAATCTCTCTAAGTATAGGAGACACTCTTCCTCAGGTGACGTATTAGGCAGTAATTCCACAGCTAATTTGAGTTAAGGAATTTCACATTCAATTGGAAGAGTGGCTTCCAGGCCATACACCAACTGAAACGGGGTGAATCTAGTTGCATTCTTAATCGATGTTTGGAAAGCCGATAGAGCTGAAAACAACATGAGATGCCAATTTCATTTATGGATCCCAATTTTTCATTGAAGAATTGTAATAAGAACTTTGTTTACGTCTTCAACCTAGCCATTAGCTTGAGGTTAATATGGCATTGAGCTGTCGTGATGTAGACCCAACATAGATGTCAGCTCTGCCATCATATAGTCTCGAAAATGTGAACCATGATCGGTGATGATGGCTTGAGGGACACCAAAATAAGAAATAACATGATTGAATATGAATTGCGTTGCTATCTTACCATCCACATCCAGTGTAGGAATTGCTTCAGCCCATTTTGTAAAATAATCGACGGAGACGATAATATAGGCATGCCCCTCGGACGAGCGAGGGTTACACGTCATAAAATAAATGCCCCATTTGGAAAAAGGACCAATGGTAATGATAGGTTGTAAAGTAATAGGTAGTGCACACATCTTGCATTGATATATTTGGAACGCATGACACTTGCATACGACGACATTGCAGTATTTGAAAATGGACGGCCAAAAATAGCCAGCACGAAGGATCTTTTGTGCGGTGGCATAACCCGACATGTGACCACCACAGGTGCCACTATGGCAGTCATTTAAAACTTTCTCAGCTTCCTTAAGGGTCAGACATCGGTGGAGTATGGAATCGACTCCAACATGATAGAGGGTATCTCCGATAATAGGATAAGGTTGCGACTGATGCCGAATGCATCGTCGGGGATGTTTCATCAACTCAGACCTAAAAGTAGAAGTCTCGAGATACACGATGATATCACCGTACCATGGATTGAGGGTCCTAATCAAGAAAATAATTTCATCTAGAATATGACCCTCAGAATAAGGAGCAGAGTCGGTGGGGAGAGAACAAATCAGATCAGCAAAAACGAGTGATTTCTTTGATTTGGCGGTAATAAATTCCAAATCAAACTCTTTGAGGATAATGATACACTTCAAGTATTTCCCCCCCAGCAACTGTTGAGAGAAAATATAGGTCATGGGGTTACAATTAGAAATCACGGTCACCGTCTGTAAAAGGATATAATGACGAAAAAACTGGACGGCCTGAACCGCATCCAACACTCACTTCTCAACATGTGCATAACGTGTTTTAGGGTCAAGAAGGTTTCAAGACAAGTAGTAAATGACATGCTCGTTACCTTCATCATCATCTTGAACCAAAACCATGGCGATCGTACTAAAGGCGGAAGCTAGATAGAGGGTGAAATCACGATGATAATTTAGAGGACGTAATAGAGGAGCATTGACAAGCAACATCTTAAGCGAATCAAAATATTTCTGAGAAATCTCATCCCAATAGAAAGGGATGTCTTGCTTTAAAATTCGTGAACCCTTTGGCTACTTTGGCATATTTTGGGATAAAATGATGTAAGAAATTGGCTTTCCCTTGGAGACTCTGGAGTTGGTGTAATGAGGATGGAGAGGGGAGATTAACAATAGCCTCAACCTTAAGAAGATCAAGGCGAATTCTGTGTTTAGATATGATAAACCCTAAAATTCTACCGGAATCGACACAGAAGACACATTTATGTGGATTGAGTCGGATGTTGTAGCATCTACAACGAAGAAATATTTGGCAGAGATGGTCTAGGTGGTCTTTTCGCGCAGCTGAATGAGCTGGAAGGTCATCCAGGTATGGTTGAACAATATGACGAATATCATGAAAGGCATAAGACATCGTGCACTGGAACGTATTGCCAGTGTTCTTCAAGCTGAAAGGGAGTTTCTTATACACGAACTATCCCCAAGGATAGATAAAAGCGGTCTTGTATTGGTCGACTGGGAGAATTTTGATCTAACTATATCTAGAAAATCCATCCATGAGGGAAAAAATCTCACTCCCCGCACAATCTTCAATGATCTGATTGATGAAAGGAGTGGGATACTTATCCTTAGGGCAGGCCCGATTGATATCGCGATAGTCAACATAGACACGAATTTTTCCCTGCTTCTTATCCACAGGAAAAATGTTAGAAACCCACTCTATCAGAGGAATCAGATAAATGAAACCCGCTTGGAGAAGTTTATCAACTTCAGCTTTTATGGTTGCGGCTTTACGAGGATTTACTGGACGAAGACGCCAGTGAACAGGCTTCGCACCGGGGTAGGTTGGAATCTCGTGCACCATAATACTGGGATCAATCCTAGCAATCTCTTCATAAGACCAGGAAAAAACATCACGAAATTTGTGAAAGAGGCTATTATACACTTGGACTTCATCAGAAGAGAAAGTGACTCTGACATGGATGTTCTCGAAAATTCCTAGTTTCACGAAAATGTCGATAGGCATTGTCTGGGTGATGTTACCCAAGTTACCTTTAGCGAAGAATCCGTGAGTCAAGATAGGCATTTGAAGTGGCGGAGAAGGAACTTGAGACGCAAAATGCTCAAGAATGTTAGACATTGCCCCGAGGTCAAGTATAAACGAGGAACGATGATGCCCATCACTCCACGGTAGGTCTCCAAGAGACATGGTTTCCACGATAGCCTCATCGGATGGAAACACTTCTTTCAAAGGATCAGGTGAATCTATATAGCCAAGATAGGGGGATTGAGAATAAACGTTGAGAGACATGCTCAAAGGAGCATCTTCAGAAGGTGGAGAATCTGATGCAGCTACCAGTTCGTAATAATTTATTTCAATTGGAATAAGCGGCTTCAATTCCCCAAATGACGAAACCTGTTCAGGTAAAGGGAAAATCCATGGGTCATTCGACCGAGAGATCATATTAACTTGAATAGTATTTGGTGGTGGAAGGGGAAAGATACCCATGCGGGCGAGGTATTTGAAAAGACCTAGCCCTACACTATCAGGGGGAGAAGGAATCTGATCCACGTATGGAACGTTGTTCTCAGAAGATGAAGTAAAGAACAACAACTGGTCGACAGTAATGATTTTTCCCTTGTGTGGAAACTTTAGAAGATGGAAGAGGGTGGAGAGAATGTACAGCATAGTGTGATTCCAACTACGACCGAGTAGAATATTGTAATTGAGTTTAGCGTCAACTACTTCTACTTTGACATTGACCATATTTCCTTGTAAGGTGATCGGCAAGATGGCGAGAACACCCAAGGGTTTTGATTCCCTTCCATCAAATGTCTCAAGGGCATTGGGTGATGAAGTTAGGGTTGGAGAGCCAATAGCCTTCCAGCAAGTAGATGACATGACATAGGTGGATGCACCTTCATCCACAACGGCTCTATGGATGTTGAGACTGTTAATGCCAAATTGTATGACAAGTGCAATCTAGTGCGGAAGTCAGGGGATGAAATTCTCTAAGTCGAAAGTGAGAAGGTTAGAATCAACAGGATCAATCCCACCGATCGCAGATAATAACGCTTTCTGTTGAGACAAACAACTCTGAAGAACTTCTAACACGGACATCACGGACGATGCCTATGCTAAATCCTCAATAATACTGTAATGTTGAGCAGCACGGGCATTTGGATTATAAGAATACTTCCAGAGAACACCTTTTGAAGGTGGCCATACAATGCGTTCAGCATTGGGCCTTTCAATCTCAAGAGTACTAGAGGTAGGTGGGGGAGGAGGACAATCATCGATCTCTTTCCCGGCTGCTTGGCATAATCCAGCATAATCTTTTGACCAAGTAGCGACGAAAACAGGTGTAGAACCGTTCATCATGAATACTTGAGAGCCAAACGGTGTAGATGGCGCAGGTTTCTTGACCATATGTGCTTACTGAGATGGAAAAGGTTCTTTGAGGACAGCCGGAGTTCCCTTAGTGCCTTTTAGAAATTGACTAACTTCGGCTCATCTAGGAAAATCTTTAGTGTAGTGTTCCTCATCACAAATCAGATAGTGATACTTTGGCTTGCGCTATGAACCATGATTAGAACGAGGTTTAGACGAGTCTGGTTTCAAGGCATCAGCTTTGGCCTTACCTTTTCCTTTCTTTCTCCCCTTGGATGTCTTGTCTGCAGGATTGGCCTAAATGGCATTGACCTCCTAGGTTTTACCAGAATCCGAGGTAGGCCGAACAGTAGAACCATTAGAAGAATTGGATTTTTGCTTCCCAGCATTGGAAGAGGGAGACTTATGTGAAGTCTAAGACACGAAACTAATAACGCTGTCAACGGATGGGGTATTCGGTGCTTTAGAGGTCCCAGGTCGCGGGACATCAGTCAAGATATCATACAATATGCCCGATTGAGAGTACACTAAATAAAGGTACTGGGCATGAGCAATGGCTTGTTTCTCGCTTACACATGCCCCCATGGAGATGTATTTCACAATTTGATTGAAAAACGAGGTAGTGAACTAATGAGTAAGAATATGACCAGGAATTTCAAATTTTATTAGGTGACGACGTTGTCTCCATTCATGAATGTGGTCCAAGATATGGGTAGCCTGGTCCTCTTTCAAGGATGTTAGGAGATGCGTCCTGGCTTAATAACGAGCTAGCAACTGGAAATGAGTAAGGAACGCCATAGCGAGAGTGTTGAAATGTTGAAAGATACCACGAGGCAGTTCGATGTACCACTTAGCAGTAGCTCCAGTGAGAGTTCACTAGAAAAGACGGAGTTGAATAGTGTCATCGACCCAAGAATTGGAAGAACACCAGAAATGGTATGTCATAACGTGTGCTTGGGGGTCTTCTCCAGAATTTCCCTCAAATTTGGGGCAATCACCAGGAACCTTCGTTGGGACCGAAGGCTAATACGGATCATGAAGGATTGGATCATTTGTTAATTTGGACACATCTGATAATTCCAACATGGTGAGAAAGGGTAATTTACAGTTGAAAGGCATAGTAGGTCCTCGATAAGGACCCGTACCCATATTCCATCCTAGTTGAGTGTAACTCTACCCCCATTGGTTCTATCCCAAGGGATTTAGACCATAAGGGGTATAAGCCAGATAGTTCGGCTAATATGTCAGCTAAGGACCAGGATACTAATTCTGAGTATATGAGGGTCCCGATTGAGCAGCATAAAGGTTTTTTTGTGGAATATAAGTATGGCCTGGCGATTGAGGGTAATAAGCCGAACCTTGAGGCACATTGTATACCGGTCGATATTGACCTTGGGGGTAATAAGTGCCTTAGGGTCGAATGAGCTGCTGATAAGTAGGGCCCTACTGAGTTGGATAAATTGGGTGCACAGGTTGACTCAACTGTGGCATAGAGTAGAGAGGTTACTGAGCAGGGTGAACTGTCTGTGTAGGGTGTCCCTGCTGAGCAGGTTGACCTGACTAATGAGGGACACTAGGTTTCCCCTGCTGAGCTGGTTGGCTTGATGGCTGCGATGGGATAGGTTGTGCCTGATGATTAGGTTGACCTGGAGCAGGACCATAATATGGTCCTGGTTGTGAAACATTTGGACTAATTGGAAAATATGGTTGTTGTGGTTGCATGAAAGGTTGCCCTTGAGATGGATAAATTCCCCCCCAGGACCATATGAAGATCCTAGTTGATATGTAAGTTTCCCAGCAGGTCCTTAGGGTTGCCTAGGTTGGATCACAGGCTAGCCTTGTAAAGGTTGGCTTGTGAATTGTAAGGCTACCCTTGATGATCGTAAAATAATATCGACTAGACCGAAGGTTGTCCCTAAAAGGGTTTCCCTTGTGGGTCGTACGCATACCCTTGCTGAACTGAAGGTTTTCCCTGAAAGGGTTGTCCTTGTGGGTCATAAGCATAACCTTGTTGAATCGAAGGCTATCCCTGGAAGGGTTGTCCTTGTTGGTTAGAAGGTTGCACATGCAAGGTAGATCTAAAACTGGAAAGGAACTGATAGGATTTCGGAGCAGGAAAATAGATAGGGTTGTCATGCTCATCATAATGAAATGGAAATGAATAAATGGGATTACCGACCGGGTCATAATGAGAAAGATAAGGATGACCAGGATCCTGAGGGGACTGATAGGTTTGGGAGCTCTCCTGCTGAACAGCCAGCCGATAATCCTCGAAAGAAAGACTGTCAAGGATCGCCATGGCAATTGAAGTCTCTATCGAAGGCGAAGCTCCTAACAACTGAGTGGTGACAACTAGTGCCATTGTAGCCATGCAGACAATAGGTCTAGTTTGGATAGATGTAACAAAAGGCATCGACAAGACAGGTGTCATGGGCGACATCCCTAATGATGGAAGGACCGACCCCCTTGATGGAGTTGATGTTGCCATGGAGGCAAAACTAGCTATAATCTGACCCAAAGACCTATATCCAACTGGAAGTGACACCGATGGTGAAGACTGAGCAGACTCTCAAGGGATGTTTTCGGAAAAAGTTGGTATTCTTCATCAGAAATAAGAATCCCCTCACTACCAATAGGACTAGACGAGTCCATGTCTGAATCCAGTATGAGATCTTGTAGAAGACTACGGGGACTAGGAGGTATGATAGCAGCCATAAATGGTGATCCCGATGCAAGAGGGGGAAAATTTTCCCCGACCCCAAACCCAAACCAAGCGTTAGAAAGAGGCCAAGTGAACTCAACTAGTTCTCCAAGGCAGTACTCTGATGGGAGAATAGGCTGATGAAGCTCGAAAGACCTAGAGGTTTGAGAAGTTTTAGATGAGTTGTTCGAGAAAGGACTACCACTAGATGGAACTAGCGGTTCCGCCATTGTGACTGTAGCAGAATAGGAAAAGAAAGAAGAGATCAAAAAATGAAGACTCTTGGACAAAAGCCAAGGAAAACAAAGACAGGCCAAGCAATCAAACTTTAATGGGCGTGTAATCGTAGGTAGTTTATTTTACCACATTGAAACCAAAAATTCATTGTTTCATGTTTTAAGAGTCAAGAAATAGACAAAAGATGACTCTAGTCACTTTTAGTTTTAAGCAAGCATGAAAGGACAAGTGCTCGATGATATTTTCAAATTTACGGAGTCAGTAAAGATCAAAAATCACTGCTCAGGTATTCTAGGTGAAAGGGTGTACCAGGTTTCCGTGAACTGCCATAAACACCTTGGTAATCAAATGAAAGAAGAATTGAACAAGGACTTGATGTACATGCAGGTAGTCTCCCCGAATGCTATGTTCAGTGTATCACGGTTACAAGGCAGTAGACTCGGCTTCCTACAGATAAAATGATTACAACCTAGAGGAGTCTCCCTTTATATACTCGATGGTACGGGGAGCCCAAGTCCGTACTAGTGTTTTCTGAAGCCAGATGGCGAGAAACAGCTGCTAGGTTTAAAGACGCCGGAACACGTCTCTAACTTAGACCACTAGATGTTTCTTTAGGTTTCAATGTTTCCTTAGGTTAATTGATTAAATTTTAAGCTGATCTTGTATTTACGTTTCAATTCCAAGGTCCTATCATATGTTGGATCTCAAAAATCCCTAAATGCAAGCTACATGCCAAAAGATACCATTTCGTTCGATGAAAATCTATCTACGATAAAGTTAGGAGTTTTCAAGCGATAGAAAATAATAAGAACATGTAGAAGCATCCAATATAGTATCCAATGCAAGCTAATGAAAATGAGAAATCCTTCCTGTAATTGTCCAATGCTAGATATGCGAAAGACTTTTCAATTTCATAATGCAAACAAAAATGCAAGCATATTTTTTTTTTTATTTTTCAATGTAATAGGACAAACAATGCACTAAATGACATGAAAAAGAAACCAACATACTATTCTTAGAATGTTAATGTGAGAGTTGAAGCGAAGCAATTTCAGTCAACCCAAAAAAAACATAACAAAACTCAAACCAATGTTGCAATCTCTTAGATCGAAGAAATATTTCAAAACAGACCCATGCAAGTAGTGTGATCTATGCTTGGAGTGACAAGAAGCAAAATTGAACGAAAGAAGCAAGAATCATTCAACCAATGCAATCACTCAAACGGATCAAGTGAACTGAACACAACCAAACAAGGAATGAAGTTGACTGTGAAACAAAAGACTCAAACTCCTACATAAGGCTCAGCATACCAAAGCACTTAAAACCCCTAAGGCTGTGATGGTGATAGGAAACGGACAAAAAACTGAAGGAAGAGAGCTAATCACAATCACAATAATCCCTAGGCACTCAAGACATATCAAAAAATAACCTAGAAGCGTGGGTACTGACCAAAAAATCTCCAAAACAGACAAACCCTAAACCTACAGCGGTCGACGCGGTTGTTTTGTTGTAATCAGCGCCAAACAAGGGATGGCGCGGGTGCAAAAATAGCAACTTGTGCTATTCGGCGCGACTGTCTAAATAGAAAGCGTGCCAAGCCAGTTCACTCAGAAAAAAGGGAAAATTTTGAAGGAAAGAGGTCAGATCTGATCCTCTGGGGCTGAACATGGATCTTAGACTTAGCAGAATAATCAGAAAAGTTAAAGTAAGCAAGCAAAGACCAAAAATAAGACCTAATGGATGAAAGACAAACTCACACTTTTCCCCAGCGGAGTCACCAATTTTTTGGTGAGGTAAATCCCCTCTGTGGACAGAGGAAATCCCGCTAGCCCTAGGGTGGGTCTAGCAACAAACAAAACAAGCTATAATATCGATTCCTAGTTAACAAATGGACGGAGATTCGATAGATGACTTACTGAAGGTCCTACGCTGTTGTTTCCATCGGAAAGAATGGTTGCCTCTTGCTCTTGGTTTGACAGATCACGGTCCACTCGCTTTCACACTCAGATACCTACACACACACAAGAAACAATGACAATATACAACATACTAATTCACATTCGTAACTATCAGTCAGTCAAAGAGGACTAAATCAATTGCGTTAAATAAAAAACATAACACAATGATGAAACCAACACCATAGTCGAGTATATTAATTAATGAAAGGAAGAGTACAACCAAGCTTCTACATTGTGGCCTCCTCCAGTAGGGTTCAAGCGGAGCACGTCTCACAAAGGCTCGTCAAGGATTCGGACGGGACTCTCTCTACATAATTCTCCTTGGTTCTAAATTCTCAATAGAAATTACTCAGCTATAGTATTCTTCTCCAAGTTCAGCTAGTTTTCATATAGGGAGAAGGCCTGTTTTTATATAGGGAGAGGGAGAGGTTAGGATCCCTATAATTATGGAAGGAAGATATATCTCTAAGGAGTGTTCCATGGGAGGTAGAAACCACTGCTTAAAGAGGGAGATCCATGGTTGATCAACTCAACCACTTCCAGTGACTCATCCCTGAGGTAGTTAGAAGGAAACTTCCACCTCTAAATTTAAAAAAACATTCCTAAAATAGGTTGGCACGGGTACTGCACTGAGACAGAGTGCTAGGTGGGGCAGGATCTAGTGCAAATCTTCCACATTAGCGCGAGGGGTGAATTGGATACCTGTGGCAAGGACAAAACATAGGTTTTGTGTGCTTTTTGGAGGAAATATTCAACAGGAGAAATGATGTCCTTATGCAGAAGGATGCAAATAAGGTGTTTGAAAAGTATGACACTGCTCACAAGTCACGAGAACGACCCTCCAATATGCAAAGTGAGGGATTGCAGGGATGGCGAAAAAATGTTGTGTAACACTAAGGTATTCCTTTTTCGTAAATAATCTATCCTAGCATGAAAAAGGGGTAAACGTATATTGGGTAGATATCGTTTCGCAGCCATTTAATGAGTTCAAAACAACAATATTCTTGACAATATTTTCAATTTTTGAGAGTCAGAAAAGAGCTGAATTTTGACTCCTCTTGGAGGAATGAGTGGTATTAAGGGTAGCAACTATTTCCAGTGATGATGAAGCTGCTCAGAACAAGTAAAGGTCTAGAGGCTAGCTAACAAGACCACTCATTATAGTGGTTCCTCAAGAATGGGTAAAACAATCAAATTAGGGCATATCATCGGCCAAGAAGATAGTGACGATGGAATGAGAACACCAAGGCCCATCTAGAAAAATAGGCTGATAAAATGGCAATCACAAGAGGTAAAATGAAAATGGTTTCATTTTTACACAAGCTTGAAATAAGGAAACTCTGCTTGAACTTGGTTTCATTTTTACACAAGCTTGAAACAGAAATAAACTATGCTCAAAAAAGTGGGCATGCCCCCAGCATGGTGACTCAATTCAAGGTACATGCCCCCTAAGCTTCAATCCATATAAAATATGGATGGAGTGAATGTTCAATTACAATATCAAGAGAAAGACTCAACTATGATTTTACGATATCATATCAAAGACTCAAATTGAACAAGAACGTGTTTCATTGTTTTAACAAGGTTGACATATTAAAAGAACTATCTTCGTGACCTAATTAATTTTTTAACGAGGATGACATAGATGATGAACCATCCTCATGACACCTTGTTTCATTTTTTAATGATCTTGACACAAGAAAATGAACTGTGCTATGATGACCTTGTTTTACTTTTTAAGGAGCTTGACACAATAAAATGAACCATGCTCTGACGAACTTTCATCATGACGAATAAGAGATCATGGCTTCCAAGAGGTTCACATCTAACGATAGAACAACATCTTGGAAATCACGATCAAATGCCCCCAGTAGATGATACTTGATGGCACTATCACTAGATGAGGGAAATGAACAAGTGGCCACATAATTCACCTGTGACGGGGAAGATACAACTGATAAAGATCTAGCAGAGACGATGAAGGGCCAGCTGCACATTAGGACCAAACAATGAAAGCTGATTAATGGTCACGATCCGACCTTTGTGTAGAAAAAAAATCACACGAAATAGGGAAGAGACAAGTGCACCCATGGCACAATCATAATCATGCCCCAAGAGTAAATTTAAATCTAAGGGGCCTCGAACAACCATCATGTCTACATAGATGGTTTTCCCTCCCAAAGTAACAGGCAACTTCAGAAGGATCCCTAACGGTTGACTAGTTCTTCTATTAAATGCCAAGAGATTCTTCATAACAGGCACAAACAGTGGAGAACCAAAATCTTGCCAAGTAGTTGAATACATAACACTAACAGGCACACCTTAATCTATAATCAGGCTAGGTATGATCATATCAAAGGCATGTATCGTTATCTCAAAAGGAACATAAGAAGGAAGGTGGTATCCCGCAAATCGACTCCAATTGAAGGAAGCAACCAAACTACTTGGAGGGGGCACCATAGAAATGATATGTTCATCCCTTGGTGTTACGAGAGCAAGAGGAACATCCTTTGGGACCTCCATTATGGGAGCAGGAGGAGCCGTTTCTTGAACTACAGGGACGAGAAAATATTTCTCCATGTCCAAGGAATATGAAGAAACAAGATGAACGTGAGGCGTATGTGAGTCACTCTCGATGGAAAATACCTAACGAACCATAGGCGGGATCAAATCGATCAGTTCCATGACCAATGGTTGGTCGGGAACAAATTTTTCAATTTGAATTTCCTGGAGAATGAGATCGACCAAATATTAATCTTGATCGATTGTTGGATCAACTAGTAGAGGACTCAAAGAAAGCTTCTGGTAACCAACCGGAAGGTAGGGTGCAGGAACAGTAGGGTTTTCCAACACTCTCTTGGCTTCATCCATATATAGAAAAAGGTGAATGGGATGATGCTCTTCACACAACCTACAGGTATTTGTGATCTTACCCTGTTTCTTATGAGTCTTATCATTACAAGTCAAAGATGTGCCACCAATATGACTTCTAGAAGCCAAAGGCAATGACGGATGACCGTCGGACCATACTTTGAGCACCTTGGGAATGCCAGGGCAGTATCTAAGGAAGTGGTCACCTTTGCACAACATGAAAGTGAATTTTAATTTCCATGGAAGGTTGGATGGTTTATCAAGGGAAGGTGTCTGAGGCGCAATATCCACAGAGCAGCCTCTCGCTTTGCTGACTTCTTCTTTTTCCTCTTCTTATTCTTCGTCTTAACCACCAGGTTACTGTAATCCAGACTTTCACCAAGCGAAGTAGAAGAGGAGGATGAAGAAATAAGAGAAGAATGGGAGAGGTCCACCTTAGAATCAACATGGCGATGTTCAGGCAGGGGAGATGGTTGTATAGAGGTTGTAATAATCAAGACCACCGAGGTCGAGAATAACCATACAGGGAAATCGACAGTTAACCCAGGAAGGGACAATGTTGCCATATAAGGAGCACCAACATTACCAAAATTAGGAAAAGGACTAGGATTCCCTTTAGAGGGGACTCCTTGGCTGGTAAACACTGGAAATGTTTCCATCAGAAATAGCCCTTAAAAAACACACTAAGGAAGATAAATTTAACCAGGAATATTTCGTGGGCAAGTAATATTTTAAGACATTGAAGCAAAAATTTGTCATTTCCTATTTTAAGAGTCGAGAAACAGGAAAAAGGTGACTCTATCACTTTCAAGTTGAACGAGCATGAAAGGACAAGCACGTGATGATCTTTTCACTTTTAGAGAGTCACGAAAAGACCAAAATGACTACTCAGGTAATATAAGCAAGAGGGTGTACCAAGTTTCCATGAACTTCTATATACACCTTGGTGATCAAAGGAAAGAGAAATGACCAAGGAATTGACGTATGTGCAGGTAGTCTCCCTGAATGATGTGTTTGGTGTATCAGAGTTACAAGGCAGCACACTCAACTTCCTATGGATAAAGGATTGCAACCTATGGGTGTCTCCTTTATATACGCAACGGTACGGGGAGCACAAGTCCATACTAGTGTTGTATAAAACCATATGGTGAACGAAAGCTACTAGGTTTCACGACTCTGAAACAATTCACTAGCCTAGACCTCTAAAAATGTGTGTTAGGTTTCAATGCTTCCTTACATTGATTGAATAAATTTTAAAGTTGATCTTAAATTATGTCTCCGTTTCAAGGCCCTATCAAATGTCATCTCAAACTTCCTAAATGCAAGCTACATGCAACAGAACACCATTTTCTGTTCGATGAATGCTAAGTAATAGAAGGATAAAGATCTTTCAGAAAGCAACAAACAATAAAAACATATGAATAATTCCTCTAATGCATCTAATACAATTAAAACGCGAAACGAAAAACTTTTTCCTAGTTCATTAAGCGCTAGTTATGAAAAAGAAATTTTCATTTTTTATGCAAACGAAGGATGCAATTCTTTGTTTTTTGAATGAATGAAGCACACAATGTAGTAATTACATTAAAAATAAAATCAAACACTAATTTAGATATCTAAAAACGAACAATTGGAAATCAATATAGACATAAAAATA
This sequence comes from Pinus albicaulis, assembly GCA_034641835.2. Taxonomy (NCBI): domain Eukaryota; kingdom Viridiplantae; phylum Streptophyta; class Pinopsida; order Pinales; family Pinaceae; genus Pinus; species Pinus albicaulis. Next base: position 1,071,804,461 of record CM076578.1, read on the forward strand.
CTCAAACCAATGATGCACTCTTTCAATCAAAGTGAAAGCTTTCAAAATGACCCAAATGAGAAATGTGATCTATTCTCGAAGTGAAGAGATGGAGAGTCAAACAAACACAAGATTAATCATTCAACAAACCAAAAACTCAAAGCATCAAGAAAGAATAATACAACTGATCAGGGAATCAAACTGACCAAATCCAAAAAGACTCGAACTGCAATTGGAAGTCTCAATGAGCGAAAGACACCTAGAAATCCTAGGGCTATGAACTGCACCGATAAGAGAATAGAAAAAAAACTGAGAAGAGAAAGCCTACAGTTGTCAAAAAAATCCAAAAATACCAATTTCAAATCAAGGAAACAGTCCAAAGTCAAGAAAAACTGACCAAAAACTCAACAAAACGGTCAAACCAAATCCTACAGGATTTGGCGTGAGTGTGAGGCAGTAATTCGCGCCAAACAGGGGTTCGCGCTACTGCAACAAAAGAAACCTGCACCAATTGGTGCAAATTTTCAAGGAAAACTCACACCAAACTGGATAACTATGGGAGGAGGGAAGAACTAGTGAGAAGAGGTCAATCTTGACACTCTGGAGCCGAACAGGAGGATTCGAGACAATCAAGCAAGCCAGAAAAGACATACAAGCAAGAAAACAACCGAAGTCGACTTGACAAGGAAAATTCCTAATGGGAAATGAAACAACAAACTCAAATTGATCCCCAACAGAGTTTCTAATTTGTTGGGAAGCTAAATTCTCTCCGTGGACAGAGATGTTGAACCCTTAGTTAAACTGAGAGGGGGGGTGAATTAGTTTAACACATTCATGGAATTTTAAAACTTTTCATTAAAACTTATTTACACCTTCATTTCATGTTCAACTTAATATGTGAGTAGTATTAGAATGTGAGCAACAAGTATTAATATAATGTAACAACAGACTTAAATTGATATCATCAAGTATTAAGCAGATGAGATAAACCATATCAACTCATACACATCATGCACAGAGACACCAGATATAAGTGGAAACCCATAAAGGGAGAAAATCACATCTTATTATTGTTGTGATGCAAAGGCAAGCTCCAACTCCCTCTCACCACTGATTTTCTGAAGGCACCAACCTACAAGAGGATCCTACCTCAATTCTGCAAGCTACAACTTGCAAGGAAGCTCCAACTCCCATCAATTTTCTGCAGGCACCAACCTACAGGAGGCTCCAACCTCAGTCAGCTACAACTGACATTTTATCAAGCTACAAATTGATGTGGAAGCACCAGCTCCCATCTATTTTCTACAGGCTACAACCTACATGAGGCTCCTACCTTAGTCAGCTACAACTGACATCTATCAAGCTACAACTTGATAGGGAAGCTCCAACTTCATTAATATTTCAAAAGAAAAACACTTGTTGATTTACCTTGGATATCAGCTCTGTTCTATACCATCTTCACTATTGTGCATCAGTCTTAATATCTGCCTTATATAATTTATGCATCTTCTCAGATTCACTATCAGATCCTCCTTCTCTGCTTAGCTCCTTCTTCTTCTTTGCCTCACTTCTTCATTTCTGCATTCTCTAACTTCTCTGCATCTCGTTATGCTCCTCCTTCTTATTATCTTTTCTGCCTCAATCTTCTGTACGTTGCATTCTCTAACCTCACTCTCTTTAACCTCTCTATGAATATCAAGTTGATATTATATATAGATTTCATCACATGACTCTTTACATTCCTCAAGGAATTTGAATTGAATAGTCCTAACTTTTTTCCTTGTGCCTCCTTATTTCTTTTACCATCTCATTAAAAAAATATAACAATATGTGTTAATTTCAATATTACAGTGGGATTTTTTTTTCCTCCAGAGACTTGCCAATGCATCACAAACAATATAAAATCAATTACAACATTTACATTCACATTTTCAGTTACATAAAGACAATTTCACTCAGCCCATTTCCTGGCCTTTGGCTTTGCTGGATTTCTGCTTTTTGCTGTTGTCAGGTAACTGTTCTGCCTTCCTTTGTTCATCATGCCTCTAAAATTCCCCGTGACTTTTTCAGTTCCTACATTCTTTGTTTACCTCTGTCAGGCCCACATTTTCATCCCTGTGTTTATTCACCTGTTCACTGTACATGTGTGCACCTGCTGCATATATATAACTTATTTTCCAAGTAATATAAATCTGGACAATGTCTGTTCATTCTCAATCTTTGTGCTCAAGCTACCTGCTTACGCACTCTCTGTCCATATATGAACTTAAAATCAATGGTTAAAACTCGTAATACAAATTCAATCCAACTTCTTCCCTTAGGGCATCCGAATGAACTTTAGCATTATTGTAGTTGTGTAACCGCTGCATATATAGTTGTCTTTTAATATAACTGCTGATTTTAAATCTGAGAAAATTCCAATTCTTTGGTTTCCTTCACTGGAAATTTAAATAAATGAATACGGAGGCTTTAATATCACCATGGTTATAAACCCAACATAAGCCCTCTATGCAAGGTTCTCTCCTTCTATTATTTTACGCAAATTAATGTTCATTCTCGGAATTCTAATTTAATATTCGAACCTTATAAACCATAACCCCAATGGTTAGTCTATCCTCCAATACAATGCACAATTTGGGCAACTCACAATATTCTCAATTGACAATTTCAATACTATGCGGAACCTTCCTTTAATAAGGTTATAAACCCTCAAGCATATACGATGTTCTTTTAATAAAACCCAGCCAATGTTCATTTCAATTTCGGAAGCCTTTCCCAATCCTCATGATTAATATCGATTTTAAAATTTCACCATATGAGGACCTATTTTTAAGAGTATTTGGAATAATTACTCGAATTTCCTTTAACCCAAAGTACCATCCATCAACATGTAAAACAACATTGGACCCAAAACATACATATATTAAATATCGTCTTCATCCAAGGGCTACAAGTCTATCGCGCTACCCTTCGACTATCCAATGGTAGTTGCGTAGTTAGATCGCACGAAGTTTAGTCCTCCGAACTTAAGAAATGAATTGGGGCCCAGTGGTTAACTTATTCTCACATCCAACAATCGTTGTCTTATTGCACTTCAACCCTACGATCCTACGGAAATCACACGAGTTAGATGCACGGACTTTAACTCGCGATGAGAGAGGTATCACAAAACCTCTTAAGGCCACGTGTCAGCTGATCGCATTGATCGCGTTTTAATTGGGAATACATCTTATCGTACAAAAGCGATGTGATGAAAACCATCGGGTGTTCCAAACCCATTGTCACTGTTCCTTCACAGTTTTGGTTTGCACATGGTTCCATCCCGCGTACTATAAAAAATTCATTTATTTGATTTATAATTTCTCATTTCAGTTCTTCTCCCTTTGATACATAACTCCACCTTTTATTCTGTTTCCTTCGTCACTCTACCACTGAATCGTCATTCCGCGCATGCTTCATTCAACTCTTCATTTTTAATTTCATGTTAGGGCTCGATCTCATCGTAAAGCCGAACATGCCTTCGACCCCTTCAGCCTTCGATTTCCATTATCAACTAAATCATCCTCCTTCGTGGTTCCAACCAGTAACTCTCATCATGTTATATGGGAAACCTTCATGTTGCTTCTCACAAAGAATCAACATACTGACATTACTATAACAGAGGGTTTTATCACACACTTCTCTTACACTAGCTTCTAAAGTGCAAGCCACTCATACAGTGAACACGGGAATTCAAACATTCTCACCTATTCTCTCCATATCTCTCCTACAGATCTACGTAGCCCTCAGCGGGTCTGTTCTTCAATTCACTACTTCCTTTGCTCCTTGACTGATGCTGCTCCTTGCTTTTTTTTTTGCTACCTTTGCTACCTCTCTTTTTGCTTTCTCTACTCCTTGACTGATGTTTCAGGTGCTCCTCCTTTGTCATATCCTTTGCCATATCCTTTTCCTATGTTTCCTCTGATGTCTCTACTGCCTTTCCAGATCTCCAATCAACTAACCCTTCTAAAACTGCCTCGGCTTCATGTTTCATGCTCTCTTTGCCTTGTTGTTGTTTCAAGTGTTGCTCCTTTGTGCTCCTTTGCCATCAATGACAAAATTTCCAACAGTCTCCCCCATTGGCATTGATGGCAACACATCCACCAATAATCCAATGCTTCCTCTGCCTATCTTCTTTTCCTCCCCCTTTGAAATCAATGGCAAAGGGTTGCACATCTCTCAGTGTAGATTCTATCTCTACATTTCCTCTCTCTGAGATGTGTTTAGGCCTTCTTCTTCTGACTTTGTACCATGCTGCTCTAAACTAGTGTACAAGATTTGTTGAGAGAACAGTTTGCAGATTATTGGACTTGAATATACACTGTAAATTGATACAATCCAAAGCACAGTCTCCTTTCACTAGTATAAGGCTAAAAGTGAAGATAATGAATCTTCATGGAACATATTGTATCAACCTTATCTAATCATAAATTCATCATTGGATCAAACCTTAAATATTGAGAATGCTCCATGTGACATATCAAGCTTGCTTCAGCTATACTTCAGTCTATATTATAATCTTCATCTGCGATGCATATCTATTGAGGAAGGTTGTAGTTGGAGTCTGTATTCTTCTACAATAATCATCTGCAGTACAACATTTGTTCAATTGTGATGATGCCAATATGTATTTTATAGCTATGGTTCACTTTTCTTGCCTGTTGGTGATGATATGAGCTAGGATGCTAATAATGATATTACACTTAATAGCTGCAGGTCCTCGTTACTGATGTGATCAATGAATCAAGTTAGAGTTTACAACTTATTGTGAGATTAGATGATATCTTTCAATATAAGAGACCAAATGACTTTACTGCTTGTACAATGTACTTTCAAAACAAACCCTTCAATATATTGGTCAGTCTCACTTATCGACCATGTTGTTTTATTTATGACATAAGGGGTATGTATGTCAATGATCTATCTCTCTTCAGAGGTGAATTACCAGCAATTCCTTTGTGTGCTTCAAAGCTCAATATAATGCTTCAAATGTAAATATAATACTGATCCTTTAGTACTGCCACTGACCTTTTCATGTTGAATGTAGATAATGCTGGGAATTTTACCTTGATGCACTTTTGCCATAATCCTTTGTTCCTGAGGACCTGTACCATATTGCTGCTCCACTGATAACACTTGATATTCTACTGATAGGCATGCTGCTTGTACTAAATATCCATTGAAAATATTTTGATAAACCATGCAGAGATTTCACTTCAGCTTGCACATTAACCCATAATTAAGACATCCTTCATAAATTCTACTATTGAGCTTTCCACTGTTCAAACCAATAGTCATCAATATCCTGAATTTGATCTTGAAATCTTTAACCATTTTCCTTTTTCTGTCATTCTGTTCAAAGGAAAGCCATTGCATGTACCTTTCTAGAACTGTTCCAGAATCATTGCTACTTTATAATCAATTCAACTGTTCTAATATAAAGGTCTTTGGGAAGGCATATTCAATTTGTTTACTTGGAATCTTCATGGGCAGATCACTCAGAGATTTATCACTTACTTAACTACACTCCTCCAAGGGGAATTTTCATATATGAATGTTGTAATTACATAATGATGATAGGCACTCCTCTTACTCATCCTTCTTAATGTGATTCACTATTAGTTCTACAAGTTCATGGCTGATGTTCTCTCTACTACCATGGTTGCTTGCTGCCTTCTCTTCTTTCATCAATCTGTCAACTAAATAATCTTCTTCCTCTATAGTTCTTTGTTAGAGGAATTTTTTTTTTCCCTTCCTGATCTTATAGCCGTTCTCATTATAAGGTGCTCTTCTTAGACTAATTTCACGGGGTCTATATATGAACTCCTCTCCCCATAGGATGTTGCTTCATATTTGTCACTGGATGGATTTTTTCTTTGCTAGAGTAGCTCCCCTTGAGACTATGGAGGATTCGTTATGTTATTGAGATAATAGGCTCCCCCTCTCTCTTTTACTTACATAATTTATTGGGGTTCTTCATAATGTCTGCACTTCTTTTAAATTCGTAGTTTTGTTTGATTTTATTTTTTTCCATCATCTTTCTATAGTTCTTTAGTATATATGGTAGTTTACAGTCCTTTTCTTTGTGGCCAAGCTTGAGGAATACATAACATCTTATTTTATCAAAGTACATTTGAGCTAATGTATAATAATTTGTTCCCCTTCTTGAATACATTTTACAATCAACAATTTTATGTCCAAAATTATTGCATGCATAACAGTAGCCATGGAAATGATTTGTGTACCTAGTGAAAGATTGTCTTTTCCATTTGCTTTCTTCAGGGGTTCTTCTCTTTTGTTGCATACTTTGCTGGTTGGACTGGATTTTCTTTGTCTTACAATATGCTGCATTATGTCTTGGTTTATGACAAGAGAAACATGTGCTATTTTTCATAGGAGGGAGGAACCTCCTTTGAAATCTTCTGAATTTGTTCAATTCATCCTTAGGAGCATATGAGCCTTTAGCAGTTGATTGTTTCATCCTCTCATTCTCTGTTATTTCATGTTGCTGCTTGATTCTGTTTGTTTCTTTACAAATCTTTTTCTTGCTGGCTTCTATTTTTGTAGGAATCTACTGAGCTGCTTCACTGTCCTTTATTGCCTTTACAAAAATGACATTCCTGTTATCTTCAATCTTGGACTTGCTGGTTTCTCCTTCATAGCCTATGCCAGTCTTTATGAGAGGAGACCTTTGAGCATTTAGAATTTGGTCCCACTGTCCAGAGCTTTTCATTTGTGGAGTATTCATTAATAATTCTCTTTGGGCTTTTTCTAATTTCTTTCTCAAGCACACTAATTCTTCTTCCAGTTTCCCACATTCCAGAGTTTTCTCGTTCATTTGTTGCAGCAGACTGTCTTCAACTTTCCTTGCTTCTTCATGTTGTGTCTTGAGGCAAACAATTTCCTTCTTATCTTCATATGCTTTCTCATCACATATTTGCACCACTGTCTTAAGGTCTTTGTTTTCATTCTTCAATCTTTCTATTTCAGTCAAAGCAGTGTCAAACTTGGATTTTTATTCAGCTGTAATTTATTCATGGTTCTTATCTCCATTCACACTAGCAGGTACTTCATTTGATTGAATATTTTCCTGTTGACATGAATTTTTCTTCTTCTTAATTCTCTTATCCTTCTTCTTAGTGTAGTCCTTAGTGTCTACTCCATGTATGAAGTGCAATCTATCCCAGATTTCTTTTGCAGAGGTTAAATCCATTATCAACTCAAGATCCTTATTATGAAGGCTATTGAATGTCACACATTTTTCCTTGTCATTCCTATTTTGTTCTTGCACTGTGGGAGAGTCTGTGTAGTAACCATCACATACAAGCTTCCATACCTCAGGTTCATAAGCCAATAATCATGTCCTAACCTTATCTCTCCATTCAGGAAAGTTTTTTGTATTTAACACAGGTACATTTTGATAGTCCATGAATCAAACATATCTCCTTCAAGCTATTAAGCTTACACCAAAGCAACCAACTCTAATACCAATTGTTGAACCCTTAGTTAAATTGAGAGGGGGGAGGGGTGAATTAGTTTAACACATTCATGGACTTTTAAAACTTTTCATTAAAACTTATTTACACCTTCATTTCATGTTCAACTTAATATGTGAGTAATCTTAGAATGTGAGTAGAAAATATTAATATAATGTAACAACAGACTTAATATGAGAGCATCAAGTATTAAGCAGATGAGTTAAACCATATCAACTCATACACATCATGCACAGAGACACCAGATATAAGTGGAAACCCATAAAAGGAGAAAACCACATCTTATTATTTTTGTGATGGAAAGGCAAGCTCCAACTCCCTCTCACCACTGATTTTCTGTAGGCACCAACCTACAAGAGGCTCCTACCTCAATTCTGCAAGCTACAACTTACAAGGAAGCTCCAACTCCCATCAATTTTCTGCAGGCACCAACCTACAGGAGGCTCCAACCTCAGTCAACTACAACTGACATTTTATCAAGCTACATCTTGATGTGGAAGCACCAACTCCCATCTATTTTCTGCAGGCTACAACCTACAGGAGGCTCCTACCTCAGTCAGCTACAACTGACGTCTATCAGGCTACAACTTGATAGGGAAGCTCCAACTTCATTACTCTTTCAAAAGAAAAACACTTGCTGATTTACCTTAGATATCAGCTTTATTCTGTACCATCTTCACTGTTGTGCATTAGCCTTCATATCTACCTTATATCATTTCTGCATCTTCTTAGATTCACTATCAGCTCCTACTTCTTCTCTGCTCAACTCCTTCTTCTTCTCTACCTCACTGCTTCATTTCTGCATTCTCTAACTTCTCTGCATCTCGTTCTGCTCCTCCTTCTTCTTATCTTTTCTGCCTCAATCTTCTGTACTCTGCATTCTCTAACCTCACTCTCTCCAAACTCTCTATGCATATCAAGTTGATATTATATATAGATTTCATTACATGACTCTTTACATTCCTCAGGGAATTTGAAGTGAATAGTCTTGAATTTTTTCCTTCTACCTCCTTATTTCTTTTACCAGCTCATTAAAAAAATATAACAATATGTGTTAATTTCAATATTACAATGGGATTATGTTTTCCTCCGGAGACTTGCCAATGCATCACAAAAAATATAAAATAAATTACAACATTTACATTCACATTTTCAGTTACATAAAGAAAATTTCACTCAGCCTATTTTCTGGCCTTTGGCTTTGCTGGATTTGTCTTTTCTGCTGTTGTCAGGTAACTGTTCTGCCTTCCTCTATTCATCATGTCTGTAAAATGCCCTGTGACTTTTTCAGTTCCTAAATTCTATGTTTACCTCTGTCAGGCCCACATTTTCTTGCCTGTGTTTATTCACATGTTCACTGTACATGTGTGCACCTGTTGCATATATATAACTTCTTTTCCAAGTAATATAAATCTGGAAAATTTCTGTTCATTACCAATCTCTGTGCTTAGGCTACCTGCTTACACACTCTCTATCCATATATGAACTTAAACTCAATGGTTAAAACTTGTAATAAAACTTCAATCCAACTTCTTCCCTCAGGGCGTCCGAATGAACTTTAGAATTATTGCAGTTGTGTAACCGCTGCATATATAACTGTCTTTTTATATAACTGCTGATTTTAAATCTGAGAAAATTCTAATGCTTTGGTTTCCTTCACTGGAAATTTAAATAAATGAATATGGAGGCTTTAATATCACCATGGTTCTAAACCCAACATAAGCCCTCTATGCAAGGTTCTCTCCTTCTATTATTTTATGCAAATTAATGTTCATTCTCGGCATTCTAATTTAATATTCGAACCTTATAAACCATAACCCCAATGGTTAGTCTATCCTCCAATACAATGCACATCTGGGCAACTCACAATAATCTCAATTGACAATTTCAATACTGTGCGGAACCTTCCTTTAATAAGGTTATAAACCCTCAAGAATATACGATGTTCCTTTAATAAAACCCAGCCAATGTTCGTTTCAATTTCAGAAGCTTTTCCCAATCCTCATGATTAATATCGATTTTACAATTTCACCATATGATGACCTATTCTTAAGAGTATTCAGATTAATTACTCAAATTTCCTTTAACCCAAAGTACTAGCCATAAACATTTAAAACAACATTGGACCCACAACATACATATATTAACTATTTCCCTTATCCAAGGGCTGCAAGTCTATCGCGCTACCCTTCGACTATCCAACGGTAGTCGCGTAGTTAGATCGCACGAAGTTTAGTCCTCCGAACTTAAGCGATGAATTGGGGCCTAGTGGTTAACTTACGCTCACATCCAACGGTTGTTGTCTTATTGCACTTCAACCCTCTGATCCTATGGCAATCGAACGAGTTAGATGCACGGACTTCAACTCACGATGAGAGCGGTATCTCCAAACCACTTAAGGCCACGTGTCAGCCAATGGCATTGATCGCGTTCGAATTGGGAATACAGCTTATCGTACAAAAGCGATGTGATGAAAACCGTCGGGTGTTCCAAACCCACTGTCACTGTTCCTTCATGATTCCAGTTTGCACATGGTTCTGTCCTGTATACTATCAAGAATTCATTTATTTGATTTATAACTTCTCATTTTGGTTCTTCTCCCTTTGATACATAGCTCCACCTTTTAGTTTGTTTCCTTCATAGCTCTGCAACTGAATCGTCATTCCACGCAGGCTTCATTCAACTCTGTGTTTTTAATTTCATGTCAGGGCTCGATCTCACCATAAAGCCGAACATGCCTTCGACCCCTTCAGCCTTTCATTTCCATTATCAACTAAATCTTCCTCCTTCATGGTTACCAGTAACTCTCGTCATGTTATATGGGCAACCTTTACGTTGCTTCTCACAAAGAATCAACATACTGACATTACTATAACACAAGGTTTTATCACACACTTCTCTTACATTGGCTTCTAAAGTGCAAGCCACTCATACAGTGAACATGGGAATTCAAACATTCTCACCTATTCTCTCCATATCTCTCCTACAGCTCTATGCAACCTTCAGCAGGTCTGTGCATCAATTCACTGCTTCCTGTGCTCCTTGACTGATGCTGCTCCTTGCTTCTCTTTTTGATGCCTCTGTACCTCTCTTTTTTCTTCCTCTGCTCCTTGATTCATGTTTTATTTCCTCCTCCTTTTTCATCTCCTTTTCCATCTCCTTTGCCTATGTTTCTGCTGATGTCTCTGCTGCCTTTCTAGATCTCCAATCAACTAACCCTTCTAAAACTGCCCCAGCTTCATGTTTCATGCTCTCTTTTCCTTTTTGTTGTTTCAAGTGCTGCTCCTTTGTGCTCCTTTGCCATCAATGACAACATTTCCAACAAGAGACGATCCCTCGAGCCCTAGAGTGGGCCTAGAAACAAAGGGACAAGCTAAAATGTAGGTTCCTTATTAATGAATGAAAAGGATGGGGTAGATTGGCCTACTTGGAGTCCAATGTTGTCATCGTTGTAGTGGTGCTGGCCTATTCCAACGGGTTCAGTCAAAGCCTGTCTTAAAGGATCGTCAGGCAATTCGAACGAGGTGAGGACACAAGCCTAAGCTCTCTCGACAAATGTCTCTTTCTATTCTATCTTTCTAGCGAAAAGTTCAAGAATTCTCTTCAGCCTTTCAGCTATAATATGTCCAGCTAGTGTATCAATGGGAGATATATTTATTTATAGAGGAAGAGGAGGAGGTTGGGATCCCTACAATGGTGGAAGGGAGACCTTACCCCTTGGGAGATTTCTGAAAAAGGTGGAAATAAGAGGCCAAAGCAGGGGGGCCGTGGTTGTTCATTCGAACCACTCCAAATGACTCGCCCACGAAGTTGTTAGGATAGAAACTTCGCCTCTATATTTAGAAGACATTCCATAAAAAGGTTGGCGTGGGTAGCTTAGTGGGACAGAGCGCCAATGGGCGCAGGGCTCAGTGTTAATCTTCCTCACTGGCACGGAGGCATAACAGTCTACTAGCACCAAGGAAAAAACACGTGTTTATGATGGTTTTTTCAGGGAATTGTCAACAGAAGGAATGTTTTCCTCATGGAAAGGGATGCAATGATGGTCTTTGAAAGGCATGCCACATCTTATTAGTCACATAAATGATCCTCCAATTTGGGGGATGGGGATTTCAGGGACAGTGACAAAATGTTATGTAACAGTCCCACATGTCCCATGGAGGTCTTAGTTTAAAGTTTTGGTTCCAAGTTATTTCCATAAGTAACTTTCTATAAAATTGACATACAAAAAAAATGTCTTTTCATAATATATCATGCTAGAATGGGTTACACATGCCTCACTACGAAAGAAAAGGATATGACAAAAAGTGATGTTGCAGATGAGACATTCAAATTTTGTGCATTGTTGAAATCCAATATATTTGAGGAGATAAAATGAGAAGAAGAAGATTATAGTGGGAATTGGTATAGTTCGATGCGATGGAGGACCAACCATTGTTTCTATTGAGGTCTATGAGTTAGATGAATTTGATTATTAGTAAGTTTTGGCCTCCAAGTCAAATGAATTCAACTAAAAACATTTTGATGCTAAATTAGTAAAAATTTCCATTCATTTTTTGAATTCGGGATAATCCTATATCTTGGTCATTCGATTTTTATAATTTGAGATAACCTTGTGTTTTGGAGTTTTTCATTTAACTAGAAACCCAAGTGATTACATATTCAATTATTAAAAGATATTTTTTCTTGCTTTGTATTCCTGTAATATTACTAATATCCATTTAAAGTATTTCTTCTTTTTTCCCATTTGTAGGAATATGCACCCTCTGGTACTTGTTATTTAGTATTTTGTTCGAGAATTTTTCTTACTATTTTAGATAAATCACTTATATTTTCCTTTGAAGCCATAAATTTATTAGTTTATAGTTTACATCCACTTATGAATAGTTTGATTGGAAAAAGAAAATAAAATACTGTGTTGGGTTGTGACATTGAAGTCAAGGATTTTATTTGGATTTCATATTTAACTCCCTACATAAAAGTGTCATTTTTGTCTTTTTAATACCATGAGTTGTATTTTCTCCTTTGGAGGTGGCAAGTTTTATCCCCCATATATTTTCAAACATGAAGAAGTCACTAACAATTGTGATTTTTTCATCGACACTCTTAACAAGTTCCATCTAGATCTAGGACCAACACTCTCAATAAGTTTCATTTGTCTCCATGGACCAAATTCATGTAAGTATTTAATTTGGGTTGGAGTGTTGGTGTTTAATATTTGAAATCATGTATCTATTTGTAAATTTTATGTTATGTTAGGGCATGGAGCTATATATCATAGTAGAAAACATTATTTGAGTAGTTTAACTCTTCATTTGGATGGGTGCACTATTTCATTAAAATTGTAATGTTCCAAAATTTAGCATGAGCTAATTGGAACATTGATTTTTCTCATATCATCTAGGAGGTGAATAAAATGGTTGAGGAGACCCATAAGTAGGAATAAAATCCCTCATAGTATGAAAGGGATCAATGGAGTAGCTTTATTTTTCACCTTCCAGTGTGAAAAGGGGCAAACGCATGAGGACAAGGTCAATTTTGACCAAGTCAACAGCGCTGCCTAAGAGGGTGTGGCTTGCTTGGGAAGACAACGCAGTTTGAGAGGGAGGATGATCACTTGCGGAATAAAACCTAAGGTGTGGGGTCTAGGTCAAAGAGACATTCACTTGCATAAAAGGAGGAAGAGGCAGCCATAAAGAGACATGTTTTGAGTATTTGATTTTGGTCTAGTAGACTATTTGCAATCTTCGGCTGGTCAGCTGAGTTGCAATGATGTTTAGCACAAGGGATTCTTGTTTAGGATTTCCTTCCTTATTGAGCGGCCTCTTGGAGGATTTCACTTCATTTCTCCACATCTTGGCTCAAGGCCAAAGCCACCTCCTTCAGTCACAACATTATTTCTGCTGAAGTATAATGTTGTGTTACAGGGTGTTGTAGTGGAGGGTTCCACAAAACCATTCCTTGACTCATATTTCAGAGGAGGGAGCTCTTATTCCTCGGGAAGGTTAGTGAGGAAGGTTTCCAGAGCTTATTTTCATATCTTGGCATCATGCCAAGCATCTCCCATCATCAACAGTGGAGTCCCTTCTCCAGACTGCATTATTTCAGTGTGTATTTGCAGTGGGGGTTTGCAACACTATCTCAGAGGGTGAGATCTTCAGTGCTAGGATCAGCCTTGCACATGAGAGATCTATTGGAGGAGGTCTATTTAAGATTTAGCTTCATCTTCAACCATCTCCATGTATTTCTAGTTTTGATTTGCAGCTGCTACCCTGTAACTCTGACATTTCTGTAGTTTTACCATTTGTATGTATATTGCAGCCAATCCTTTTAAGGATTGTTGTACCATTGTTTTCAAGGTTTTAGAGCTTGCTCCCCCACATTTCTTGAGCTGATATTGTCATATCATTGTATTATCATTCTTCATATTGCAGTCTCTCATATAAAACTGCGCAATCATAGCTTAGGCACTCTTGTGTAGCAGTGTTTTTTCATATTTCATGTACTTCTTTCTTGAGGCTGAGTATTGCCTCTCTTGAGTAGCTTTTACCTCAAGATATTGTACACCTTATGTTTCTATTGTTTTAATAAGAAGGCTATGAATTCTCCTACCATTTTCTAAAGTTGATGTAACAGTACTCTTCATTCTTATTTTTGCATATTGCTGGATCTCCAACTTTGGAATATCTTAAGATATTCTATTTTGTTGTAGAATCTCCCGATTTTGGGATATTACAGTGGTATCAAAGCTAGAATCTTGGCTCAGCCTATGAGTCTTAGGCAAAGGAGAGGATGGGATTTATCTCATCATATTTTAGATCCATGAAGAACCTCCCCAAGGAGGATAAGCAGATAGAAGAGGAAGGACCCTGCACTTTCTATTCTCATCGAGAAGGAGACATGGAGATGAGTAGGAAATAAGCTCCATCTTCTCGAGGAGAAAAAGGGGATAGGCTTACAAAGCTTCTTCCTCAATCTGTACACAATATTCATGAAGATTTCAAGAAGATAAGGAGGGAGATGTATGCAGAATCTCCAAAAGGGTTTGAATCAAAAGCAAACTCTATATTGTCATATGAGAAGTGTGAGCAAGTAGCCACACACTCTAACACACATCGCAGTCACATGCCCATGATTTCCAGAAGAGAGATGGATAGAGAAGAAGATATTGCTAGGAGGGAAACTCTTAGTTATTTCCTGAGAGAGTATGAGGCTCAAACTCATAAATTTCAAGATCATCTCAATTTTTTAGAGTTTTTCAAGATCAAGGTGAAGGGAAGAGAGCAGCAGGATATATTTCTTCTATCTACCTTTGAAGGTTCACCTACATGTTCATCCAAATCTTGGGTGGAGGAGTTAGAGACCTTCTTGCATTAGCACCAAATTCTTGAAGATGAAGCCATCAGAGTTGTAGTGTTGTATTTGAGAGGTTAGGCCTATGCCTTGTGGATCTTCAAATCCTTTTCTTTGAAAAATGTAAACATTTCATTTTATGCAAGTTTCACTAGGGCATTAGTGAAAATATTTGATAGAAGGATTCATGAAACACACATGGTGGAGCTAAACAAGGGAACTCAAATAAAAACCTTGCATGAAAATGCAATTCCACTTCAGAAAACCATGGAGGAGGTTGAAAAATTGCACCATACCTTGCCGGGAGGAAGACTTCCATCTCACCCCCTTGAGCAAGGAAGCATGGAGATATCTTTTTCAAAAATGGATCCAATCATTGGAGGGTTGCCCATTCATGTTGCAAAGATTGAGGGCAACAACATTGTCACATCTATAGATTATCTAGTGCCTCATGTAGAGGAAGGAGGAGCTCTTGCTCCAAGTAGATGGATGCTTGCAACTTTGCAAGGAAGTTCCCAGGATCTCATGTGTGGAGATCAAGGCATAACTCATGTTCCATTGTTGAGAAGGTGTGGAACCATGGAGACACAAGGAGAAGGTAGGGAGGATAACCAACATCATGAGATGAGATGTACACATCCCTATCCACTTCAGGAGGTTGATGCACCTGAGGAGAAGACTGGATTGCGCAACAAGGGCATGGAAATATTTGTTCATTCATATATACAATCATCTCTTGATGATGTTGTCTCATTGCATGGAGGCATTTCACCAAGGAGACCACTAGATCAGTAGAGGAGGATGGATGCTTCACCAGTTGAGGCACCAGTCAGTGATTTCATAGGATTGGGGACCTTGGAAGAGTTTGATATAGTGCTGGGAGTCTTGGGTAGACTCAAGGAGAGAGGGAGCATTCTCTCAACATCATCATTACCCACTTACATTTCAGATTCTATGTTGTGGTAGGAGCAGCAGGGGAAGGATAGCAACCTTCCAACTTGCATCTTTGACATGGGATATGTCAAAGGAGAGGATAACCATATGAAAAATGTTTTTCATGAGAGCTCATCAATGCTGTCACTATGGAGGGTGGATCCATTTTGGAGCTTCCAGTTGTTGGGGGAGTACTCCCAGGATCATTTTTCTTGCATGACATTGAGTGATCAGCATATGAGGAGATGCATGGATCATATGGAGATGGAGGAGTTAGCACAACCACCTATTTTCTCTTTGAGGATGAGAGGAGACTCATTTATGAGCCACTCCCTTTGAATGAGAAAAACATATGGTAAGGGTGTTCATTGTTTACATGATTATTTATATAATGTATGTATATATCCCTTGACCATATATGTGTAGGATGTTGCTCCAAGGAGGAGCATTATTTATTCTAGGATTCATGGTCTAGTTGAGGCCATAAGCATGATTGATGGCCATTTCCTAGGAGGACTTGGGGAAGAGGTATGTTGAGGAGGACATTCTCATTGTACATCGCACATCATTCACCTCCTCCATATGTATGAGGAGATTGGGGCAACAGGAAATTGGTTGAGAAGCCACACATTTTATCAGTCTTTGTTGCAGTTGAGGGTGAAGCTACGTTGGTTTCACTTGAGGGACCATTGTCCTTCTAATTTGTTACATATGGCAGCAAGCATGATTCTCATTTTTTCTCCCTATGGTTTTATTGTCTCTGTTTTTATGAGGGGCATGCTTGGGAGAGAGGCACATTGGGTTAATGTGTCCTTTGAGGGAGAATCCTCCCACACATTTTTCACTACATGTTCTAAGTGGATCATGGGAGATGGTATGGCCACTAGAGAAACACATTTGTTTCATTATGAGGTGGGCCATATGATGGATGTGATGCCATATGATGATGATTTCTAGCTCATCATATATGGGAATATTTGGGCCAGCATGATTTGCAGTGTTGGAGGATAGATCCTTGGAGATATAGTCCTCATATTGTCACTTGATGGAAACCTTATTGTAGCCCAAGATCAGCCAACAGTCTACACTTATCATAAGTGGAGAGATGGATAGTGTGGGGTAGGCCACCTTGTCTACCATGTGCAGAATCTCATCTCACCTACTTTGCTGGAGCCAAAGATGGAGGATAGCTTTCAGGATTTGCCTAGTTGGGAGGTAACTCATTTTGCATGGCTAATAGCTTGGGGATGGAGGATCCATATGGGAAAGGTAGTTCCCATTATATTTCAGATCCCATTCCTCAAGGGGACCTCTAGACATCACTTTGATATCCTCTTGAGTATTTCACTTTTACATGATGATGGCTTGATAGTTAACTTGCATGCTGAGGAGGAGCAATGTGGAGACTTGATTGATGAGATAGCAGCTCTTTACTTTGAGGAGATAATCATACATGGATGCTACATGGAGAGGAGGAGAAATAACTCATTCTATCCTTGAAATTGCTTGAGGACAAGCAATATTTGAGAAGGAAGGACTGTAATGCTCCAAAATTTAGCATGAGATAATTGGAACATTGATTTTTCTCATATCATCTAGGAGGTGAATAAAATGGGTGAGGAGACCCATAAGTAGGAATAAAATCCCTCATAGTGTGAAAGGTATCAATAGAGTAGCTTTATTTTGTACCTTCCAGTGTGAAAAGGGGCAAATGCATGAGGACAACGTCAAGTTTGACCAAGTCAACAGCGCTGCCTAAGAGGGTGTGGCTTGCTTGGGAAGACAACACAGTTTGAGAGGGAGGATGATCACTTGTGGAATAAACCCTAAGGTGTGGGGTTAAGGGAAAAGAGATATTCACTTGCATAAAAGGAGGAAGAGGCAGCCATAGAGAGACATGTTTTGAGTATTTTATTTTGGTCTAGTAGACTATTTGCAGTCTCCGGCTGTTCAGCTGAGTTGCAGTGCTGTTTAGCACAAGGGATTCCTGTTTAGGATTTCCTTATCCTTCTTGAGAAGCCTCTTGGAGGATTTCACTTCATTTCTCCACATCTTGGCTCAAGGCCAAAGCCACCTCCTTCAGTCATAGTGTTATTTATGTTGAAGTATAACGTTGTGTTGCAGGGTGTTTCAGTGGAGGGTTCCACAACACCATTCCTTGACTCATATTTCAGAGGAGGGAGCTCCTATTCTTTGGTAAGGTTAGTGAGGAAGGTTTCCAGAGCTGATTTACATATCTTGGCATCAGGCCAAGCATTTCCCATCATTAACAGTGCAATCCCTTCTCCAGACTACGTTATTTCAGTGTGTATCTGTAGTGGGGGTTTGCACCACTATCTCAGAGGGTGAGATATTTAGTGCTAGACTAAGCCTTGCACTTGAGAGATATATTGGAGGAGGTCTATTTAAGATTGAGCTTCATCTTTAGCCATCTCCATGTATTTCCAGTTTTGATTTGCAGCTGCTACCCTGCAACTCCGACATTTCTACAGTTTTTCCATTTGTATGTATACTGCAGCCAATCCTTCTAAGGATTGTTGTACCATTATTTTCAGGGGTTGAGAGCTTTCTCTCCCACATTTATTAAGTTGATATTGTCATATCATTGTATTATCATTCTTCATGTTGCAGTCTCTCATAAAAAATTTCACAGTCATAGCATGGGAACTCTTGTGTAGCAGTGTTTTTTCATATTTCATGTACTTCTTTCTTGAGGCTGAGTATTGCCTCTCTTGAGTATCTTTTTCCTCAAGATATTGTACACCTTATACTACTATTGTTTTAATAGGAAGGCTATGAATTCTCCTACCATTTTTTGAAGTTGATGTAACACTTCTCTTCATTCTTATGTTTGCATATTGCTGGATCTCCAACTTTGGAATATCTTAAGATATTCTATTTTGTTGTAGAATCTCCCAATTTTGGGATATTACAAAAAGATTGATAGTTCTCTGAGTTTTTTTTTAATGTGTTAAGTGTGTTTCTTAGCATGTTAATTCTTTAGTTTTTTAATATTTTGACTCTTCGTCGTCAATATTAAATGAATTGATGGAGTGGAGTGGTTATGAAATCAATGGATTTTTGTGAATGGCATAAATATGTTGTTGAATTATTGTGGGTGTTAGACTGAAACCAATTATGGACCTTGTTTGGTTTTTTCAAATGTACTTTTATATTTTCAAAGGTTTATGGTCATAAAATTAGGCTTAGGTAGGGGTGGTCGTATTAAAAAATAAATGAAATCCTCATCTGTTTCATCCCATGTGGGAATCATTTTTCTAGGTTTGGTGTTTTGAAAACTTATATTGAGATTTGATTTGATAATCCTATCTGATGGCCTTTTTGGGTTATTTGAGTTTAATTTAAAGTTATGATAGTTATCTGGGTGATACCAAATCTATATTTCTACCATTCCAGTGTCTGAGTTGAATATGAATTCTAGGATTGGTCCTAATGCTTGGTTGATTAATCATAATAAGAAATAGAGAGCCTAACATAGATTTTCCTCTCCCGACTCCATGTTATTATTTGGATGGTAGCATGAAAAAAAAACATAAAAAAAATAAGAATTGAGAAATTCTCTAGCTTGATTAGGGCTTTTAATGAACATTAAACGAACCATTGCCTTGGATTTTTGAAGGTGGCCATATTCACAACCATTCACAAATAATTATATTCAACAACAAAGCTATAGTAAAAAAATGTTGCATAATGAAGAAGGAACAAAACTAAGTTGACAAAAACTTGAAAGGATTAAAAAATATACAAAAGATATTGAGTCACTATCATGAAATTTCTGAAACGTACGATTTTTTTAAATGAATCCCCAATCAATCAAATGACCTGGAATTATAAAATTCTATCAGAAAACTCTTGAAACGCAAACTTAGCATGATAAAATAATACCCACAATCAAAATACATAGGGAAATCATCTCTGCAAAAATGAGTATGAGGATCATGCCCACAAAAAGCTTAGGCTAGTAAGCATTTTCTCTGTAACCAAAAGAACAGGCAACCATAAGTAAGAGAACATATGATAAAAAATAATTTTAATATGACTATCAATTCTCCTCACCTACTTTATCTCAGTAATAGGTAAACATGAACAAGGGAAACAAGAATTTATTTCTAGAATCACATAGACCTTCAAATTGTCGCAATAAAACACAAGGATTTGATGAAAATTTGGACCAAATTTTATCATTTTTTATGTGTTATTAAAATTTAAAGATCACAAATTTTAAACTTGCTGAAAAAATGGGTCTCCTTTTTAGGAGATGTAACATTAAGAGTAATCTAGGAAGAACCTAGACATGATCACTATAAGGAAAATACCTTTTAGTGGAGTTTTTTGTGGAAGTCGATATAAAAATAGCCAAAAAATATGGTTGTAGTGGAGGTGGATGGGTGGGTGGGGTGGGGGGGCAGATGTTTTAGCAGATGTTTTTTGTAAAATGCATCTAAAATTTACAAATGCACCGATGCTTTATAATACATACAAGCATCGGTGCCACATATAATGTGGTGCACCATGGAAAATTTATTTTAATGCGCTAAATAACACAATGCATTGATGCTTGAATAATCAATAGAACTGGAAATATGTTAAATTTTAAAAAAATTCAGTGCTATAAACACTTGAAGCGTCAATTCCCTTTATGTAGTGAAACACCACAATGCATTAGAATAAGGAGAATCAATATACTTTTTAGATTTCAAAAGAATGTGGTGCTATTTTCCAATGACACATCGGTGTTGTAAATGTATTAAAATTACCTAGGGCATCTTCTAAAGAGCATAGCTAGTAGGTTTTTAATTTTTTTTAAAGGAGCGGTGCTATATTCAAACAAAGAATTGGTGTAGTAACAGTATTAGAACACACTGTTATATATTTTTTGATTTAAATAAAACACAATTCTCTTGGATATATTCTGCATTGATGGAGTTATAGTAATGTACTAGAGGAGGGATAAATAAAAAAAACCTCCTGACCATAAATTTCATTTTTACCATCTACAATATTGGAAAACTCTGAAGCATTGGTTCCACTCTTTCCTTATGAAAGTTACCCGGCGTCGGTGCTTCACTTGATCACCATTGTTTTATACCATGCTCACTACCTGAATTTAAAATTTTTTCAAACTCTGGTAATATTTTTTTTCTCCATTACGTGTCAACACTACCTCCCTAACAAGAAAATGTCCAAGTAATTTCTATTTTCCTCTCTAATTTAAGTTTTTAGCGAATTATAATTGCAAATTAGTTTTTAAATTCTATTTTTTTGAAAAAAAAAAAAAAATCCATGCGCAATGCACTCGATATGTCACACTGATAATGGTACAACCTGTAAATTTACAGGGTGCACTGTAGTTCGGTGTGTGAAAAAAACACAATGGTATTGTTGTGGCATGTTTTGTAAATAAAAAATCATTAGGAAATTTATAAATTGTATGTCTGCACATACAGTTTTTAGGTTACTCCCGGTGCATTTATATTTACCAAATGCACCGCAAAAATTATATTTAAAAATATAGTTATAGCTTAGTGCGTTCATGTTGAGTCTTAAAATTGTCTTCCATATTCATAAATATTTCCATTATTTCATAACCATTCATCTCTCATTTAATAACTATCTAGCCTAAAACCCTACATCAAGTAATTATTTTCATAAATATATGGGTTAGGATCCTTGTTTTCCAAGGTTATTTTTTTTATGTATTTAAAGTGAATTTCTGATTAAAAGCTAGAAAATTAACATAGTTTCATATATCTATATATGTGTTATGAGTTTTGTGACATGTGTAGGCTTATTTTGGAGATTGTAGAAGGGTCTTACTTGGCCTCCCAAGATCAAATTCGAATTTCAACCCAAGAGGTGGACCATATTACAAGGAGAAAGATCATGGAGCTCTTGATGTTTCATAGGATTTGTACCTAGAATTTAGAGATAAGTTGAGACAAGTATGGATCTAGTAGATATTTAAGGGATCTACATTTATTGAGTAGATATCCCTAATTTTTGTATAAATAGGGGAAGATTTATCTTATAATGGGATGTGTAAATTTGGAGTTATGCTCAAGCTTTGAATAAAGAATTAGATTGTGGCACCTTACTCATGAGTGTTCTTTCACTTTGACTTGGTTTTGCTTACATATGGAGGATATTGAATTACCATCTCTCATGCTTTTGGATCGACCATCTACAATGTGTAAGATTTATTTTCTTTCATAGATTAAGATTTATTTTCTTTCATAGATTAATATTTATTTTCTTTCTTATTTTAATTCCTCAATTAAATGCATAATTAGATTCTTGTAAATCATGAAAAGAATATGACTCTGTCATACTTCCAAATTAGATGCTTGAGTATTTAACCTATGCAATAATTGAGTTTTCCTTTACATGTTTTTACACTGCTTTCCTAGATCAGATCCTTAGTTAAATGTGTAATTGGATGCTTGTGAATCATGCCAAGAAGATGACTCTGTCATACTTCCAAATTCAATGCTTGAGTATTTAACCTATAAAATAATTTATTTTTCCTTTACATTTTATTTAAATGCTTTATGTCATTAAATTTTTAAAACCAAAGTTTAATATTCCCAAATGGGGAATGCAGCAATCCAATTCAAAAAGATAGGAAAATAATGCAGATCATATTTTATAGAGAAAGAGGCCAATATGGAGACCTTTCATTTTTTATTACAACAGAAAAACATGTGAAAGAAATGGCCCATAAGATGCATAACAAGAAAATCAAGTCTCCAATGAAGAAAATCCCTCAATATGAGGTGCTGCAACCATATATAAAGACTGGAAAAGACTTACAACGTTATTTTATTGGATCTACACAGTTGTAGATTACACATCAGATATATATCAAATATGTGCATAAAAAGTTAGATCTATATGAAATCCATGCCCTATACAAGCTCCTCTAAAGAACACCCTTAGGGTTTTCGGCAAAACACCAAGCACAAGTTGTAGATATGAGATCTAAGACTGCATATCTACTGAAAAATACAGATCTAGAAAGTGTGGCTGATTGGATATGAAAAATAGAATAGACTCCTCCAATAGATCTCCAAAGTGAAGGCCAGATCCCCAACACTTAGAAAATCAACTCTCCAAATGGTGTGCTGAACCACCCTGCAACTGCACCTACAGAAATAATGTAGTTTTGGAAGTATACTGTGTTGTAGGGATCAAAATATAGTTATTCTCATGCCAAGATCTGGAAATAAAGCTCAAACCATCCAATATTGTCCTCCCAATGAAATAGAAACCTCCTCCACTGAAAAGGAGCATCGAAATGGCCTAGATCTAAAAGATCTAGTCTCCACTTGTTGCAGCTTTCAAAAACAACCAAACCCTCAACAAGATCTGCATTGTAGTTGAAATAAAAATCTTTTCCCTAAGCTAGATATTGGACAATGCAATAAAAACTATCCCAAAAGATACTCAATGGGAAGAGGTGGGATTCCCAATCAGGAACACCAATGCTAAACAACATTCAATCTCAGCTAAACATCAAGAGAAAGATATATGTCTAAACAGACCATATATTCATAAAATATGATAAACATCAACAACCTTCTAATGCTGCCATCCCCTTCCTTTTATAATACAAGAGCTTGCAAACCCTAAAGCACTTCCAATGATATCACTTCTTGCACACAAGGCATATCCATCTAAATTACGGTGTGCCTCATTAATGGCCACTCCTCCATGACAACGTTGTATATTTGGTCAAGTTTGACCTAGTCAAAATGTTACAGCCCCTTTCACACCTAAGGGTTCTTGTTTTAACATCCAATATTTATCCTTTTCACATTTCACATTTATTTATTCATTATTAAGGAGTATTATGGACCTCCTTTTCTATTTTATTCTTTAAACAAAGTAATAAAACAAAAATGGATATTCCAATTAGCTCATGACTAATTGGGAATATTACACTCCTCCCTTCCCAAATTTTTCTTGTCCTCAAGAAATTGGTAAGGTGAGTGCTACAACTCTTCTCCTCCTCCATTTGTGACACCAATATGTGACAAGCTTTCTCCATAAGCTAAGTGTTCACCAATACATCCCTCCATGAATTTCTCCTCCAAAGTTCTCATGAGATGTAAATAATACATCCCATAAGGAGACAATAGCTCAAATGAAACAAACATTGTTTGCCCCATGTTCTCCCTGGAAAATGTAGTATAAGGTACATGGAGAATCTCCATCCCATAGGGCACATATATACCTCCCATCCTCCCTCCATACGTTCTCATAAAAAGTACAAGTACATCATCAATATATGGGATCAAAACTACATACATACAAACAAAAATTTCTGCATATGGAGGTGGGTCATAGTCCCACATATGTAACCAATGCAGTGCATCTCCTGATTGCATCAAATCATGATGTGATAAGTGGTTTCCCCGCCACCTAATTGCTACCCATTTCATCTCACTATGGCTGAAAGTGTGAGATATATTTGGTGCCTTAGGAATGCACCCATCATGAAACAAAATCTCCCTTTTTCCTCCACGGGAGTGGCCATGTTCAGATAATGTTGTGGCCCAAAGTTGGCCATGAAGTTTATAAGTTACAATACTCCTTCTTGGAGTTATGGCCTGCATATACATGGTGAAATAATGCAAACATTAATCAAATGAGACATTATTTACATGAGCATATTCTTCACCAAATTTCTCATTAAACAAATGGAGTGGTGCATAGATTTATCCCCTCTCTCAAAAAGAGAAAGAGAAGGCTGAATTAACTCCTTCATAGAGTTATATTTCTGCCCCATATCCACATGGTACATTAATATTTGAAAATGCTGATATAGTTCTCCTTCAAAGCCCTTCCAAGTGTAGCTTCTCCTGATGATGTTGTAGAATCTCATGGAATATGTGTGGCTAAAATAGAACTCTTCATAGGCCCTTTGTAGTAACTTATCCTCGAGCTTGTAGGCTCTAGATAAGAAGATCCTACCATGATAGTAGATGAATCCTTCTTGGACTAAATATCCCTCTTCATGTAGCTAGTCATCAAGTATCATGCATGTATGAAGATACTTGGAATAATCCACCAACGTTTGGGATTCCAATATGGATCAATATTCCATAGTGAGAGCGCTGATGATCTATCAAAAGAGATGTATGTCATATGTTTTTTCCCCTCACTGACATCTCCCATGCCAAAGGTATATGATGGAAGGTTTATATCCCCTCCTTGTTGCCCTTCTTGCATATGCACATGCTCAAGTAAAGATTGAGGCTTTTGAAAGTTAGTCTCCCATGGGAGGCTATCATCTATATAATACCTCCTTGGTTTAATCAAAGAATGCATGTGTGGACACCATATTCTATCATGTATGGAAGATTTTTCTCTAAGTGAGATCATCTTCTAAGTCTCCAAGGAATGGTCTCCAAGTTGCCCCTTGATGGTGTCATCCTCCAATCTTGTAGAATTTCCTCTCAGCGTAGTATGAGATGAGAGAGTGGGTAATGGTGATAGTGTAAGAATATCTCCCTCCTCCTTGGGCTCACCTATTCCTCTCAACGTTGTATTTTGGTTTTCTAAGGCTCCCATCCTTGTTGGATCTATTAAAGGAGCATCAAGATGTGAGACACCTTTCACAAAATCTGAATCAGGTGGTCTCCCAGGGGGTTTAACCTAAGATAATGATGTCTTGTGGATCATCCTCATGTGGTTAATATATGGGATCATCATAACCCTGCTTCCACTACGAAAATTCATCTCTGTTTCTTGTGTGGAAGTTTCATGATAGTTGGGTATCACTCTTAATGATGCAAGAGTGCCTCTAATTGGAGAAATTTCTCCCTCCTCACTGCCAGGTGGTGGTGGATCATCTCCCTCTACTCCAACGATGTGACCCCTCCCTTCTTCTTTTTCTTCTTCCTCCTCATCATCTAAGAATACCTCTATGTAATGTGCTTTTCTAGCTACACATCTATGTACAGGTGCCCAAGCTTCTTGGCAAGTGAAGAAAAGCTTCATTATTATTACATCTCTCCAGACATCATCATCAAGAGGTTTTTTATATTGAATCTCTTTTGAAGGAGCAACCTTTTCTTCCTTTCAATTTGATGGAAAAGAGGGCATATGCTGAAATGTTTCCCTTGATTTTGGAAAGGAATCTTGAAGGTATCTAGCCATTTCAATAGCACAATGTAGGGTAGTGGGCTTGGAAGATTTAACCAACCCAATAAGAGGTTCATCTAACCCATCAATGAACATGTACACCCTTCTTGTTGCAAAAAAATCAGAAACCATAACAGAAAGTCTTAAAAATTCATAGATGTAAGTTTCTACATTACCTGATTGTTTCAACTTTGCAAGGCTCATGAATGGTGCTTCTGGATCTCTTCTATCAAATATTTCCACCAGCCTTCTAGTGAACTCTGAATAAGAAGTCACATTAGGATGACCCAATGTAGACAAGCCATGGAACCACCAGTCATGTGCTTCACCTTCAATGTGCAACATTGCAACCTTAATGGCTTCCATTTCTGGAACCTTGTTCAACTGAAAGTAGATGTCAAGTTTTTCTACCCAAGATTTGGTAGAACACTTGGATGACCCATCAAAATTGGGTAAAAATAATATACCTATAGTGTGTTGTCAATCATGATTTTGAATGAATCCACCACCTCTATGATTATGCCTTGGTATTCTATTTTCCTTTATTTGACGAAACTCCTAAAAACTCAACTGATCTTTGAATCTCTAATTTTTAGACTCATATTCTTCAAAATAGTCTTCAAGGGATTCATGTTCTTGAAACCCTTGATTTCCCACAGCCAAAAATGTAGGCATGGTAGAGCATTGGGAGACTTTTGGCTGATGCACTGGTTGATCATTCTTGTGGTGAGGCATGCCAGAGCCTTCTCCATGATGAAATCCTTTAGGGGATTCCTTGAATCTCTCCATTCTCATCTCTTTAATTTCTCTAGCAAGGTCTTGCATGGCTCTAAGAAGGATCTTAGGGAAATGCTTCTCTTCATCTTCACCTCTAGATAAAGGGGCTTTACCCTTGTCTTCATTATCATTTGTATAATCAAAATTTCTATGCCTTCTCTTTTGATACCTCTTTTCTCTATCAGTAAGAAGCTCTCCTTCTTTAGAAGATATATTGGCTTTAGAATGCATAGGCTGTGCCGAGATGATGCTCTGATACCACTGTAATATTCCCAAATGGGGAATACAACAATACAATGCAGAAAGATAGGAAAATAATGCAGATCATATTTTATAGAGAAAGAGGCTAATATGGATAAATTTCATTTGTTATTACAATAGAAAAACATGTGAAATAGATGGACCATAAGATGCATAACAAGAAAATAAAGTCTCCAATTAATAAAATCCCTCGATATGAGGTGCTGAAACGATATATAAAGAATGTAAAAAGCCTTACAGTGCTATTTTATTGGCTCTGCACAGCTGTAGATTACACATTAGATCTAGAGAAAATAAGTGCATAAAAATTTAGATATATATCAGAGCCATACACTATACAAACTCCTATAAATAACCCCCTTGGGGTTTTCAGTGAAACACCAAGCACAAGTAGTAGATATGCGATCTAAGACTGTAGATCTAAAGAAAAATAAAGATATGGAAATTTTGACTGATATGATATGAATAATAGAATAGCCTCCTCCAATATATCTCCAAAGTGAAGGGAAGATCCCCAAAACATAGAAAATCAGCTCTCCAAATGTTGTGTTGAACCACCCTGCAACTGTACCTATAGAAATAGTGCAGATCTGGAAGTATAATGCGCTATAGGGATCAAAATATAGTTGGCCTCATGCCAAGATCTAAAAATGAAGCTCAAACCCTCCAATATTGTCCTCCCAATTAAGTAGAAACCTCCTCCACTAAAAAGGAGCACTGAAATGGCCTAGATCTGAACGATCTAGTCTCCACTTGTTGTAGCATGCAAAAACAACCAAACCCTCAAGAGGATCTGCGTTGTAGTTGAAAGAATAAGCTTGGCCCTAAGCCAGATAGTCAAAAACACAGTACAAACTCTCCCAAGAGCTACTCAATGGGAAGAGGTGGGATTCTTGATCAGGAACACCCAATGCTAAACATCATTTAATCTCAGCTAAACAACAAGAGAAAGATATATGTCTAAACATATCATGTATTCACAAAATATGATAAAAATCAACATGATAAACATAAATACGATAAAGATATATGTCTAAACATACCATATATTCACAAAATATGGAAAACTATGAATTTATTATTTTTTTATAGATGAGGTTAGGTGTCACTCATTATTATTCACCACCATTTCACACTTTAGTAGTTATGGGTGTTAACACTAGAAAACCGTACAACAGAATATGGCATTAATTAATGTCAAGCCTAAGGATTTACAGGGAAGGAGCACATTGTGGAATCAAGAAGTATTTAAAATCTCTAAGGTTTTGATAAAATCAAATTTGAACTAGTCTTAAATGCTAAATTGCACACTTAATCCTTTGTGAAGAGCACCTTATGTGCGCCTTTTTGCCCAATAAGCGTGCATTCATGGAAATGGAAAAATGTCACTTCCTGAGACCACATAAAGTAAAGGATAGTTACTCCTTATATGAAGCCGCATAAGGACAGCCACCAGCGCCTTCTTAGACACAAAGGAATATTTTGAGCACACAATGGAATCATACCTCTCCCTTGGGTCACCATCCACCATGTACCAAGGGAGGGAAGGAGGATTTTAAATCCCTTATATAAATCCACCAAGAGATTAAGAAATGGTGATAAAGTTTAATCCATTAACGATTTACAAGTTCATGTGGTTGTGCCATCTCTTGCAGGAGACATTTTTCTACACTAGAGAGTGGAGCTGACAGTCCTTTGATCTATCTTATAGTCCCTAGATTCACTTGGAGTGACACACTAAAGAAGGAAGCTCCTAATATTTTTACTTGCATGTTTTTTGCGCGCACGCGTTCAGGACTAACCTACACACAGGAAAGCGCACCTGTCAGAGCCTTTTCTGCGCAAATCATAGAATGAGATTTTTTTCTCTATATTCTACAATTTTCTGCTTGTAAGTGTGCTGGGAAGCCCATAATGTATCTTCCTGCACTTGTGTTGATAACCCATAGCTTCTGAGAACTCACTTTTAGCTGTCTTCTGTAGGCTTAGAGTTAGTTTTTTGCAAAAAAACTTCACATAGTTTAAGTAAGGGGCGAATTAACCATTTATTTCCGAACAATTTATGTTCTTCAAATTCTGGTATGCACACTTAGATTAAGTAGTCCAAGTAAGCTAGTTTTATTTTCTAGTGTAGGAATTGTCTAGTTTAGTTCAATTTATGCATTAGGGATTGCGGGAATAGGATTGATTTGTAGATTAGAGCAAGTAATCTCTGCTACCTTTGCACCATTCTCTGATCCTAGGTAAGCATATGAACGCTCTATATTTATAATTCACCATCTCCCTTTAGTTATTCACATAGATTAACTAGGAAATTTTGAAAGTGGCCCCTTATCCACAAATGTTTTCCATTTGAGCCAGGAACAACATCACATAGTTTAACTAGGGGAATTTTGTAAAGGATCATCGATATCCATATGTTCAAACTATGAGATTTTTCACCATACGCTCACACACACTGACCCACTAAGCAAAGGAAGACACCTAAAACTAACTTAACCGAAACTCACTAAATTCTCCCCACAGGGGCCACAAAATAATATATAGTTTAAGTTACGATCAAGGGGGAAGGCATCCAATAAGCCACCTTAATCATACTTCATATTGAAACGTAGAAGTTGTGTATTTAGGGAGCTTAAAATCCACCTATCAGCCCATGTAAAATAAAATTGAGCACGGTAGACACCCGATTCAGAGGGGGTTAGGCTTAGGTGCCGTGCGCACGGTATTAGTTGGGGCTACCTGACCTGAATGATACTCGGTACTATTTTCTAACTACCAAGAAGCCCAAGACTCAAACGCTCACATGGGAAGGTGGTTCTTAGTGGCCAAAAACTAGGGCATCCTTTACCCTATAGGTGATGGTGCAGGAAAGCGCCAGACCCTCTACCCTTACCTTGGTGGATTCTCTTTGGCTGACTGAGGGTGTCGCCAGCTCTTACGGGATGTTGTGCCAGCACTCACAAGAAATATTCTCAAGGCCCAGTTACTTTTGAGTGTGTGAGGATGCATAGGTCTTCTAGGATTTTGAGTATCACATGCAAACAAACAAAAAACCATATTTTTTTCTTGATTGATTACATAGATTAAGTTAAAAGGAAAATTCATTTCATTTTCACTTTTTTTTTTATGTATGTGGCCATAAAATTGTCGTTATCATAGATTCTATCCTTTCAAAAATTTTGAAAATCTAACCTGGTTGGCACCCCAATGGTCCCAACAGATCCTCATCGATCCAGATATCTTTTGGACCTCCCCCCATTACAAGGAGGGGTTCCAGGTCTTTCACCATTCAGGCATAACACTGCCACCGTCATTGGTTCATCCTTCATTGGAACAACCATAGTTGGGAACCCTAGTCGGTCTCCCAACACCACACCACACACCACTCTCCCCTCCACCCTTAGGAGGTAGAGAAGCGCGTCCCATTCGGGAAGCCATCTAAACACACATCAGGGTACGTCACAGACTAACTCTCATTCTGACCAAAACTTCGTGTCTTCATATGTTTCCATGGCGTCAACCTCCCAGGTACCCTTCTTAGCTACATTAAATCTACCCAATTTAACCAAGCTCAGAAATGACCCCATCGCATACAATCCTTCATGGCCTCCCATGCCCACGAAGCTCCCTTCAGATATACTAATGTTTGAATGCAAGAAAGTAGAATACTCAGGTAATCATGTAATGACCTTTCACCTATGGTGCTCATCGAATAGTATCATCGATGACACTATTCGATTGAGGATATTTCAATGCACTCTTACAGGAGTATCCGCGAAGTGGTATGTGGAGAAACCTCCTACTTCACATGGAACCTTTAGCACCCTTGTTACTATGTTCCTCACTTATTTTCAGTTACCCATTCACCATGATTCAGGAATGGAGCTGGTAACTCATTTTAGACAAACCCCCGTCATCCATATCTCTGACCATATTCATGAATGGAGGTGGCATCGCAATTTATGCAAAGCTAAACTTGACGATCGGGTCCTCTTATATTTATTCTTGAAAACTCTAATGATGGAGATTTCAAAGGATGTGATGCAGCAATACCCCACATCTGAATAGGACACAGTCAGTAAAGCCCAGAATCTTGAACTAATTTCTACGTAGTCAGGATAAATTTCCAATATCCCACCTAATGCCCCACACCTGAAAACTTATCAAGAATTTCCAGGCACATCAAATTCTGTATACAGATTAATTGGGTCAATGACCCAAGGTTACTAGGCAGCAGTAGTCACAATCTTTTTTACGCACATAACTCTACCCAGAACATATCTCAACCCAGATTTCAAATTCATCACATGGCTCAGCAAGATTTGACTAGTAGGGCGCAAGCATATCACCAAGGAGGACCCTATCCTTCGACTAAGGGGACCTAGTACGTAGAAAGAAACACTGACAGAAGAGCTCCCTCCAATGACCAGGTGCAAATAATGGACAATGTTATGCTTAGTCCCAAGCACATAACACACCTACGCAAAACAATGCACAGGTGAAATTTTTTCACCCGTCCAAAAATCAACCACACCAGTACAACCAGGAGAACTACCCTCCTAACGTGGTTAAGAAAAAATAAAAAAACAAGCCAAAAGGGAACCCTGGATAGGGGGGCAACAACTAGCAGTGACCACCATGATCCCAGGCTGGAGGAAACTCTAGCAAGAATCTAAACCAGGAGTCAAGAAATTCCCAACAACAAGGAAAAATGCCACCTCTACGAACAAACCATTCTTTCTCAATATGTGGTGAGTACGGGAACTATACTCACCACTGTCCCAATCTCCCCGAAATTAAAAAGCTTCATAATAACTAAGGACAAGGAGGATCTTCCCAGCAACCCACTGTTATATAAGAACCTTTCCCCCAGCAAGGGATGGTCAGCACTCAGTAACAAAACCCAGACAATTCCGGGAGAAACAACCTTGAAATTTACATGACTAGGGAAGAAATGTTTTTACAAACACGGAATCACAGTTATGACACCCCACCAGACTCCACTATGTTAGGGGCTAGTACTAGTGCACCGACTGCACCTTTGACCATTTGAAAGATGCCTATAGAATCATTTCCAAATATGGAAAATGGACCTAATAGGCGAGCAGGTAACTACTCCAAAGCGGCCCATAATTATAGCATCGTGGACGATTTAGCTCAATCACCTGCTACTATGTCCATGTTGGAAGTACTATAGTCATGCCCAAAGAAACGGAAAGCCCTACTTTCCACGTTAGGCGCTATCGACCCTACCGATACTTGCATGATAACTTTTGACTTAGACAAAGCCACCCCTAGGCTTCCTTCCATGGTCGCCTTCCAAATACTGGTATTAGTCCAGAATATCACTATTCACCAATGTGTCAGTGATGAGGGTATCGACATGCACCATGTCAAAAAAAAATTTGGTAGAAGTTGGGTTCTTCTGAACTAAAACCCTCAGTCATAATGCTTCGAGCCTACGATGGCTGTCCCTCGACCCCCGTCGGTCTCTACCAAAATGTCCCAATTTTCCTAGCCAGAAAGATAGTCCACATAGAAATTGAAGTCTTAGACACTCACGTGGATTACAACATACTCCTCTGGAAGAGTTATATGTATGCCATTTCCACCATAGCCTCCTCTGTCTTCCACATTATGATGTTCACCCATGAGGATCACATCATTATTGTATACCAGCTGACACACAACGAGAAGCGTCCCCTAAACAACACATATTTAATTCTACCATATGTAGATACATCCGCAGATGGTATTTCACGGTACCAAGAATATGGCCCTGGCCAATTCAAACTTCCGTCCATCCTAGGGTCATTCCTAGGAGATCCTGCCACATTATCCTCGAGGCATCTTCACGATGCCACGAAGAGACTCCCAGGTGTGCATGATGTCCACATCGGAGGCAGAGGTGAGACGGGACACGGACTCAGCGATGAGCAACGAGGCATCGGCCACTATAGCCTCTATGGCTTCTCTTTGCCTCCCAAACCCCCTTTCCTCTGCGCAGTGGCTTCATTTACCGGCGGGTTAAGAGCACTAGTGTTACCCAAAATATCATTGGAGTTCCCAGTTTGGTACCTCATACTCCCTTCTAGAATAGGAGCCACCAATGTTACTACCACAAGATTAAGCCCCTGTTGCCCCAATTAATATCAAACCCGACCAGTAGTGATGCCCGCCTCAATGGAAGTTCCCATTAAAACCAATTATCATGGCCAAGAAAACCGTGAAGAGAGGAAAGAATATGGTGACTCCGCCATTCAACGGGAATCACTAGTTTGCGCCATATGCGATGTTATAGGCCACCCTACTCATATATGTCTGGAGCTGGATGAATTAAAACCACTCCTTGGCTCCGAAACAGACATCTTGATGTCACGTTCCCTTAAAAAGCAACCTACCACTAAAGTTAAAAGAAAAGAATTGCGTACAAATCATGCATGCGCTCTCTACAGCAACTATGGGCACTATACCCACCATTTTCCGGAGATACCACGATATAGGGACACCTTACATGCGATCAAACGATCCAATCAAGAGGATCCCTCCATCCAGTCTATCGACGATGAGCCTCATACCATCCTATACTTACAAGAAGAATGTAGGATTGTGAAAGGCCCCCGATAGTCCCATTGGCTAGCGAGCTATGTGATGAATGTGGCCACTACCTCGAAGAGTGTGCCGCATTGGAACTCATCCAAAAATGGTATCCAATTGAGAGGGTCTACTACGTGGGGCTACGGGCAGCATAATTCACATGCTCGTTATGCACCGAAAATCACCTTTTGGAGGATTGTCACTACATACCCTGCTTTCGGCTAGCCCTTGCTAGCCTCCGCTCAAAAATAGTCTGCCTCTCCCAAGAATATGGCACAAAATTAGAATCCATGAATAGTACGAAAACTCAAGAGGACGTGACAAATAGATCCATCCCGTCATGGCCATCAGGAGGATGACCAATTAGCGAGATTCATCCTCCACCAAGCGCTGACGATATAACCCACCATATACGATTCATGTCATCTTGTATCAGAACCATGACTCGAGCTGTCTGCTCATATACCATAGGTGTCGAGTCAGATGTAGCTACAAGAGTAGCTGTCTCAACAACAGTGCAGACCCAATCTATCTGTACTCTATCGACCACGTTTGGTTCCACCACATCCACGATGGAATATTTTTCATGTATCTCAACTAGCTCCACCCAAATTACCCCCATTCAGTATAAACCTACGCAGGAATAATCCTCCTTCGGGGCCTTGTTTCATTTGGATGAGGATATCCTAGAAGCCATGACGGAGCCAGATTACCCATGGGATGCAATGCATCACTGTTCACATTTTCTCCCCAAGAAAATGTTCAGTCCTAACAAGACAATTGAACCAGAGATCTATGTGATCGAATCAAAAGACTTCCTGCCATTAGGAAAGGTCAACTCATTCAAAAACCCCATCCCAACGCTCGATGCGTTCGAGGAAGGAAATATGTCAAATATTTCACCTAACATTAAGGTGAACATATCCCAAAATCCGACAAAGGTCGAAGAAATCTCACTGGGGGCAGCATGTTCTCTAGAAGAAATACTCTCTTACACCAAATTGTTACAAGAGTATAGAGATATCTTCACGTGGGACTACTCAGAAATTCCTAGGCTTAGTCCTACTATAGTGGAGCACCATATTGACACTTGGCCTGGCATACCTCTAGTATGCCAAAAACAACGTCAACTGTACCCATCTAAGGCAAAAGCAATAAAGCGACAAATCGATAAGCTTCACAAAGCCGAGTTTATCTACCCCATCGCCTATACGTCTTGGGTTTCCAACCCTGTTCCCATCATGAAAAAACACGGCACAATACGTGTCTGCACTGATTTTCGAGATTTGAAAAAATATTGTCCCAAAGACAATCACCCCACACCATTCATCGACCAGGTCATCAATGCATGTGATGGACACAAGGCTCTATCCTTTATGGATGGATTCTCCGGATACAGTCAAATCCAGATCCGCCACATGGATCGATACAAAACCATGTTCACCACCCCCTGGGGCATGTTCGCTTACAAGGTGATGTCATTTGGCTTAAAAAATGTTGGAGCCACCTTTCAAAGGGCCATGAATTATATATTTCATGACCTAGCACACCTTATCCTCGCCTACTTAGACGACTTGACAGTCCGCTCTAAGAAGCGCTCAGACCACCTTGAGGATCTGCGATTGGTATTCCAAAGATGTCGTCAATACAAATTACGCTTGAACCCCCTCAAGTGTGTCTTATGTGTCAATGCAGGAAGACTCTTAGGTTTTATTATTTCCCAGCAAGGCATTCGCGTGGACCCCCTCAAGGTCCAAGCCATCAAAGAGGTACCTCCACCTCGAACCCTCAAACAACTCCAAAGTCTGCAAGGAAAGGCCAATTTTTTGGAAATAATGAGAGGGGGGGTGAATCAATATTCCTTTCAATTAGAGCATTACTTAATCTTAAATTATTATCAGTGATTGTATAATGATAAAAATAAAAAAAAGGAACACAAATGCACACATTTTTTAAGGTGGAAATCCACTGCAGACAAAAACCACCTAATGTTTTTCTAATAATTCTTTAATATTAAACTCCAATTGAAAATAAAGCTCTGACTTCCTAGGATCTAGAAAAGCATTATTCTCCAGCTCCCACTAGATGGAT
The DNA here is from genome assembly GCA_034641835.2 of Pinus albicaulis. Lineage (NCBI taxonomy): Eukaryota > Viridiplantae > Streptophyta > Pinopsida > Pinales > Pinaceae > Pinus > Pinus albicaulis. Next base: position 1,071,840,157 of record CM076578.1, read on the forward strand.
TCTCTAATGCTTGAGATTCTTCAGTATTCAATTGAACTGATTCCTCAACACCCAATGAGCTACAAAATACCGCTCCCTGCGAGATCCCCTTACCCATAGAAGAATAATATAAGAATGGAAAAAGTCTGGGGAAAAATGGTACACAGCAATGATGATTACATATGTAGAAGAAGAATATATACTTGACCATAACCCCAAATTTTACACAACCACCTAATGATGAACCTAGACCTCCCAACACTGCTTCTTCAACCCTTGGCAGATAAACACTAATACAATTTTTACAATAATGTATTTACAATGACTTAGTACAATGATACCATTACAATGATTGTATGCAGTGTTGCCCACTTGAAGACTTCATAGGATGAACTTCTTGCTACTATTATGCACCTTGGTTGATGCTCTTTTCATGCTACCCTTTGCTGCACCTTGCTTTGCTTTGCTGCCCTATAAATTTTGGTCCTTTGCAACACTTGACAACACATGATCTAGCTTTTTCTTTTCCTTCTAGGAGCTCGATATTGAATTTGGTGTATCTCTGTTATTTCAGATCCTCAATATCTGATTTTTGGTCCTGTAGTAGTCCTCTGATTCATATTTCCAATGCCATAGGTCTGACCCAATTTGTATTCTTCAAGAGCGAGTTATACCCAATCTCTCACAATGCCCTAATTATGGACTGTTTCAGTAGAGCGCACTTGTACAACGTGCCACGTGTCACTTTTTCTTCATTTGGCTCTAAAATTGATGGAGAGAAAAACTAAAAATTGTGCCCTATCTTCCAATTTTTATATAATTTCAATCTGAGTACTCGGAGGCAGGTTATGATGATTTGCAAGGTCACTTCTTTGAAGTGAATTTTAGGAGCTGCTGAAAATCAAAAGCTGTCACGGATCATATCAAAAATATTGCACACCTTCATATGAAATTTTTACAACATCTTCCTTAGGATTTCAGATTCGCGTCATAAAAGTTTCAGCTTCTTAACCTTCGTAGAAAAACAGTTAGAGCGAAAATTCCACGATGACCTATTTCAAATGGTGAAATCCCTTGCATAAGGAGGAAATGAGGATCACAATTTATATAAATGCTTAGGTTGAGAGGGACTTCAACAACTGAATGTGGGATGGATTTTAGGAGCTTAAAAAAATATTAATTATGACTTTTCAATGACCCATGCCCCAACCCCATGGGGTTTTAGCCCACTAACTGGGGGTACAAACTTCAAGACGAATATCTCTCAAAATCGGCCAGAAGAATTACACTGGAGTGCCATATATCAATGGAAACATCTCGAAAAGTAGAAACCATCAAAAACATTCTTGAACCAGAGTATAGTAATTTGGTAGGTAAAAACTCCCATGCAATGGTCAGCCCTAGTGTTTGCTTGGGTTTGTGTCAATAAACAAGTGATCAACAATCTCCCCCTTTGGCATTGATGGCAACACAAGTACTCCCCCTGCGATCATGACACCTCTTCCTACAACATTCTCTCCCCCTTTTAAATCAATGGAAAAGGGTAAATCCCCCTGAAACACAACCATCCTGTGGACCTATACACACTTCCACTCCCCCTAACACACAATCGTCCTGCAGACCTGTAATCTACTTCCACTCCCCCTTTATATTCTGAAAAATGAAAATCTAATGAGAACTTGGGAGAATCCCAAGCTTCTGACGAAGATATTCCAATGTTGGTGAATATTTAATATGTGATTCTTTTCGTGCTGCTTGGAATCTTGCGACTTGTCCAACTGCTTGCATAACATCTGGTCGGGAGGCTGTTACATATAGAAGACTACTAATCATAGATTTGTACAACCTTTGATCCACATCCTTAGATGAGTCGTCTATGCTCAATTTGTAACATGTTACCATTGGAGTAAGGCTGGGTTTGCAATATTCCATTTTAAATTTCTTGAGCATTTCCTTGATGTACTTGGCTTGACATATAAATATTCCTTTCTCTTGCTGAGATATTTGAAGCCCTAAGAAGTATGTGGTAGCACCAAGTAAAGACATCTCGAAATCGCTTTGCACCTTTAGCAGCAAACTTCTTCGCAAGTCGATCATCATTGCTACCAATTATTGTATCATCCTCTTTATCTATTAGACATGCTTTGGTTGCTTCATCTAGAACATATATGTCGTTTGGAGCTCGACTTGTTGTAGCCATAATTTCACCATACACACCTTTCATGATTTCACGGTGCCTTGGAGTTGAGATGTGTGTGTCCAAATCTCCATTTGTACAACAACGAAGCGGTGTGATTCATGTTTTCAACCAATAGAAAATTCTTGGCTAGAGCATCTTTGCTTCCGAGAGTGACAGTTACTGATCCTATAACATTTGAAGATCCATCATTTCCAAAGGACACGATTCCATCCTTCTTCTCTTTCAGAAACACAAATTTATTTCTATCTCCAGTCATATGCATTGAGAAAATTCTATCAACATACCACACATCTTTGTTCTTTTGAGCCTTGAAATCGAGAGCAAAATTATCATTCTTCTTCTTCTTCCATGTTCGTTCATTCTGTGGCTTCGAAGATTATTCTGGAGGATTTTCAAGTCTGTAGTCTTTGGCTATGTGTCCAGAGTTTCGACATTTGCAACATTCAATATTATTTCTTAAATGTTCAATTCTATTGATGTTTCGCTGAGCCCTAGGAGGTTCATATTTGATAGATCTCTTGGAAATGTATTCGTTCCTAGGGTACGTGTGACATTCTATAGCTTTATGACCAAATTTTCCACATGAGTAATAGTACCCATAAAAAATATGTTGGTACTTGGATGGAAATTTTCGTCGAGGAATTGTCTTCCAAAACTGTTCTTGCAGATCTTGTCCAATGAAGTCTACATGCATGTCAGATCTCATAGGTTCATTGTATTTTGTTGCATGAGGTCCTTATTCTTATTCTTTGTAACCAATGCCAGTTTTTTCGTTGCAAGGTCATTGATTGTTGATGATTTCTTCCAATGCCCTTGAGCTGTTGGCATAGTTTTGGATAGTTTTTCCTTTCTTCACTTCCTCACATAGCGAGACTACTTCAGCTTCTAATTCTTCCCTTTCCTGGTTTCTTTCTTTAAAATTATTTTGAAGTGACTCTTCAATGAATTTATGTTCTTAAACTTCAATTTTGAGACCTTGAACTTGTTCTTCAGGAGTATTGCAACGGATCTTCTCTGCCTTGAGATCTTTTATAAGCTTGATTGCTTCCTCATAAAATTCTTCTATGGTCCATCCTTCTTCTTCGTTGTTTGATACCTCTTGTTTATTGTGCTTGGCCATAAACAATACTCTCTCATCGGCTTCTTCTTCACTATCATTGTATTCATCAGATGATGAGCTATCTTCTTTAGAGAGAAAGTTCCTTTTGTATCCTTGCTTGTTGAATTTCTTAAAGCCTTTCTTTCCTTTTGAGTTGCCATTACTTCGTTTGGGGACATTTTTCTCGCAAAATCTTCAAACTCAGGTTGCGCCTTAAAATATATCATTGAATTTACTCTTCTTTGAATTGTCCCTTACCAATTTTTAGTTTTCTCATGAAGTAAGCATATTCTTCATCTGAAAGACCTTCTTCATCATCTCCCTTTTCTTCACACTTGCAGGTGCATGTCTTTTCAATTGAAGGTTGTTTATCCTAATTGGTTTTCTTAGATGCAACGAACGTAGTTTCTAGATGCGAAGTACCCTCTTCTTCATCAAGTCTCATTTCATATGCTATGATACTCCATGTAATTCCTCTTTGCTAAGTTTGTCCAGATTTGCACTGTATTCTAAGACCAATACCTTTGGGTTGAATCTCCCTGGTAACATTCTAATAATCTTCCGTATAATAGTCTTCTCGTCAACTGGCTCTCCCAATCCTTCCAGAGTATTGGTTATTTCATCAACGTATTGGAAGTATGAAAGAATGTTGCAATCTTATTTCATTTGGAGTTGCTCAAATTTTGCTCTATAGATTTGAAGCTTTTCTTCTTTGACATTTGAGTCACTTGCACATATATTCTCAAGCTTTTACCATACATTTTTGGCAGTTTTACAACCCAAAACCTTATCATAAGTAGATTCAATAAGTCCACTAATAATAAAATTCTTTTCTTTTGCATCATTTACAAAATTCTTCTTACCTTGTTCATCCATAGTTTATGTAAGTCCATTTTGAACAGTGTCCCATACTTTGTAACCTTGCGCCAAGAGATAGACCTCCATTATTCCTTTCCAGAGCGCATAATTATTTTCATTGAATAGAGGTACACCATTATTGGTATGGTCCATGACCTCCTTCCGGCTGTTAAACTTCTATTGAAGGAACCATTGAGCTATGATACCAATTGTTGGAAATACTGAGAGGGGGCAGTGAATCAGTGTTCCTTTCAATTAGAGCATTACTTAATCTTCAATTATTATCAATGTTTGTACAATGATAGTAGAAAACAAGAGGAACACAAATGCACACAATTTTTAAGGTGGAAACTCACTCCGGGACAAAAACCACATAATGCTTTTCTAATAATTCTTTAATATTCAACTCCAATTGAAAATAAAGCTCCAACTTCCTAGAATCTAGAAAATCATTCTTCTCCAGCTCCCACTAGATGGACGCTCCAATGCCCAAGATTCTTTAGTAGTCAACTGAATGGATGCCCCAACACCCAATGTGTTACAACTCACCCTAGCACCACCCTACCACCCTATAGAAGAATAAAAAAAGAATGGACTCCCGTACCAGGGAAAATGGTCCACTTTACAATGATATAGAATGATGTAGAAGAAGAATATATACTAGACGATAACCCCAACTTTGACACAACCACCTAATGATGATCCTAGACCTCCCAACACCACCTCTTCAACTGTTGGTAGATAGACACTAGTACAATTTTTACAATAATGTATTTACAATTACTTAGTACAGTGATACCTTTACAATGATTGTATGCAGTGCTGCTCACTTGAAGACTTCATAGGATGAACTTCTTGCTGCTATTATGCACCTTGGTTGATGCTCTTTTCATGCTACCCTCTACTACACCTTTATTTTCTTTGCTGGACTAGAAAGTATGGTCCTTTGCAACCCTTGACAACACATGATCTAGCTTTTTCTTTTCCTTCTAGGAGCTCGATATTGAATCTGGTGTATCGCTATTATTTTAGATCCTCAATATCTAATTTTCGGTCTTACAGTAATCCTATGAGTTTTCCTTCCAATGCCACAGGTCTGACCCAATTTGGATTCTTCAAGAGAGATTTATACCTAATCTCTTACAATGCCCTAATTATGGACTATTTCAGTAGAGTGCACTTGTACGACATGCCACGTGTCACTGTTTCTTCGTTTGGCTTTGAAATTGATAGAACAAAAACTACGGATTATGATATATCTACCACCTTTTACAGAATTTCAATCCGATACTCAAAGAGAGATTTATGATGATTTTACCAAGGTCACTTCTTTGAGATGAAATTCAGGAGCCCGCAAAAACCATAACTTCCACAGATCATATCTCCAAAAATATTGCGCACCTTAATCTGAAATTTTTACAGAAGCTTCCTAAGGATTTCGGCTTCACCTCATACAAATTTAAGCTTCTGAACCTTTGTGGAAAAAATTTTATATTGAAAATTCCACGATGACCTGTTTCAGATGGAGAAATCCCTTGCATAAGGAGGAAATGAGGATCACAATTTATATAAATGCTTAGGTTGAGAGGGGCTGCAACAAGTGAACGTGGGAGGGATTTTAGGAGCTTAAAAAAATATTAATTATGATTTTTCAATCGCCCATGCCCCAACCCCATGGGGTTTTAGCCCACTAACTGGGGATACAAACTTCAAACATTAATATCTCTCAAACCGTGAAGAATTACATGGCATGCCATATATCAACGGAAACATCTAGAAAAGTATAAACCATGAAAAAAAAATATTGACCCAGAATATATTAATTTGGTAGGTAAAAACTCCCATGAAATATTGGGTTAGCCTCTGGTTCTACTTGGGTTGACATCAATGACAACTGTTTATCAACACAATTTTCTAGGACACTTTGTCCCAGATTATGCCACATGGGCTCAAGGGTTCTTGTGCCTCCTTTGCCAAGACATCCCCTTTAAATGGGATGACCATGCCCAAAAATTATTTGATGCGCTGAAGGAAACATTATCCTCAACACCACTCATTAGTCCCCCAGACTACGACAAGGATTATATCCTATATCTATCATCTTCTGGATCCACATTGGCTAGAGTATTGGTTCAAGAAGGACTAGATAGAGAAGAGCACGTAATATATTATGTCAGAAAAACCTTGTCAGGACTAGCATTGAGATATGAACCCGAAGAAAATAATTCCCTAGCATTAATCTATGCAGTTCAAAAACTTTGCCACTACATCATCTTAAAACCAGTACTATTGTCACAGATATTAACCCCATTAAATACCTTCTCATGCACCTCTTAATGAACCATAAGTATGCTCACTGGATAGTCATTCTCGAAGAATACGACTTACAGTTTCACTACCCCAAGAGAAAAAATGCACTTGCCTTAGCAGAATTCATTACGGACCTCCCAGGACATTCCAAGGGATAACTAGTAGACGATTTGCTACCAGATGAACACGTCTTCTTTGTAGCAACTGAAGACCCTTAGTTTAGACCTCATCTCACATGAGATGATCATTGGCGCATACACCAGCAAGCCCCCAGATATCTCCTTCTAGGAGATTTCTTATACCGACGAGGAATCGACACCATTTTACGTCAATGTCTTACTCATAAACAAGTGGAACAAGCCCTTAATAACTACCACAAAGGTGCTTCCTATGGCCATCTATCAAGAATGGCTACCACCCAGAAAATCATACGAGTAGGATATTTTTGGCCCTCCCTATTCTGAAACTACATCATAGCCATTAAGAGATGCGAACAATGCCAGTGCTTCGCTCATAAGGCAAGAGCACCCCTTACTCCTCTGCATCCCGTCATAGTAGCCAACCCCTTTTGCAAATGGCGGATCGACTTCATGACTTGCAACCCCGCCTCATTGGGCAATCATAAATACATCATCGTGGCTATCGACTATTTCACCAAGTGGGTCGAGGCCATGCCCACATACGACAACACAACAGAAACCACTACCCGATTTCTATTTAACCACATCATCGCTCATTTTGGCGTACCCAAAGAGTTAGTCTCCGATCATAGGAAACACTTCAAGAATGAAGTTTTTTAGGAACTATCTCATCACCTTGGATTGACCCACGAATTCGCTTCACCATACTACCCCCAGTCCATTGGACAGGTAGAAGCTATTAACAAAGTACTCAAAACTATGTTACAACGCATGGTGAATAACCATAAAACTAACTGGCACCATATGATATTTTCATCCCTATGGGCATACCGCATGACGGTAAAGACGGCCACTGGCTTTACTCCTTTCCATTTAGTATACGGGATCGAGGCTGTGATACCCATAGAACGCAAGATCCCTAATTTGCATGCTACCATCGAACTCCTTAATGACACTTAGTCTTTGGAGAAGAGCCTAGTACATTAGATCTTGTCGATGAAAACTGACGATAGTCACTACAACATAACGAGGCCCATAAGAAAAGGGTTAAAGCGTCATTTTACCACCACATCACCCCTCCCTCATTTAACCAGGGGGAATTAGTCCTCCGCTATGATGTTGCAAAAGAGTCCTTAGGTCCATGAAAGTTCAAAACCTTGTGGAAAGGACCCTACATCATCAAACACTGCCTCCGACAGGGGGCATACATCTTGACGGAAACGGACGGGACTTGCCTCACTAACCCCGTCAACGTCATTTACCTCAATAAGTTCTACCCATAAGGGCCCCAATGGCCCTTCCCATATAATAAGAGTACAAAAAAACTACCCACTCAAATTTTTTGACCCAAAGAATTAGTTAAAATCACTCAAAGTATCAACAGGGATCACCAAAATGAACCATATTTTGGATTTTTTGATGAAGCGTCAAGATGGTCTCAAAATTTAGCCACAACTGCCTGGGTCATTTACCGTCCTGACCGATCACCACTATGTTCAAATGGTGTGTGTATCAGTTTAGCAACAAACAATTAGGCAGAATATGACGCCATCATTGGACTTATGTGTGATGCCCTCCATCAGGGCATTCGCCATATGCATATTTACCTTGATTCCCAGTTATTAGTATCACAGCTAAACCAAACATTTCAGACCAGAGACACACACCTGTTTAGAAAATATTTGCATGCCAAAATATTAAGCAGACAATTTGATTACATTACATTTTCACATGTATCAAGGAATCAAAACCAGCACCTGATCACATAGCTAACAATATCCTAGACTGGAATGCAACTCGAATTAACTATCATACATAAAAAACCCAAAAATATAGACACCCATCAGCATAAACCAATACATAAAATGAAAGAGGTGATACATCATGTAGAGCCACAAAAACATCTCTCATATAAATATAAAAAAATATATGTATCTGAGTACAAAAATAGTGTCGCTGGCCCTCTGGCCAGCCTAAAGATACAAAAGTCGTCAAAAATATGGGAAGCATCCTCATAACGGGTGTTGTCCCTATGTACAAAATACTCTAGGGGGGTGCCCCCTCAAGAGGAGCACGTGGACCCAGCACTGCTCCTGAGACAAAAACTAGAATCATTGTCACCACTACGATTGCCACCCGACATAGAGTGGGACAATAATCCCTCTTACGGGCCATCATCGTCTCTAACCAAACCTCCTCAAGGTCATTCATGAAAGCTCATGTATGCGTACCCTGGGTCAAGCAGTCCACTCGACCCTAGAAGTCCTTAAGAGCGGCCACATGAGCCATCAGTACTGCATCGCGAGCCTCAGCCTCATCAGCACAAGCCCGCCCGGCAGCAACCTCTACTACAACCGAGCTGCTACCCTCACTAGAAGGGCCAATACCATCCCCACATGGTCCACCTGCAACACATCCTCCCTGACCACCTCGAGGTCGAAGCAGAGGGTCATGACCCACTAGTTGGGCCACAAGGCAACCTACCTCGCCAACATTTGAATGAGGAACTGAAATAATGTCAGTTTCAATAACAAAACACATAAGTACATAACGTATACTCAAACAAATGCAGAAAAAATATAACGTATACCTGCGGGTCCCCAAACCTAACCGAAAGGGAGACCCATGTCTAGGTCACCCCGAAAGTCCATCCCTGCATATGGGTATGGCAAGAAACTCCGTGGATTGGCCTCAAACCAGGCTGCTATTGTGTCATTCCAATAATGATCCACCATGCCACCACCGCTTCACGACATCACCGGTGACCACCTCCTCATGCGTGACTCCTGTAGCCCCCCAATAGGCACTGCCACCACCAGCCTCAGCAACACCACTTGCTCATACATAATGCTGCATAAGATACTGGCATATCCAAAAGAATTCAATCCACATTGGACCTTGTTCAATTGCGACACCATGCCCTCAAAACAAAAATGGGTGAAATCGAAAAAATGCTCGCCCCTCAGTCGGCGTAAAACTCCAACCTGCGGGCCAGATGCTCGATGTGGAGCAACCGACCTTGCCAGTCGCACAATAACTGCCAGATCACACTGGTTTTCCACATCTATCACTGATGCAATTTTGTTGCACCCCTCATTAAGAGGCACACCACCGCAATTCCACCTCCGGAATCTGTCAAGGTTCAGTCTCCAAGAAAAGAGTGGGTACCTCAGAGCCTCACCCCAAGGTAGTAACCTGGTCACAAAGTAAATATTCGTCTCAAGACAGATCACCAGGTTAATCCTACGTAGCAAAAACATGTTGCGCCGCCTGCGCCAATGATGTATAATGTAATGTAACATATGGTCCTGCGACCGTAGGAACTCATTCTCAGCAAATTTCAGAAGGCCCCATGTTGCCAAATGGCAACGCACCCTAGCATCAGCATCTAGAGCGGTTCGGATCTCGGGCTAGTCCTGCTCTCTTCACACCAACCTACCAAGCAACACAGGTACCCATCAAGACAGAGAAAAACATCAAAAATAGACAAAAAATGAGAATTTTATGTCATCATGGCCTTGCGCACCTATCCCTCAGGCAGACGCACCCTTGTGCACCTATATTTTTCACAGGTGCGGATTTGCATGCAAAAAGGAGGGAACAATGCACCCTCACGTGCCTGTCCCTCATAATCATGCACAAAGGAGGCATCGTTTTGCTTAGATTGCCCACGCAATCTAGGGCAAAAATTCACTCAAAGGTCGTACAAACCTAATTTTTACGGCCTCTGGCACACTCAAACTGAAGAAATTACAATGAATGACGTCATGTAAGTTACCTTGACATAATATCACTAATCCTTGGTACACGGGCTGACCGCAACGGTAAGATAAAGCACCTCTGATCTCCCAAAACTTAGCAAGTAAAAATGAATAGGATTAGGGCCATACTCCCATATTTATCACCCTTTTCTAGAACTTTGGATGTCCATAACAGGGGATCAGAAGGTCCATTCTACAAACCGTAAGTTTAACCATCATTAGTAGGCCATGACGAACGAAAGCGTTGCCACACATTCGCTTTCCAAGAAAAATAAATTTTCAGCGCCAGTCGGTATGCACCCTGCCATCTTCCTTTTTTAAAGGTCATTCCTTTCAATATTTTTTTATGAAAAGAAGATGCTTTCAATTGAGGTAGTTGTTTTTGCAAGAAGAACCCATAAACGACTTACAACACCATCCACTAAAGGTTCCGGAGTAGGTATGATTCTTCCCCCAGCATGATAGAGTCCCAGAAAACTTTGCATATCCTGACATCATTTCTCCATAAAAAATAAACCATAGGGTCCTAATACCCGACGATGTTTATCTTCACCTCACCCTGCACATGATAAACATCCGCGTTCGTCGGTAGGGCCTCCCCTCCATGGCGCTTGTCACCCAAAGTAGACCATATATCACAGCACAAGTGACCCCATGGCCATACCATTTCAGTCCAGGAAGCACCTCATGCCCATCCATTCATCATGCATAAGGTCAATTTTACCATTCAAACTCAAATCCCCTTCCCGGATGACCAGGTTGTACAAGCAGATTGATAGCGCACCTCCGCGCATCACATTTGGCCCACCATAATTCCATCAACATTATCCCATTTGTGACACTCCTCCATCCACTTCATCAACCTCGCACATGATACCAACCAATGGGACCCCCACCCCCAGCAAAAAAACATCCTCACACCTCAGCGAGTGAACCCTTTTATGTTTCGGGGTACCCGTATCTATGTTTTGTACAAACCAAACCTCATTATTTTATTCTTTTGGTAAGTGTACAAAGACCACAAACGATGCAATTTTCCACCTCACCCTCATATTTCATATTTTCCCCCATGGAAGCAGTACCTCATTCCCTTTGGTCAGAATATTTCACCCCCGCACACACACTATCACGACATCCATATCTAGCTCATACCCACCCTAGAATTCCTACCGACTCTAGGTATTTTCCCTTCATAAATAGCTATGACTGTCGCCAAGCTGCTAAGGTATACTCCAACCTCGAGCCACTGAATCCCTATCATTCAGTTACCTCTCACCAACATGCCTATGTTAAACCAATCACATCTAGGTCCTCGACCCCTCAGGTCAGTGATCCATGGTTCAGTTAAGGCTTCCTTTTTGTCGACCTCGAAACCTCCTTTCCAAAAAGGAAGCAGTACCTTGGATCACCCCTCCCCATGCAAAGGGGTATCCTCGGGTGGCACTATGGGAGACATCATTGTCCACAGATGTCATCAATCCTCCTGACATTCGATTACGAGAAAAGATTTCATGTCAATATGGTATCGTACCTTACAACCATTGCACTTTGATTAAGATCCGTCGAAGACCCGTGTCTCCATAAGCATCTCTATCAAAAATTCTTACACGGGAAGGTCCCAGCCAGTAAATATGCGTACATTGTGCAACTATATTCCCTACCAAGTTTACGCATATGGGTACCACATTCAACCTATCTTCAAAGAAAAAATTCCCCTGAGGGCGTCAGTAGTCATCGTCAACAACTGCCAACATCACTACCATGATAGTGACGTAGACAACACATGTATCTGTCAATTTTGTTTAACTAGAAATATCATCATGAGCATGGGACATGCCCACCTCATTGAAATTTTGTATATATGTTGTATATTTTGTTTTCTTGCAAGGGGCCCCTTAGGCCATGGTCATCTAGGAAATGGTGCAAGGTGTTGTCAATTCCAAGATTGATGCAGGCGCCTCTCTCTCTGTGCACGATATAGAAAAGAAACTATAATGTATTTTGGCTATACAGTCCCTCCTATACCTAAAACATTAGGGGGGAAATTTTAACACTGGAAAATCGTACAACAGAAGAAGACATTAGTTAATTTCAAGCGTAAGGATTTACAGGGCAGGAACACATTATGGAATCAAGAAGTATTTAAAATCTCTAAGGTTTTGAGAAAATAATATTTGAACTAGTCTTAAATGCTAAATTGTGCGCTTAATCCTTCGAGAAGAGTGCCTTCTGTGCGCCTTTTTTTCCCGATAATCGCGCATTCCTAGAAATGGAAAAATGTCACTTTCCAGGACCACACAGAGCAAAGGACAGCTACTCCTTATATGAAACCACCTAAGGACTGCCACCAGCGCATCCTTAGACACTATATGAGCATAGAAGGAATATTTGGAGCACACAATGGAATCATACCTCTCCCTTGGGTCACCATCCATCATGTACCAAGGGAGGGAAGGAGGATTTGAAATCCCCTATATAAAGCCACCAAGAGATGAAGAAATGGTGATCACATTATTATCTTGGCCAGAATTTCCCATGAAATACCATCAGTGTGTGACCCAGAGCTGGAGATAGAGGGGACTCAATTGTTGGCCACCCAAAAATCCTATTCCATCACAACGAAGAGAGAGGGAGACTTCATCAGAGGAAGAACTTGGAAACGATCATCCTTGCATCGAGACCTAAAGCAATTGCCTAGGGGCCCTTTGGAAAGTGGGTAAAAATTATTCTCCATTTCAAACGTTTAATAAGAAGAGGCCTTTGAGCCATCATTTGCATTATTATCGGTTTGACTCTCTTCAATAGCTTCTGTATATTTTTGTTTTAGTTTTTAGTTCACTTTGAGCATACATTGGCATATTTTTTCATCTAGATTATATTCTTTTGAGCTCCACCACTTTCCTCCTGTGACCAATAGTTTATAGGGGTAGACCACACCCCTTAAACGGGTGCGATTTCATACACCCGTGCGTCAAATCCACAAACACAATGGGAAGCACCTTAGTTTCCCTCTTTTCTATGATTCTAATTCTTTGATTCATGTGCCACATTGTATCATATGGTCTTCCATTTTTTTAGGAAGTTTTACATGGCTATAGATAGATGTCATTCATTGATACATGGGAGGGTGACCTTCCCTTTTGCTTCAGATATTCTTTTTTTTTTTTTTTTGAGAGATTTTTCCAGGGATGAGGCCTAAATTTTACTTTCACCCTCCTAAGATGATCACTGAAGTCCATATGCACATGTGGAGGCAGATGATCCCAAAGAGGGGCTTGTTGGAGTATCCTGCCAAGATTTCCACCCAGGCACTAGCACTACTATCCAGTGAGGATTACCATGTGTTTATATTGTTGTTCTTTCCATACACGAAGATTGATTGGATATAGTGTCCCAACATACTATTCACATTGGCTGAGCCTCTAAATGATAGAGGTTTTATTTAAATTAATCTAGTTTCATTTTATTGTTTTAATTAATTAGAAGAAAATTTATTCTAGTGTGTTCTTTAACTCGTTTTATTAAATTTTTTAATGAAAATTTATAATTATTGTTGTGTACTATATATTTTGTAGACATTGGCACATTCGATGGGGACATTCCTCCTCCCCCCATTAGATGAAAAAGATGACGATATGGGCGAGGCCCAAGAAGGTGAGGCACATCCTCAGGGGGGCGTGGGAGTCTGACATTGTAGGTTTGGTCTATGATTTCAGATGGAATACTGTGACATATTGGCTATATTTTTGGTTGAGGAGGGAGTCTGCCCTGTGAGATCTCAATATAGTAGCATAGATACTAGGTTCATGGATATCTACATGGAATTTTCACACAATATAATGTCTCTTATGCGTCATATCGTCAGAGCTAGTAGGCTACTAGAAGTGATGAGGGTGGTGATCATGATCATGATGAATAGGGTGGTTATCATGATGCTTCTAGTAATACTACCCCATTCGATCATGGTCATTAGGGTGTAAGTGATCCTTCTGGTAGTACTCCTCCTCCTCAATCACCTGATGATGAGATGCCACAACTAGAGGATGCGCCTTATATTTCTCCTGACAGAGCATACTAAGAACCTCCTCCACCTCAGAGTTCATGATACCATGTTGAGGTAGTAGTTGACTATCCATATTCTTTTGATGCAAACCAACCACCTCCTCCTCCAACTCAAAGTTTTACAAACGTTGAGGAAATATTTGGTCATCCATCATCTTCTACTACAGATGAGACTGAAAATACTACGTTTGTTTTATCAAATATTTTATTGCAATTATTTGACTTGATGTTTATGTAATTAAGTTGTATGTAGATGTTGATGTGTATATTGGCAAGTCATGTTAAATATGTTCCTTTAATGTGCTTGTAGATAGATGTGTATGTGATAGTAGTTATTTGACATGAGATGTATATTAATTTGAGTATATGTGTGGTGATTATGTTAGATTTCAATTTTCATGTTTTGTTATATGTGATCACGATGATGATGCCCTCTTATATTATTAAATTTTTGTGCCAGTTAATGACATTTATATGTGCTACAGGTTGTTGGAAATATTGTCATTTATGGCAAAGGAGTAGAAAGGAGTAACACCAAAAATTATCATTAAGGACAAGGGAGCATATCAGGATCAGCTAGAGTATAAAGGAGAAATAAGGAAAAGGAGTAAAAAGTACAGTGGAGGAGAAGAAAAGAGGAAAAGGAGCAACATTATGAAAAAATGAGGCAAGGAGTAGCAATGTGTAGCAATGTGCAAAGAAGAGGCAAAGGAGCAAGACAAAGGAGCAACATTAGAAGTATAATCTAAGGCAAAGGAGCATAAAAGGGGCAAGGAGCAGCGTTACAATAATTTTCTAAGGAAAAGGAATAGAGAGAAGAAACACAGAGGCGTGGAGAAGCTTTAGAATTATTACTTAAGGAAAAGGAGTATCAAAGAAGCAAGGAGTAGCAAAAGAGGCAAAATACAATGTCATGCATCGAAGAATAAAATTGTGTAGTTCAGGGCCAAGTTGGGTTGGTTGTAAAACATGTACAGAATAGTGGTTTTGCATTCAAAATATCGTGAATGATTCAGGTGTTCTACGTGCAACAAATAAGAAATTAACAGGTGCAACCAAAGAAGAAAAAGGCATGAAGTAGTCATGCACGAGTGGGCAGAATCATGAACGTGTGGGCAGGGTCGGGCTAGTTCGAGTTCATAATAATGCATGAAGGCGCGTGCAACACATGCAGTTTTGTGGGCAGAGATAGGTAAATTTCCAGAAAAACACATTCATAATAGTGTTCGACAAAGATATCGCAAACCAAAATTGCAATGGAAGGCCTGATCACATAACAAAAATCGCAGTGGAAGGAGTATCGTGAAACAGTAGAGACACAGAAATTGCGAAATGCAAATTAAAGGAGATGACGTGGCAGATGACGTGGCAAGTGACGTGGTAGTTGAAATGGTAGATGACGTGGACATGACACCACAAATCACAAACCAATATTGATGACGTGGTAGGTGACGTGGCATATGACATGGCAGGTGATGTAGCAGATGATGTGGTAGTGACATGGCACCCCTGGTGGGACCCGAAACCTTTATCCCAAATTGCATATCACAGATCGCAAAGCTCAAAAGTTATAACACTCATGAACCATGTTGAAATGTCGAAATGCGAAGAGTGATAAAGATCTTGGATGTGATACACTTCAAAACCAAAGAATAAAGGATTTAAAGTTTGGCATGGGACCCAATCGTATATCGTAAATTGCAAAGCTTAGGAATAATAGCACACAAGAACAACGTGGGAATGTGAAACGTGATAAGAATACCGGATGCGATGTAGTTTCAAAAAAATGTCTAAAGTATTTCAAATCAGGAGGTATAAGGTTTCCCTTTGATAAATCACATCGAAGAATGGAAGAGTAATATATAAACGAAGAACAAGAGAATAGTTCAAATGCCGAAAGTGCAAAGAGCGGCGAGAGCCTGGATGCTATAAGCTTCAAAGCTAAAATATAAAGGATTTAAAGTCCATATATGGGACCCAATCACATATCACACATCATAAGCTCTGGCTAGATAGCACCCATGAACCATGGTGAAAGGCCGACCTGCTGAAGTGCGATAAACGGAGTCGGATGCGATGGAGTTTCAAAGCTAAAGGCCAAAGCATTTAAAGTCAATATGTAAGGTATTTTGTTAAGGAATCACATCGGAGGTGGACCTTGTGAATATAATATAGAATTACCAAGGAATGATGAAATTCGATAAACAGACCAGATGCGATGCGGCTCAGAGATATTATTTAATATATTTCAAGTCTGGGTGTATGTGGTTTTCCTTTATTAAATCACATCAGAGAACAAAGGAGGTTTATAATGTAGAACGATTGTAGAAATGCGATAAAGGGACCGGACGTGAGGTTTTTCAAAGACTAATTGGAATTTATTTAAGGTCCAGGGTTCTTTGTAGTTACAATGTTTTATGAAAAAAAGGTAATGTGGGCAATAGACTCGGGTAAGACCCGACACTCGTGTAGAACAGTGGTTGATGCAGTTGCGGCTCATAAAAAAGAAAATTCTAAACGTGGGAAGAAAGGCTCAGGTAAGTGACCTAACATAGAGAAAAGGGTAGAGAAAGTTGAACATCATGGTAATGAGGAGATAGGCACCATGGGTTGAATCGGGCTTAGCAAAACCTTTGAGGCAAAGTTGGGTGTTGAGACATGGAGAAGGCTAAACACTACGGGAAAGAGAATGAAGGAAAATAGGCAAAGTTGGGCAAAAGGAGCATATGTTGCACTGTTGGAAACATGCCAGCTGGGTCAAGTTAGGAAAAAGGTGTTTGTGAAAAATTGTTATAATATAACAACAAAGTAGAAAATACAGTGATAATAGCAAAAAGGAAAAATTCACAGTGAGCCAAGAGCTAAAAGGGATGAGTGAAATATATATTTTTTCTAACTGTAAATGTAAATTAATTAATTATTTTTTATTGTATGTGATGCAAAGGCAAGTCTATAGAGGCATAGGCAAAATTCAATGAGTGTTGAAATGATTATTTTATTATTTTCGAATGATGTGATAACATGAACTAAGGTGTGAGGAATCGAATGGGTGGAAGGCATAGAGTTAGGCATTTTCACTTTGAATTCCCTGTAGAATGAAAAAAATCATGTAGTTATCTATATAAAACATGTGATATCAATGTGCTTAGTGAGGTTAGAGAGAGAAGTAGAATGGAAGAGATCTAAAGAATGTAAGAGAGCTACAGAATTGGAGAGAGTTGGAGAATGTGAGAGAGATGATATAGATGTTATGCATATCTAGAGCTGATATGAAGTAGATTTGAAGGAAGAGAGAGCAGAAGTGAAGGTGGAGGAAGAAATATATGATATCCAGGTAAATCAACATTTTACTTTCTTATTGGGTGAGGGGATTGTAGTCTCCTTTCAACTTGTAGCTTGATAAATTTCCAGTTGGAGTTGGTTGAGGTAGGAGCCTCCTGTGGGTTGTAGCTTGAATAAAATACATGGGAGTTGGTTCTTATGTTTCAATTTGTAGCTTGATAGATGTCCAGTTGGAGCTGGTTAAGGTAGGGACCTCTTGTGGGTTGTAGCCTATAGAACATATAAGGGATTTGGAGCGTCCTTGCAAGTTGTAGCTTCATAGATTGAGGTAGGAGCCTCCTGTAAGTTGGATCCTACATAAAATAAGCTGTGAGAGGGAGTAGGAGCTTGCATTTGCATCAAAAAAATAATAATATGTTGTTTTCTCCCTTATGGGTTTCCACTTATATCTGGTGTCCATGTGCATGATTATATGTGCTGATGTGATGTGTTAATATGCTTATTACTTCTTGTTCACATATCCAGTCTGTTAATCATTATTTACTAAGCAACTTATTAAATGACTTGTTAATGAGTTTAATGAAAAGAATTTTAATGTACATGAATGGACTAAACTGATTTACCCCCCCCCCCCGCTCAGTTTACTAAAGGGTTCATCAATTAGTATCAGAGCACGGTTCAAAATGTACCCATGTTGAGTACAAAACACTTTCCTAAATGGAGAGATAAGGTTAAAAAAATATTAATGGCTTATGAACATGAGGTATGGAAGCTTGTATGTGATGGTTACTGCACAGACTCTCCCTCTTTTTAAGAACAACAGTGGAATGCCAAGGAAAAATGTGTGATATATAACAATATTCATAACAAGGATCTTGATTCAATAATGGATTTAACTTCTATAAAAGGAATCTGGAATAGATTGCATCTCATGCATGAAGGAGACACTAGTGGTTGCATTACGAAGAAGGATAAGATAAAAAATAAGAAGAATAAGAATTCCTTTCAAAAGGAAAAAGGTCAATCAAATGAGATACCTGCTAGGGTCAATGGATGTGATTTCCATGAAGAAATTACAGTTGAAGAAAAATTCAAACTTGATACAGCCTTGACTAAAATAGAAATATTTAATAATGAAAAAAATACCTTAAGGCACTGGTGCAAATATGTGATGAGAGAATATGAAGATAAGGAAGAAATTTTTGGCCTAAAGGCACAACTTGAAGAAGCAAGGAGATTAGGAAATAAACAACTGAAGGAGAGAGATATACAAAATGAAAGACTAGAGTATGAAACCACTTCAGATAGAAGACAAATAGATGAAGAAGAAGCTAAATTTTTTAGAAGAATAGACAGAGGCACAGGTAAGCAGAAAGGTAAGCTTCCATTCAAGTGCTTTAACTATGGAAGAGTGGGGCACTATGCCTCAAAATCTCCTAATAAGATAACAAAGAATTAGTCTAAAGGGAAAGAGAAAAGAAACTCCTATAATAGTCAGAAAGGGAAGAAATTTAAGAGAAAATACTTTTTTTCCCAGCAAGATAGTAGTGCATCTGAAAGCTCAGATGAATCCCCAGATGAAGATGGAATCTCATAATTCACATTAATGGGTATGGATGATCTTGAATATGATCCTCTGGAATTTGAAGAAGAAGGTGAGGTAGACCTTGACGAGGAGTTGGTAAGTGCCTTAAAGGAAATTGAAGGCTTAAACGTAAGAGGAAGAAATAGAAAGATATTCTTCTAAAATATGAAAAAATAGAACCAGATTCAGAAGACCTTATTAAATTGAAATTTGAACTAGAAGAATCAAGGAAAATAGAGGATATTCTGAAAAGGGAAATAAAGGAGAAAAATTAGGAGCATGAAAAGTTGGAAGAAGAAGTGGTAATCCTAAGGAAGGAGTTAGAGAAGGTCCAAATTGAATTAACTGTGAATATTCCTCAAATGAAAAGCTTTGGATAGTTGTACAAGATACTAAATTCTCAAAGATCTCCTCTTATAAAGGTTGGGATAGGCTATGAAGGAGAAACTAGTATGTCCAAGGTAGAGGACAACAAGGATATCACTTTGGTAAAATCTATAATAAAGGAAAATGATAAATCTCCTCAATCTGAGATTATTTCAGTTAGAATACTAATGGAAGAAAGGAGCAGGTTGTGTAAGCAGCTCGGAGATGAGATTGCCTCAATGGAGAACTCAGATAAGGAAAAAATTGAAAGGGATTATGAAGCGGCTCAAAAATGATCCATAGAAGAAAAATCCAACAAGAACTTGATGTGTAAGGAAACAAACATAAACAAGAATAAACATCAAGAGACAAAGAATGAGAGGAAGAAGCAAGCAGTTGTAAAAAGATCAATTATTACTGAAGATGAAGTGAACAAGTTCAAAAGATCTCAAAGGAGGTTATTTCCTCCTATTAAAAATATCATATGTTTCTCTTGTCATAAACCAAGAAATATTGCAGCACATTGTAAGACAAGGCATATCAACTTTAACCAGGAAAAGATGCAGAAAATGAGAAGATCCGCTCAAGCAAACACATGGAAAATACAATCTTTCACCAGGTACACAAATCATTTCCATGGCTACTGTTATTCATGCAATGACTTTGGAAATGTAGCAACTCAATGTAAGACAAATAAAATCATGTTTAACCAGAAAAAGATGCAACAAATGAGAATATTACCTCAAACAAAAAAATGAAAGGGAAACCTTTCAACAAGTACATAAATCATTTCCAAGGCTATTTTTATTAATGCAATGAATTTGGACATAAATCTATTGAATGTAAACTATGTTAAAAAAGGAGCACAAAATGCTATACATCAGCTCAAATTTACCTAGTTAAAATAAGATGTTATGTATACCACAAGCTTGGACCTAAATCAAATGACTGTAAGCTACCATATATAGTAAAGGACTCTAAACAGATGATGGAACCAAATCAAATCAAACGAAACTTTGAATCAAAAGGAGATGCAGACATTATGAAGAATCCTAATAAAGTATGGAAGAAGAAGAAAAATGGAGAAGTAGTTGCTTCAATGACATAATGAACCCATCATAGAGTCAGGGGGAGTTGCTCTAGGAAGCAATGCAGTCATTCAACGATTACTAGACAAGAAGCAACATCTTAGGGGGAGAGAAACCCATAAAATTTGTCAAAGAAGAGCTCCTTGGAATATGAATAGCTAAGAGTTTAGGATGGTAAAGGAAAATTCCTTTGGCAAAGAACTATAGAGGAACAAAGGCACCTTAAGAATTTAATAGCCAACAGGTTGATGGAATAAGAGAAGGAAGAAAGTAGCCATGGTGGTAGAGAGAACATCAACCATGAACATGTAATCTAACAAGACAACAACACACTAAGTGATGAATGGTTAAAATAAAATAAAAAGTTATTTTTCGAGCTATAGAACTAGAAATATCCACAGAGGATGATCACACTGTGCATCACACTACAAGTTTTAATAATGAAACAAAATTAAGAAGGATTAACAAGAAAAATGTTCATTATCATTACATCTGTACAAATATTCATTGATTGGGATTTGTAGTAGTCCTCCTATCAGTAGAATAAGAAGAGTTTTTATTGAAGTAGTGTTATGGTATGCTGAGTTTGCATTGAATTTTGGCATCTTTTCAGAGGAGAATAGATAGATGAATGAGACCATTACATCAATAACAATTGGTTTGTGCAATGGAGTAATCATATTGTTTTTGAACCAAGTCTTCGGGTACAACAACTATGGTTGCTATGATTATTGGAAGGTATCTTCTGGTTGCAAATGGAGGAGAATGTCGAGTTGTATCAAAGCATAGAAAGGTTTAATATGCCAAAGGATCATTATCTTGTTTGCATTAATATATTATATTGAGCATTGAATAAGTACTTATTCTTGGATATAATTGCACTCCTCTTCAAGTTAATGTTGATAGACTTTCAAGGCTTCTTTCTTAAGGTCATCCATAAAGCTGCATGTAGTGTGTCTATTGAGATTCCAATTAAATAAACTGAAGATGTCTTTCTAAAGATCATTATGTTAGAAAAATTGAATTATATATGGAGAAACAATCATTCTGGAGAAGCCCTAGAAAGGCATATGTAGTGAAATTAATTTAATAACAGAATGACAAAATGAGAAAGGTTATTGATGCCAGAATCAGAGTTTCTATATTGTTGATTGTTGTTGACAACAGAGGAGAACACAATACAAATAGTAGAGATTATGAAGGTTGTCTCAATTGTGGTTGTCTATGGGAGTTGGAGTAAAATACCGCATGGTTCATATTATCTTGTGGTCATGGATGCATAGATATAATTGACATAATTGTATACCTCAAATATTAGATATTTGAATCTCTAACCATTAGTCATCCTTAAGCATGTGTTACATCTAAAAGCTATGCAACATAGGTATGTAGTTTATTGAGAAGGCTTTATAATGAGCTTGTGAGTAGTGGTCTATGAACCAAGTTCTATGAAAATATATCCTTGAATCTGTAATGATGTCATACTATAAACTATCATGACAAACCTTCTCCTCAGCATAGTTACCTTGATTGGATATTCTTGGTTGTAATTAGAGCTCTGAATCTCTCCCTTAGCCTACAAATTATGCCATTCTCACCCACATAAGTAAGAATAAGGAATTAAGGTTTCATCACTTGATATTCTTGCAGTAGTGATATTATTCAATACAATGCATTAAATATATTTGGCATTAAGGGTTTGAGATGAATATGTCACTATTTAGTATTAAATTCGTTGGGTCTTTTTTATTGAAATATTGTCTAGTCTTACAACAAGTTGTAAGGATTTTTGAGATTCATTGTTCACATCAGCATCTAGGGCCTTTTGGTTGTTAGATCCTTATCAACAGTCTAACACATATCACCACAAATAGAAAGTAAAGGTGAAACATAGATGCAAAAGACAGATTGGCATCATTAGAGTTGAATGGAAGTATATTGAAGATGTGTAGTGTAGTCAAAGACATATTCCATCAACAATCTTCCTTAACAGATATGCATTGCAAATGAGGACCATGATTGGTATGAATATTCTTGTTGGTAGCTGCAAAATTGCAATTGATATTGTCCTGTACTGTGTGCTCTTGCAAATTAACAAAGACTAAAGTATATTTGGAGTAGGCTGTGTATATCATATGGAGCATCCTCATTATGGTTGTATTATTCCAATGGTGTACTTATTATTATACAGTCTAGTATATTTTTTTATATGGAGCATCGTTATCACCACCTTCAGCATTATGCAAGTGCAAGGAGTCTGTGTTGCTGGATGATATTAGTTTGTTGTGTACATACCTGAAATTTCAATGGTTTCCAAAGTATTCTCCTACCAAGGCATATGCAGTGGCATACAATAAATAAAAAAAGGACAAAATGAATAAGGCATATACACAACTAAGAGAGAAGTAATGCAATGATGGAAAATACACTGGAAAAAGGTGTAACCCTTCACCATTGATGTAAAATGGGGAGGAAAAGAAAGCAGAGGAAGGTAGACACTTCTCATAATGAAAGGGGGAGAAAGTGTTGGAGGAAGTGTTGCCATCAATGCAAAAGGGGGAGATTGTTGGAAATATTTCCATTGATGGAAAAGGAGAAGAAAGGTCCATAACTAGAAATTATCATTAAGGACAAGGGAGAAGATCAGGATCAGCTGGATTATAAAGGAGAAATAAGGAAAAGGAGGAAAAAGTATAGTGGAGGAGGATAAAATAGGGAAAGGAGCAGCATTATGCAAAAAGGAAGCAAGGAGAAGCAATGTGCAGCGAAGAGGAAAAGGAGCAAGGTAAAGGAGCAGAATTAGAAGTATAATCTAAGGCAAGGGAGTAAAAAAGGGGAAAGGAGTAGCATTAGAATCATTTTCTAAGGCAAAGGAGCAGAGATAAGTAGCAAAGAGGCATGGAGTAGCTTTAGAATTATTACTTAATGAAAAGGAGCAGCAAAGAAGCAAGGAGCAACAAAAGAGGCAAAAGACAACGTCGTGCATCAAAGAAGAAAATTGTGCAATGCAGGGCCAAGTCGAACTGGTAGTAAATTGTGTGAAGAACAGTGGTTCTGAATTTAGAAGATCACAAATGATTCAGGTGTTCTACGTGTAGCAAAGAATAAATAAACGTGCACAACCAAAGAAGAAAAGGTGTGAAGTAGTTGTGCACAAGTGGGCAGAGTCATGAACGTGTAGGAAGAGTCGAGCTAGTTCGCATTCAGAACAATGCATGAAGGAATGTGGAGCGCGCGTAGTTCTGCGAGTAGAGTTGGATAAATTTCCAAAAAAACACGTTTAGAATAGTGTTCTACAGTATCGCAAATCACAATCGTAACAGAAGGCATGATTGCATATCGCAAATCGCAGCAGGAGTATCACAAAATAGCAGAGACACAGAAATTGTGAAATGCGATGTGCAGGACATGCCATGGTAGATGACGTGGTGGTGACATGGCACCCCCGGTGGGACTTGAACCCTTTATCCTAAATCACATATCGCATATCACAAATCTTAGAAGGGGTAGCACTCATGAACCATGTTGAAATGCCGAAATGAAAAGTGCAATAAAGAGCTTCGATGCGATACAATTCAAAACCAAATACTAAAGGATTTAGAGTCTGGCATGGGACCCAATCGGATATCGCAAATCACAAAGCCTAGGAGGAATAGTGCACAAGAACAACATCGAAATATGAAATTCGATAAGAATACCATATGTGATGTATTTTATGTTAGTCATTACTAATTTTTACTATTTGTAGATGACTAAATATTGGCTATAGATTTCTAAAAACATAAATTTCCCTGAACATTGTGAGTTTTAGAAATCTCACTTCCTTCATTATCCTTATGGAAATTGTTTCACTATTCTACCATTTTTCCATTTCATGGTCACCCTTCTACTCCTAAAAAACTCCTTATGGGCTTGTGTTACCCATCCCCATCCCTTTTTCTGCATATGACCTCATCACTTTGTTTTTCCCTTGCCCATCACTCCACTTTCCATCTAGGGTTACCAATCATCCTATTCCTTCCCATGTTCACCAGGTTCCTCAAGCGTTGATGGTCTCAAAATTGTCTCTATAGATTCTTTAAATAAATCAAGTACATTGAATTTTGGATCTTCAATGCACCACTTTCTCAATACTTCGTTTTTAAACTTGAAGGCTCCAAGCCAATTTTCAGTCAAGATCATGGTCAAAGGACCCTCCCACTAGGTCATTAGGGTTTCACAGGTTGTAAAGTCATCATTGATGTCTTAAGAACTGATTTTCCTGTGCTAGAAGCTGGCTCAAATGTAATAGAAGATCATCACATGGTTATCCAAGAAAGATCAGAAAATCTCCAAAGAAGACTACCTTGTCAAATTCAATATCCTGCAAAAGGTAGATGTACTTGACACTTCTACATGAGTGTCAAGAGGTCAATAAGAAAAATAAATTGATAAGGTAAATGGTATTTTCCTAAAGGAAGACATCTTGCAGCAAGGAAGACAGGAAGCACTTGTGTTTGTAGAGAATCAGGGTGTTTTGATCCTAATTGGGCCAGCATTGTGCCAAGTAGGGATCAAAGGCAAACATAACCATGGAGGAGATACACCAAGAAACCAAACATGAAGAGACATTTTTCAGAAATTATAGATGAAATAGGGAAAAAGGTGAGGTGAACTATAAAAAAATGAATGAACTTAAAAGGTCTATAGAGAACTTAGAAGACAACACTGATAATTGTCCTCAAGCACTCTAGACGCCTAGGGTTTTGGGAAAATGGCTAGAGAAGGTGAAAGGTATGTTTTGAAATCCATAATAACAGAAGATAAGGATTCTGAAGAAGCCACTGTGATTAGATCCTAGAATTGAGAAAAATGAGTTTGTCATGCCTAGATGAGCAAAGTGTAGGTTAAAACTCCATGATGCAAGCAAAGAAGGGACTTTTGAAAGTGTTGCCTTGTGTTTGAGTTCCAAAGGTTCTCAAAAGTAAATTTAGCATGCTTAAAAGATAAAAAGGAAGAGACACTTAAATGTTTTCATGACACCTGCTAAGTGAAAGTATTTAAGGAAATAAATAAGCCAAATAAAGTCAACTTTGTGACTCAAGAAAAACCTCATAGAGCAAGGATGTAAAGGGTATCAATAGAAAGCTAAGTCAATATTTTATGGCAAGTGCAAATGAGAAGTGGCCAAATGGTAAAAGCATGATCAGAAATTTATAATGCAAGCATGAGAGGGCTTTGAAGTTGTTTCCTTGTGTTTAAAATCCCAAATGTGTGTTAATAAGCTTTGTATGCTTCAAGGATAAACAAGAGGGTCAAATTTCATCACTGCAGACACCTACAGAGCAAACAATGTAAAAGGGTCAGTAATACAAGGTAAGAAAGACAAGTGGAATATTGTGATGAAAAAACACAGGGAACTTTGAATAATACTATTGTGTGCAACCCTCCAAAGAATAAATCAAATGAGCATGTAAACTCTCAAGGAGAGAAAGGAAAAGTCACTTAAATTTTTTCATGTCACCTGCAAGAAAAAGTCAAAGGAATTTTAGTGAGAAAATGGAAAAGAGAAGTGATCTTGAAAACATTAGAAAAGTGGGTCTCATGATTAAATCAAAGTTCAAAGTATATAAAAACACATCTAACACTTCACCTAACTCATTATTCACTTGAAAAAATTTGGAAAAGTCTAGGAGAGAAATCTATGAATTTTCTTAGTCAAATTCGTGCAAGTTTACCAAACATTGCGCGTTCAGGTCGGTGTTGTGCGCCTGGAGTTGGGTGCTGCACCCTTGGAAAAATACTCCCATACAAATTTGTTCGACACTGCTGTTGAGGAGGTAAATCCCCTCTGCGGACAGAGGTGATTCCACTAGCCTAGATCGGGTCTAGCAACAATCAAGTCACACAATGACATTGGTTCCTAGTTATAAAAAGACAAAGATTGCGATGAGTATCCTACCTAAAATCCCACGCAGTTGTCATTGGAGAAAAGATGATGCTTCTCGTCCCTCACTTTACAGTTCAAAATCCTTCAATTCGACACGTCCAAACACCTGTACACATGCAGGGAAACAATGACGTACAACGTAACATCTAAAGCATGTAACTATATATCATTCAGAGAGGATATAATTCATTTCATTATATAAAGGAATGAACACATGAATGGAACCAAAATCAGAGTCGCTTATATTATAAATTAAAAAAGGGAGACTACAACCAAATTATCTAACACTATGATCTTCCTTCAGCGGGGCTTGCAGTAGAGCATGTCTCAACAAAGCCTGTCAGGAATTTGGATGAAGCTCTCTCTCTTATGGGATTCTCTTCGGCTTAGCTCTCAATAGTTTCCTTCCTACAAGTATAGCTAGCTTGCTAATGGAGAGGGCAAGCTTTTATAGATGGAGTAAAGGAAGTTGGGATCCCTATAATCATGGGATAGGCCCTATCTCTTAGGAAGGTTCCATGATAGGTGGAAAACCACTTCTTATACATGGAGATTCAGAGCCAAACCACTCAACTCCTTTTGATGATTCATTATGGAGTTTGTTATAATCAAAATTCTTCCATTTATTTTTAAAAAAAATCTCTTAATAATCTTGGTGCGAGTGAAACATAGGGACAGAGCACCAGTTGGTGCGCCCGATAGTGTGGATTTCCCCCATTGGTGCGAGGGATTAACTGGCTAGTCGCGCCAAGGCTAAAACATATGTTTTAGGGTTTTTCAGAGGAAATTTTCTTCAAGAGAATGTTTCTCCTTATGCAAGAGGATTCCATGAAGGTGCTTTCAGGACATTTTACTGCTCACAGGTCATGGGAATAGTCCTCCAATGTAAAAGATGAGGGATTGCAGGGACAGTGAAAAAATGCTGTGTAATAGATGCCCCCTAAAGCATGAGGTCTGAGAGAGAGGGACGGGTGAAATTCTTTATGAGAATGCGCCAAACCAAAAACACTGTCGTCGGAAGACCTACAAATACAAATACAACTGATATCTCTGACACATGATATGTGGTATGGGCGCAGCCATCCATAATAGAGTGTACAATAACCAAGATCCAAGGTATGGACGTAGCCATCCAACAAATAAGGATCAACAAGTTGACTCAGGTATGGTCATAGCCATCCAATAAAATGAGTCATGTAACTAATCATGATAATCCACAAAGAATCTAGAGCCTAGATTTTATCAGACAAGATCCAGGGTCTTGTGCTCCATCTCGAACTGAATAGAGTACAAGTCTGAGCATGTGAATAAGTGAGCTGAAGTCAAACATGCAATATCATCGCCTGATTACCAGCCAATAATGAGGTTTCCAACATTCCTTGATCAGTTAGATAGGTTTTAATTGTTTTATGTTTGTCATGGTGTTATGCTTGTTGTGTTGTCTTGTCGTGGTGTTCCCCAGTGGAGTCACCAATTTGTTGTCCAGGTAAATCCCCTCTGTTGAAAGAGGTGATACCTCTAGCCCTAGGGTGGGTCTAGAAAATACGAGAACATACTAACATCTACCTTCCTATATTGTAAATGAAATTCAGAGCAAGGAAGATGACCTACCTCATTCTGATGCTATGTTGTCATCTTCCATCGAAGCTACTTGATCCGTTGCTCTTCTCTAACTTGATACACGCTGCTATCAACGTTTGATTACCTGCACAGAGAGTTAAGACAACACAACAAGCGTAACACCACGAAAAAAATAAGACAATTACAACCTATCTAACTGATCAAGGAATGCTGGAAATCTCATTATAGATGT
Organism: Pinus albicaulis; assembly: GCA_034641835.2. NCBI lineage: Eukaryota > Viridiplantae > Streptophyta > Pinopsida > Pinales > Pinaceae > Pinus > Pinus albicaulis. Next base: position 1,071,868,629 of record CM076578.1, read on the forward strand.
AAACAAGAGTGGAAGATAAACATCAGATGCATTTTATTATGATAAAGACAAGGGGAGTTTACAACCAAGCCTTGATGTTGAAGCTCTCCTTCAACAGGTCTGTATCCAAGTACGTTTGTCACACCCTCATGAAAAAAGGTCCAAGATCTCACTATGTTCTCAACACACAAAAACAATCACAGTCTGCACTGTTCTCCCGAAGCTATGATTGCTTCTCCTTTATGCTAACTTTTTCAGCTATCTATTCAATGAGAACATGTTCAACTAGCACATCAATGGAAGATGGCTATATTTATAGATGAGAGGAGGAGGTTTGAATCCCCACAATAGTGGAATGGAGGCCTTATCCCTTGGGAGGTTTCCCCATAAGGTGGAAACAAGAGGCCAACGGAGGAAGGCCATGGTTATTCAGTCGAACCACTCCCTATGACTCATCCACGAAGTTGTTGTGATCGAAACTTCGCCTCTATTTCTAGAAAACTTTCCATAAATAGATTGGCAAGGGTGCTTAACTGGGACAGAGCGCCAGCTGGTGCAGGCTCAATGTTAATTTTCCTCATTAGCGCTAGGGCATAACAGGCTACCAGCGCCAAGGCAAAAACAGGTATTTTTAGTGGTCTGCTCAGGAAATGGTCAACAGAAGGATTGTTGTCATCATGGAAAGGGATGCAATGATGGTATTTTCAAGGCATGAAACTGCTTATTGGTCACAGAAATGACCCTCCAATGGGCAAGATGGGGATTGTAGGGACAGTGAAAAATTACTATGTAACAGATGCCCCCTAAAGTATGAAGTCCGAACATGAGTGAGGGGTGAAATGCTTTACAAGTACATGCAAGAAACCAGACACTGCTGTCGGGAGACCTGAAAATTGAGCATAGATACATATACATAATTGAAAAATCTGATGAAAATACATGAATCCATGGTATAGGCACAACTATCCATCAAGAAAAGGATCATGTGAATGGATCCTCGGCATGGACGCAGCCATCTGAATAAAGGGATCATATGAAATAGATCCATGGTATGGGTGCAAACATCCGTATAGATGATCAAAACAAGAGAACCCATGGTATGGTCGTATCCATCCGTCTAAGGAATCATTTATATAATCATGAATGACTCATCATTCCTCGTAACCTGGACTTTTGTGATTGAAGCCCAGGGTCTTACGCTCCAACACCACCCAATCAAAGTACAAATTCCAACATGTGAATAGACGTGTTGAAGTAGAACATGCTATAAAATCACTTTATTACCAGTCAATGATGTGAACCATTAACAAGTGCAAGAGAAACCACCCATAATGTCAATGGCTCTCAAGGTACTACTAGTACAATCCACGAAATGTGAATAGTGAGCTGAAGTTGAACACTCGTGAAATCACCCGATCGAAGGCCAATGATGTGAACCTGTCGTCAAATGCAAAGAACTTGCCATTAGGGCATGCAAGCTCTAAGGTACCAAAAAGGAGTCTCTAGATCAATTTCCTGGATAATGAGATGAAGTCGACAATAAGTGATCCGTTGAAGGAGGGTCATAATGAATCCCACATCATCGACACAAAAAAGAGAAGGTAACATGAGTGTGAATCAAGAATGAAACAGAGGATCAGGGAATGTACAAACTACAGAAGGATTTTCTCTTGAACATATCAGTGACACGAATCTAGAATTTGGCAGCATTTGACTCAAATAGGATCAAAGGTCATGTTGACAAGATTTTTAATCGAATTAGAGGCAAACGGATTTCCCAAACCCATGGAGGCAAAGTGACAGAGTGAAGATATCCCAACCCAACACAAACTTTAGACAAGTGTCATGTTCAAGAGTGACATACTACCGACACAACTAATGAAAAAATTCCATTTTCCCCCACCATTTCTGGCGAGTACCTCTTTATTTTTACACAAGCTTGAAGAGGATAGCATATGCTTGTCATATAATTTTTTCCTTCGAACAAATCCAATCTAGTACATTTTACAAGCCCTAGGAAGGAGGAACTTGAGTAATGTCATAACGACGGAGTCTGATATCATCAGTTTTAACGAGTTTGACAAAGGGAGAAGTCGACATCTTTTCATATTTAGAGAGTTTGAAAAGACAACGGAAAAGAAAACTCCAGCAGTCTCACAGATCCAAAAAGGTATAAAATTGTGCTTGAGATAACCTCTTAGTCACGATAGGCTAAGGTATTCCGTTTTCATAAATACTCCATCCCAGCCTGAAAAATGGGTAAACTTATACTGGGTAGATATCGTTTCACACTCATTTAACGAGTTCAAAATGACAAGTGTCTCGACAATATTTCCAATTTTAGAGAGTCAGAAAAGAGTTGAAAGTTGAATCCTCTTGGAGGAACGAGTGGTATAAAAGGGTAGCAACTGGTTCCGGTAATGGTGGAACTTCTCAGAAAAAGTAAAGGTTAAGAGGTTGGCTAACAAGACCACTCATCGCAGGGGTTCCTTAGGAATGGGTAAAACAACCAAGTGAAGGCGTATTATCGGCTGAGCATATGGGGATGAAGGAATGAGAGAACCAAGGCTCATCTAGAAAAACAGGCTAATAAAATGGCAATCACAAGAGGTAAAATGGGAATGGTTTAATTTTTACACAAGCGTGAAATCAAGAAACTTTGCTTGAAGTTGGTTTCATTTTTACACAAGCTTGAAACAAAGATAAACTATGCTTGAAAATGGTTTCATTTTTACACAAGCTTGAAACAGAAACAAACTATGCTTGAAAAAGTAAGCATGCCCCCCAACATGGTGACTCAATTCGAGGTACATGCCCCCCAAGCTTCAGTCCATATGAACGGTAGACAGAGTGAAGGTTCAAATTATGAGATCAAGAGAAAGACTCGACTGGTATTTTACGAGAACTTATCAAAGACTCGAATTGAACGGGAACGTGTTTCATTGTTTTAACAAGGTTGACACATTAAAATAACTATCCTCATATGACCTTGTTTGATTTTTTAACGAGGTTGATACAGAAGAAAAACTATCCTCGGAACACCTTGTTTCGTTTTTTAAGGAGCTTGACACAAGAAAATGAACTATGCTCCGAGAGACCTTCTTTCATGGTTTAAGGAGCTAGACACAAGAAAACGAACTTTTCTCCAATGATATTGTTTCACTTTTTAAGGAGCTTGACAGAAGAAAATGAACTTTGCTCCGACGAGCTTGTTTCATTTTTTAAGGATCTTGACACAAGAAAATGAACTCTGATCTGACAAACCTTGTTTCATTTTTTAAGGAGCTTGACACAAGGAATCGAACTATGTTCTGACCAGCTTGTTTCATTTTTTAAGGAGCTTGACACAAGAAAACGAACTCTTCTTCGACAACCTTGTTTCATTTTTTAAAGATCTTGACACAAGAAAAAAAACTTTTCTCTGAAGACCTTGTTTCATGTTTTAAGGAGCTTGACACAATTAGATGAACCATGCTTCGACAGACCTCATCATAATGAATAAGAATTCATAGCTTCCAAGAGTTTCCCGTCTGATGGAAGGAAAACATCTTGGAAGTCTAGACCCACTGCCCTCAGCACACGATGTACAACGACACTATCATTGAATACAGGCACAAGATAGGTAGCCACATAATTGACATGCGGTGGGGATGACATAACCAGTGGATAAAGACCGGGAAGGGAAGATGGTGGGCCAACTGCCATATCGAGACCAAATAATGAAAGTTGATCAATGGTCACGATCCGACCTTTGTGGGGAAAAAAAATCACACGAAAGAGGGAGGAGACAAGTGCACCCATGGCATAAGTATAATTGCGCCCCAAGAGTAGATTGAAATCCAAGGGGTCTGGAACAACTATCACGTCTATATAGATGGTTTTCCCTTCCAAAGTAATGGGAAAATTTGGAAGGATCCCTAACGGTTGACTAGTTCCTCTGTTAAACGCCAACAGATTCTGCGTAACAGGCACAAGTGGCGACGAACCAAAAGCTTTCCAAGTAGTGGAAGACAGAATACTAATAGATGTGCCTTCATCTATAATGGTGCTGGGTACGACCAGATCGAAGGTCTATACCGTTATCTCAAAAGGCACATAAGATGGAAGGCAGTATCCGGCAAATCGTCTCCAATCGAAGGAAGCGACCAAACTACTTGGAGGGGGTACCATCGGACTGAGATGGTTTTCTCTCGGTGTTACGGGAGAGGAAGGAGCATCCTCCACCACCTCCATCATGGAGGCATGAGGATTATCCACCGGGACCTTCATCATGGGAGGTGGAGGAGTAAATTCCGGAGGTACAGGGATAGGAGAATCTTTCTCCAAGTCCGAGGAATCTGAAGAAACAAGAAGAACATGAGGGATATGAGATCCACTCTCAACGGAAAAGACCTGGTGCACTATATACGGGGCTAGCTCAACTGATCCCATGACCAATGTTTGGTCAAGGATGGATTCATGATGGTGAATTTCTGGGGAAGTGGGATCAAGCAAGGATGACTCTTGACTGATCATTGAATCAGCTGGTGGAGGACTCAAAGAAATCTACTTGTAAATAGTTGGAAGCCATGGTGCAGAAGCAGTCGAGTTGTCCCAAACTCTCTTGGCCTCATCCATATATGGACAAAGGTGAATGGCATGGTGCCCTCCACACAACTTACAGGGATTGGCAAGCTTACCCTGCTTCTTAGGAGCTTTACTAGCACTAGCTGAAGACGTGCCCCCAACCTGACTCCTGGAAGCCAAAGGCAACAGTGGATGACTGTTGGACCATACTTCGAGCACCTTGGGAATGCCAGGGAAATCTTGAAGAAGATGGTTTCCCTAGCACAACATGCAAGGGAACTTAACTTTCCATGGATGGTTGGAAGCTTCATCGAGAGTAGGTGTTTTAGAAGCAACATCTATAGAATTAGCCTCTCCCTTATCTGAATTATTCTTCTTAGTCTTCTTCTTCTTCTTCTTAGCCACCTGGGTACTAGAATCCAAAATTTCACCAGGCGAAGTAGAATATAAGGATGAAGAGATATGCGAATAAGGGGACAGGTCCACTTTCAAATCAACATGGAATTTCTCAGGTAGAGGAGTGGATGGTACAGTAGCCAGAACACTTGTGACTATAGAGGTTGAAAAAAACCAAACAGGAAACCTAACAGTTAACCCAGGAAGGGACAATGTTGTCATATAAGGAGTGCTAACATTCCCAAAAGCATAAAAAGGACTAGGATTCCCTTCAGAGGGGATTCCTTGGTTGGTAAACTCCGAAAATGTTGACATTGGAAACAACCATAAAACAAAATGCTAAGGAAAATAACTTTAACCAGGAATATTTCGTGGGCGGTTAATTTTTTAGGACATTGAAACAAAACTCTACCATTTCATATTTTAAGAGTCGAGAAACAGGAAAAAGGTGACTCTATCACTTCTAGGTTGAAACAAGCGTGAAGGGACAAGCGCTCGATGATATTTTCACTTTTAAAGAGTCAAGAAAAGACCAAAATGAATTCTTAGGTAATATAAGAAAGAGGGTCTACCAAATTTTCATGAACTGCCATATACACCTTGGTGATCAAATGAAACAGAAATGACCAAGGACTTGACGTATGTGCAGGTAGTCTCCCTGAATTTTGTTTTCAGTGTATCACGGTTACAAGGCGGTAGACTCGGCTTCCTGTGGATAAAGGATTGCAACCTAGAAGGGTCTCCCTTTATATACTCGATGGTATGGGGAGCACAAGTCCATACTAGCATTGTCTGAAGCCAGATGGCAAACGACAGCTACTAGGTTTAACGATGCCGGAACACGTCAGTAGCCTATACCACTAAAAATGCTTTGTTAGGTTTCAATGCTTCCTTAGGTTGATTGAATAAATTTTATGGTTGATCTTGAATTAGGTTTCAATTTCAAGGCTCTACTGCATGCCACCTGACAATCTCCTATATGCAGCTATATGAGAAAATAAATCTTTCAATTCGATGAATGCTATCTAGTTAAGGGAAGAACTCCAAACAATGATGAAACAAACAATAATACTGAAAACGAAATTTTTTCCAAACTAGATGACTTTCACTATCCAAAAGTAGTCTAAAACATTAAATGATGCGAATTATGCAATGTAATCTATGAAAAATCATCTTTTTTGAAAAATATGCAATTTTAATCTATGCATAATTTCCTATTTTTTGAAAGAATAAGAATGCACTCAATGCATTTTTCGATGAAATGAGAATCTAATTAATGCATGCTTTTAATGAAAGAGAATGCACTCAAAGAGATTTTTAGCTTTCAATCATTAAAAAATGTGATCTAAGTTCAATGATAAATCTCAAAAATACTTTTCAATGCAATGTGATCTAATGCATTTTAACGAAAAGAAAACTTTGAGACGAAAACTAAATGAACACAAATCTCCTTAATGGAAGGATGAATGCAAAAAGGATGCAAAACCACACTAAGAATGCAATCGTTGTTTTAAACACTTTGTAACGAAATTCCTCAAAAGGCTACAAGACATATGAGGTCAAGCACAAAAAGGACTTCCAAAGCATGAGCTCAACACAAGGCATTCATTCCCTTTTACATAAAGCAATCAAGAAATAAGACTTTTCAGTTGAACAAAGAGGAATGTAATCTATGCTCATAAGTGAAAAATTAGAGGAGAGAACGAGTAAATCATACAGATAAAAAGACTGGAAGGGAAGACACACATGTGAAGGATTTAGGGAAAAAACCTCAATTTTCAATACACCCTGAAATTGGCACGACTTTGGTGGGTGAAACTACCACCAACTGGCGCAACTTGCTCACTAACAACTAGCGCCAATGGCCAATTGCGTGTGCTGCTAACTGAAAACTAGCACCAATCGGCACGACTGTTAGAAAAATAAACGCGCTAATGCCTGAACAGGATAAAACAAATAATTTCTCCCAACCAAGACCAGACTCACCACTTCAAGAAAAAACTAAAAGATCGTAATTGATGAAAAACATAGGAAAAAACAGGGAAATGGTCGTTCGACTAAATATTTCAAATGACTAAGACCTCAAAGAGTGAAAAACTCAAAGGAAAATCCCCAGCGGAGTCGCCAATCTGTTGAGGAGGTAAATCCCCTTTGCAGACAGAGGCGATCCCAATAGCCCAGATCGGGTCTAGCAACAATCAAGTCACGCAATGACATTTGTTCCTAGTTACAAAAAGACAAATATCACGATGAGTAGCCTACCTCAAATCCCACGTAGTTGTCGTTGGAGAAAAGATGATGCTTCCCGTCCCTCGCTTGACAGATCACAATCCTTCCGTTTGACACGTCCGAACACCTGTACACATGCAGGGAAATGACGACGTACAACGTAACCTCTAAAGCATGTAACTATATATCAGTCAAAGAGGATATAATTCATTGCATTACATAAATATATGAAAACATCAATGGAACCAAAATCATAGTTTCTTATATTATAAATGACAAAAAGGAGATTACAACCAAATGCTCTGACGCTATGATCTTCCTTCAGCAGGGCTTGCAGTGGAGCATGTCTCAACAAATCCTGTCGGGAATCTGGATGAAGCTCTCTCTCTTATGGGATTCTCTTCGGCTTAGCTCTCAATATTTGCCCAGCTATGGTTTCCTTCCTACAAGTTCAGCTAGCTTGCTAATGGAGAGGGAAAGCTGTTATAGATGGAGGAAAGGAAGTTGGGATCCCTATAATCATGGGATAGGCCCTATCTCTTAGGAAGGTTCCATGATAGGTTGAAAACCACTTCCTATACATGGAGATCTGAAGCCAAACCACTCAACTCCTTTTGATGATTCATTATGGAGTTTGTTAGAATCAAACTTCTGCCATTTTTTTTTTTAAATCCCTTAATAAGCTTAGCGCGAGTGAAACACAGGGAAAAAGCGCCAGTTGGTGCACTCGCTAGTGTGGATTTCCCCCATTGGCGCAAGGGATGAACTGGATAGTCGCGCCAAGGCTAAAACATATGTTTTTAGGGTTTTTCAGAGGAAATTTTCTTCAGAAGAATGTTTTTCCTTATGGAAGAGGATGCCATGAAGGTGGTTTCAGGACATTTTATTGTTCACAGGTCACGGGAATAGTCCTCCAATGTATGGGATGAGGGATTGCAGGGACGGTGACAAAATGCTGTGTAACATTTGCACGCCTAGAAATGCGTTGCGTGTTTGCTCGATAGGCCTGAAAGGCCCAACAAAAAGACTTTGGTGTTGCGCGTTTGGCACAAGGCGTTGCACCTTTTTCTGACCCGACTCACCCATGACCTGAGCACTGCACATTTAGCCAGGAGCGCCTCCTACACCTGTAGACCCCCAAATCAACTGAAAAAAATCTTCAAGCTTCCACAAGCGGTTTTCAAGCAATGCTAAATGTTAAGTGGATGCCTTACCTTCCTCAAAGAATTTTTATGGTTTGAAATTAAGAGAAATTGAAAATCCTAAGGTGAAAACCTAAGTTTCATGTTTAAAAAATCTGTTTGCCTACCTCATTTTCCTATAAGGAAATTTCAGTCAAAATACGGGTAAATTGAAGTGGTTGCATTGGTTTGAGATTGGTCATCCATCAAAGCTTAACATAATAGCTCTGTCCATTACACTTAGAACAGTTTGATCTCACATTGCTCTCTTTCATTTTTAAATTAACACAAGTGCAAGGTGTGGTAAAGCAGAGTTTTACTAATCAGTAGGGTTGGTCATCAAATTTTTCTAGCATCTCACTCATATTCCTATACCCTTAGCCTCACTCACCCATCAATATCATTCACCTGAAAAAACTACCATCACCCATCCCTTTATCTCATTTTTATTGTACAGTCTTAGGGTTTTTTTCAAAACAGAGTGATCAAAATGTCAAGGGAAGGTGACAACGGTAGTGGTGAGGAAGGCCAACTGCCAAGGAGGCATCACCACAAAGGTGGGAGGATCAACATGTTTGAGCCACTAAATACAATTGAGCTAAATGCATCTCCCTTAATTGTCTCTTTCTTCAAAAATGTAGGCTGCTATGAATTTTGTGATAAAGTATAGGAGGTGAAGAATCACCCCGAGCTGACTAGGCTCTTCATGCTTAACCTACATGAGAAACAAGTCAGCCTTGCAGAGGTAAACTTTGAGATGTCTTCATATGTCATTGTTATTGCCACTAGGATTTCTAGTGTGGGTGAAAAATGGCTCAAGTAGGCCAATTTAGACATCAGCTACTCTCATCCATTCCTTAAACCTAGATTCAAAGACTACAATAAATATATATTTCCTTTCTAACATTTTCTTGAGAGGTATGCTCCCATGATGAGGGTCATTATGAAATATTTGACATGTGGAGAAAGTTTCTCCCAGATTTATTCCTATCACATCAGGTTTCTCATGCACTTTACTAGGGTTAAGATGCTACATCTACCATACTACCCCTACAGGAGTATTGAAAAAATGTCCTATATTGTATAGAAGAGATATTTCCCTCACCAAATGCAAAGCTTATCTCATCACTCTTTGATCAAAATGGTTCTGATGCATCAATTTTAGAAAAAGGGTATTCCATGTGAGGTTTTCATTGCCCATGAAGTGTTCACCAATATACAAGCCCATCCTCAGCAAAACACGCCTTCGTCATCTCATCCTCATGTCCTTACTCCTCCATCATTTGATGTTGAGCTTGTTTCACCATATACACATATCCCTTCACCTCAGGACAACCCTCCTTCATCACTCTTTCATAATTAATCAGACAATGAAGGAAGTGTCAATGGGAAGTCAAATGAAAATGAGGGAGAAGGTAATGATGAATCAAGAAAAAATGAAGAAGAGGAGGTTAGTGAAGAAGAAGCCAGTGAAGGAGATGAAAATGAAGAATCAAATAGTGAGGGCAGTGAGGTTGATGATAGAAGTAAAGATGAAAACAGTGAGGAGTCAAAAAAGGAAAAATCAAGTAGTAAAGAAGAGGCCATTGAGTCTGAAAACAATGAGGCTAATAGTGGTGATGAAGGTCATGCAGAAACCAATGATGAAGCACCTAGTAGTCCAGATGATGTGAATGAGTGAAACATTAGTGAAGTGGAAGGAAATGAAGAACATGGTAGTGAAACAAAGAGCCATGATGACAATGAAGATAGTGGGACAAATAGTAATGAACGAAGTGCAGAAAATAGTGAAGAGGCAGAATATAATGAAGAAAAGAACAATGATATCAGCATGGAGGATGTAAATGAAGCAAAGAGCATGGAAGCAGAAGGAGATGATGATGATGATGATAGAAGTGGCACCAAGAGCCAAAATGTTAGTGAGGCTCATGTTAGTGATGATGTTGAGAGCCATGTTAGCAGCCATGAGACTAGCCAAGAAATCAGTGATGATGATGGAATTTGTTCTAAAATAAACAAAGAAGAAAACATTGAATTAGAGAGCAATGAAGTAGGAAGAAACAATGATGACAAAATCCATGATGACAGTAAATCAAAGGGCCATGACAGTAATGAGGATATCAATGATAATAAAAGTCATGATGGAAACCATAGTGAAGGCACTCAAATGATCAATATTGAAACTTTTCCTTTAACTTGCCAAAGGGGAAGTATGCATGTGTTTTCTGCCTCTAAAATTCAAGGGGCCATGCCTTCAATTTCAACCAAGTAGCTGGACAAAGGAAAAGAGAAGGTCATGGAGGAAAAGGAAGAAAACTAGTATGAGATTGAGCAAGAATTTGAACTCATTCATGTTGATAGTGATGATGAGAATAAGGCAAGGGTCTTAAGAATGCTTCTCAAAGGTAAATGTGCCCAACTCAAATATTTGCAAGCCAACCTAGCTAGGGCTAGGAATGTCATCCACTTTTATGAGACTAAAAACAAGCAGTTGGAGGCACAAAAGGCCATTTATGAGGTTAGGGAAATCAGAGCCTGGAAAGAGGTTGGAAGGAAAAAGGTTAGGCTTGATGAGGTCTTGGGTGTTTCTGATGAAATTGAAGATGGAGAAGGGTAGTTTTCTAGGAGAAGGCCAAGAATAATGGGCTTGAGGAAGGCCTTAGCCAAGGAGAAGGACCAAGAAACAACATTGGTAGAGCTGCTCACTCTAAGTGAGCTTCTTGCCATGGAGATAGACTATGACCAGGAACCTTGGTTAGAGAGGGCTAATACACACTTGGAGAATCAGCTGGAAAAGACACAAAGAGACCTTGGCCTTCAGAAGAAAATGGCCAAGCACTATGCCTTGAGGAACAAAATTTCAAGGGCCAAGCTCAAAATGGCCCTTGCTAAATTCAAGCCCTCAAGGAGGGAGGGAAAAGGCTAATAAAACCTTGAGATCCTAGATGATGCTTCCCTACAAGCATCCCAAACCCCATGAGGAAGATAGTTTCAAATTTTGGCAAGATTTTGATAAATTTGGTTTTTCACTGTTTTGGAGGGCCAAGGGCGTTGCGCTATTTTCCGGGGAAATGTATTGTGGAGTGGTTTACATTTTTGGATTCCTCTTGCTAGTTACATCACACGCACCAAATTTTAGGTCATTTGGAGTAGATTTGGTCCTCCAAAAGGGTAAAAAACATGCAAACATTCACCATTCCGTCCAATTTTCAGGGTTGACCCTGCACCCTTAGAATTCTTGGGAGATTTGGTTTTTGAACAGGTAACTAAAGTCCAATTAGAAAACCAATGGCAGTTTTGGAAAGTAGACTCAACAATATTTCCAACAAGCTATGATGGAGCTCATTCCGACACCGATAAGGCCTTCAAAACTTTGCTGCAAGGTGACCCATTTTTCAAGTGCAGGCACTATGCCCTTCGACCTCACTGTTGTGCCCTTGCTTACAAAGTCGAAAAAAGGCACAAATTTATGGTAAATAGATATTTTTTGATTTTTGGGAAAATCACTCCAAATTTAGGTGTTAGAATTTATTTTTCATTTATTGCATTAGATATGTTATGCCTTGGGCCTTGCATGGTATTAATGGACAAATTTAGCATTTATGATGTATTTATGATGTTTTGGAAACCCTAGTTAGGGTTTTGGTCCTATTTTCTTGTTAAATATAGCATTTAGGCCTTATTGTACTTGTTTGATGATTATTGAGAGTAATACATATAATTTGAGATTTGAGAGAAATTGGCTTTGATTTTTGTGGATGGCTTGACTTGCTTGAAAATGGAGAAGGCTCACTTGCAGGATTCATGAGCATAGCTAATGGTGATGCGTTCCTTATTTAGTTTTTGTTTTCTTATGTTATCATTTTGTTCCATCTTTCTATTACAGTAGGGAAAAGGTTTTAGGCTAAGAAATGTTGTTCAAAATTTTGTAACCATTGTTATATCTGCTGTCTTTTTCTCTGCTAGGTGGTTTAATTCTTAGTTTCTATAAAACCCATATGACTTTTACCATCTTAAAGATGATTGGATAAGGCAAATTTCAAAGTAGTTTTATGGTTGTCCTGTCTTTACTATTAAGCAAAACGATGTTTTGCAATATCTTTTGTTTGCAATCATTACGATTCAGGTTTAGATAAAAAATTCTGATTAAGACATGACCTTTTACATCTAAATAAGTTTAACTGAGACAGTCTTATGATATGATTAATGAATTTAGGAGTTCCCTTTTCTTTTATCTATGCTATATGTTTATCTTAAATGTTTTCTTAGCTTGAAGTTGAAATCACTAGAATATTTACAAGTTTCTTTCCTTCTATAGTTCACTGGATTGTTGTCTTCATGCTTACTTGCTAGGGTTTAGTCAAAGAAGTTGTTGGTATGCCCTGTCTTTTATTATTTCTTCATGTTTATTAGTATTAAAGTCCATTATTGTAAAGGTATTTGTTGAAGAATTCTTAACTGCCCTTTTGCACCTACTATGTTCAAAATTTGATGTTCACTCCACTCACATAAGCTTTTAGATCCATTTGACCATGTTAGACTTGCCCTGTGATAAACCCTTGACCTATTGTTAAACTCCTTAAGACATTTGTAGACTCCATAGCCCAATGGATTGATTCTCTCTTACTCTACCCATTCTCCTTGAAAACTTATCCAACCAACCAAACAAACAAGCAAACCCTAAACCTAATAACTAGCCTAAAATAAAAACCTTAAAATCTATTAAGTTACATCATTTACACAAACATAGAGAGAGCCCTCTCTGATTCTAGGAAGGCTAGGTCCTAGGACTCCAAATACTGGTCTGATGTTACCCGTGTACATTTTGTCTTGCCAATCTAAAAAATTACGAGGACATAACATAATGGTGATCACGGTGCGACTCTGAGTCAGTAACATCCTAAGTATACCTTAAGAACTATAAAATTGCTGTCAAACTTAGAAAATAAAGTGTTATACAAGAGTAATATCTAATTTATTCACAATACTAGTAACATGATTTATCAACTGGAGAAAGCTCACTAAAAACTTAGTGTTACATAAGAAACTCAGAAACCCCAAAAAATCTCTAGATTGGTTTTAGAATTGTTCATGGTGGAAAAAAATCCAACCCACAAAGCAGTAAACCTCATCCACCTAGCGACTCCACTAGCCTCCAGTAGGCCTATTAAATTCATTACCTCTCATAGACTCCCCTGGGAATACACTAATCAATCATAACAATCTATAACTCAGTCACTCATTGTGTGAGATTAGTATCCTTGCAGATAGGATTGTTTTCAAAACACTCCTAAACTTTTAGCTTCTCTGCATTATTGAGTTTGAAATATGGCTTCACAAGGGCTAAGCACCAGATCTCATCCTGACCCTAACCCTCCTACCATAGTTGATGACCTAGAAAGGATTTTGTGGAAAACTTCTAAAACCCAAGATTCAACCATTGTTAGGACCATTCACAAAGAAAGTTGTCCCTGAAAACCTCACAACCTTGCAAGATTCCCAGTTTTACTTATACCATAGAAAAAAAAAAATTAGAACTAAGTCTCAGAGTGGGATGGACCAGAAAAACCTTGAACCCATATATTTGCATCATATTCTTAGCAAAGAAGCCTCTCCTTCCACTCCTCCTGATTTTCAGCTTCTCCAAAACTTTGGCTCCTTCCATTCCAAATATGCTCAATCACAGTTTCTTGGTCTGAGTACATCTGCCACTCATATTCACACATCCATTGTGCATTTTATTGTCCCATAATTTGGCATATTGGTAAACCAAATGATAGGGTAACATCAGACCAAGCTTTGGAGCCCTAGGACCTAGCCTTCCTGGACTCAAAGAGGGCTCTCTCTATTACGCAAATGATGTAAACTTGTTTGCTTCTGTATATTATATTTTAGGCTAGTTGTTAAGTATGTTTTGGTTCTTTTGGGGGTTTTTGAGGGGAACTGATCAAAAGGACAAATAGATACGAATTTCGTCAAATCAACTGGGCTATGGGGTCAGATAAGGTCAAGATTGTCTTAATGATGGACAAGGTATTACTGCAGGGCCAATTTAGTCGAGGTAAATGGATTCTTTGGCTGAAATTGAAATGAGATGAACATTAAGTTTGTGAAATACAAAGAGATTTTAAGCATAAATTGTTAAACAAAAATCATTCATGAGTTAGGGCTGACCATTAATCTCTATGAATGAAACTCAAACTAATAGATGCAGAAAATAAACAATCCAGTGATACATAGAAGTATAAGACTCTCTAACTTTGGGAAAATCACCTTCAAACTTTTGGGAAAACAAATAAGATAAACAAACAACTCAATCTATGAAGAGGTAACTTCTAAAAATCATATCTTGAGCTATCAGGAAATTTTAAATAAGACTGCAAAGCATGGACAAAGGGCAAGTTCGAAAGAAGACCTCTTTGACTTTACTAAAACAACCAATAATTCAGAGAGATATTTCAGAAATGGATTTTTGACTAGCTATGAGTAAGCAGGGCATACCGTGAATCATACTAGACAGCATACATAATAACCATTAATGAAACTGATAACAAGTTTTTAGGAAACCAAAGAGAAATTAAGAATTCTTTGACATAACCAAGAAATATGAAGAACATTTAAGCCGTAATGAATGAGGAAGTTTGAGGTGCCTCCATGGGCATATCTCAAACTTATTATTTACTTAACTACAACAAGCAAGAATCATGAAAACATATATGAGAAACTAAGAAAACATAACAAATAAGAAACACAATACCATTCACCAAGCCATGGAATCCTACGCACAATCCTCCTCCACCATCAAGCCAAGCAAGAGATCATCCACTTCATAAAACAAGTATTTCTTCAAAGCTCATAGTGCTATGTATTGCTCTCTATAACTCAAGTTCTGCCTTATGGTTGCAATGAATCCTCTTGGATTATATGGGCCAAGGATGAGGAAACCCACCTAGATAAACTAGAAGGCCATTGGCCAAAAATAAATATCTAAAACTGTCCTTGAGGCATAACAAGGTCCAAGGCAGAAAATATCCTCTTAAAATATCTTTTGGGACAAAAATAACAAAAACGAATGAATTTTGAGGCCTAACAAATGAAATAAACTTTCCTAATGCACATCTGGCAAGTAAATTCCATCAACTAACGATGCTCCAAGCAAAAACGGAAGCGCCCATGAATTTATGCAATTAGGCCCAAAAATCACAAAAAACAAGATTATGTCCAAAATTGCCCAATTTTGGTGGGTGAACCCCTTAAGGGTTTCTAGAAACATGCATGGAAGATTGAGCAAAGATTCGAAGCTGAGATTGGCTTTTTCCACTTTTTTCCACCGGGCAGAGCTGCCGGATATAACACATCGCGTGGAGGCTAGGCACCGGGCGCTGCCCACGCGCATTGTGTGCAGCTACAGGCACGTCGCGGCTAGTGATAATTTCTTATGGACGCAGCTACAGGCGCGCTGCGAGCATTTCCAAGCACGTCTTCTCCTCCTCAAAACATTTTCATAATGACATAAAAAATTTTGACTGGGCTCTTTTATGCCTTATGAGGTTTTTAAAGCACCTTTTCCCCCTTTATTAATTTTTAAAAATCTCCTTTTTTTTTCTTTTAGCTTTTACATTGAAAATTGATTTTGTGCTTTTGTTGAAGGCTTGTCTTTTTTACTAACTTATTTATGTTTTTCTATTTGCAGGGTATCTCTTCGACCAAATCTTAACACATCTTCAAAATCTGTTTCTCCTTATGCTTTGTCATTTAAAGAAAATTATGAAAAATACTAACTCTCAGAATCTGTCTATCACTGTAAATTTTTCCCCAACACTATATCAATACCTGATGACTTTCAACCCTCTGCTTGTCATGAAGGAGGCACTTTAAAACTACGTTTTTGATCTTATGCCAATTTTTTTTTTTAAGGAAGGTGATTTTAAAGCATAAAAAACTTCATCTTCATCTACTACTATGTCTTTCTTTGTTCATTTGAAACAGGCATAATTAGTGGACTGTGGTCCTTTCTTATCACTCATGAATTTCTTCAAACAAACTATGCTTTTTCTTTTTGAAACCTTACCTATAATATATGTCTTTATTGCACCATATCACTTGGTTTACCTTTTGAATGAGCTGGTACATATGAGATGTAACTCCTGGTGCTTGCCCTCTACTCTAATTTGGAGGGAGTAACTTGATAGACTATAATGGTCTTATCCAAAATGAAGAATGTCCCTTTGGAATAAACTACCTATGTGAATTTTTCTTTTACCATTTGCATTAGTTACCTTAAACAGAGATTTTTCTATCTCCTTTACTATTTAAATGAGGTTGCTTCCTCAAATTCTAGCCTTGGATTTATCTTTTGAAGGAGGCTTATACAAACATCATAATTGAGGCCTTTCAACACCATTATGTCAATCTTCTACTTATGATGTGAAAGAGGTATTTTGACTGGGTTTTGACCCTCTACTTGTCATGAAGGATGTCCTATTCTCCTATCCAAATTGTGCCTTCTGTCTTTCTATTTAAAAAAGACCAATGGGAACAAGATGTGAGCCTTTCCACTTATCACTGGTGAAGTCCCTTTAAACCAACTATCCTCCTCCTTTATGAACTTTTTCTGTAATATATGTCTTTCTTTGTACCAAATCACTATGAAGTTTTAAGGAGTAAATAATGTGATTGGTACACGGTGAGCGCTCACTACTAGGCATCTTTGAACTAACTCTTTCCCTTGACTATGTTTTCAAGGTGTAGTGAACTTGTTTGTGACAGTCATTATAAGTTTAGTTCAAGATAAGGTATAAGAAGCAGTTGTCCTTATTACACCTTCATTCTAGTACCTAACTTGCTTTGGAGCTCTTCTTGTCAAAGAATATCTTCTTTCTTGAAAAAGAGAGACTTACAGGGCTAGGTCACCTTTTTGAGAACTTATGCAGCAACACCTTTGGAGTTAATCATGGAGTGCTGATGATAAGCATCACTTAGTATTTTGTATTCATTTGTCTTGATGAGTGATCACTATCTTTAGGCACCTTTTGGATTTGAAACCATGTATGCTTGCTTTCTTTCACTTACTGCTCTTCATCTGATTCATGATGGAAAACTTATTTCGGTATGAGAACCTTGTTGAGTTTTCTATTCTACTCCCATTTGCACACTATCATCACTCAATAAACCCCTTCAGAGATGTAAAAAATATATTTTTTTGAACTTTGGAGAGCTTCTTTGGTGTTTCATGGAGATCATGCTTGATCTAATCATCTTTCTTCAGACAGGGAAACTCTTTCTCTTTTCCTGATTTGAACACTTGTGAGCTCTACTGAAAAGAGAAAAAGCAACCATTTAGTGGTGTGTGACCTAAGGATAGACCAAGGTTTTTTTTCGGATGAGAAGAAAATGATGGCTGACATGATGATGAAAAACATGGTTTTTGGTTTAAGACAGTCTTGCTAAGGAGTTTTCCCTAAAACACCACCACCTAGACCTATAGACTTTGTCATAGCTCTTGAATGGCTTCTTAGGCATGAGTAGGTTATCACATGACAAGATGATCAGAGATAGCGGGGTAGACACTTTTTCAAATGTTGGACAGTGGGTTGTATGAAAAACAAGGGATTTTGATGATAGAGAGACAAACTTATGACATTTATAGATAGGGAGGCTTTGCTAAATTGTGATAGGTGGGGAAAATGCAGACTATTTTCATCATAGGCTGAAAAGGAGGGGTGGGAAGACAAAAATTTGTTTGAGGTGCTTTCTAGATGACAAATTTACAGAATTGAGATTAGCTTCTAGAAAACTTCAGCCAAGGAATCTAGTCATCAAAACATTCAAAAATACTGATGACTAACAATGGCTCCATTTGGGGAGGGCAGCTCCTTTTTGGGAGGTGTCCAGAATTTCTGACCTTTGGCTTATGAAGACCAGTGCCTGATCCATTGGCGCAAATTTATCGCTTTCTTGATGATATTTCTAAAAATTTATAGCATGATTAGCATCAAAGTCATCTCTACCTACCCAGCTATATTTCCTATCATTTTTTCTTCTTTAGGTGCATTTGGACTAGCAACCCTTTGACATGATATTTTTGAAAAAAGAAAAACCATCTAATTCTACACTTATATCCTCTAGGAGTTCAGATTAAACTGATGAACTCCTTTGATTCTCTACCTACGCTAGAACGACTGTCAATATTAAGCAGTTTGACAGGATTTCATTCACTAATCTAAAACATGAAATTGAAAAATGACCAAATCAGGATTAGACGATCTGATTTGTCATGTGTTTGTGGCATAAAAAAAATATGCACACAAATATTATTTTCACACAAAATGAGATTTATAAAAATCAAGGCTATGATACATAGTTTGTTTTTCATCCCTTCTTTCCTCTTTGGTTCTGTTTTGAGCGTGTGGAACCAGTATCTTTTCCTAATCTACTTTCATTGATAAGTCAAGCTTACACAATTTGACTATCACTTCTTTCACTAACTTATCAACAATCAATTTAAAACATGTCCAGTTATGATTAGGATAGATAACTGAACAAGACATATTTTGAGCACTAGTAGTGGCATTTAGACTTGCTCACTTTCAGCATGACTATTTTTTGAACATGGGGCTTTTCAGTTGTTTTTATAGCTGCCCTCCTTTTCTACTTTTCTACTATTTTTGTATTTTCTATTTTTTACTTTTTCTTCAAAAAATGTAGAACTGAAAAGATGCTCACAAGGCTGAGCTTATTTTTCACACCTATCTATCCTAATCTAACTTTACACATGATGTACATTCATTAGGTGAACTTTTTTTTCCAGTATATCCAATCAAGTAAGTGACTAGATGATTTCTTTTTGTTCCACTTCTTAGGTATGCTGGCAGGCCACTCCCACTTTGTCTTCTTCTGAATAGTAGCGCCCCAAATTTTCTTTAAGCTCTTCCACAAACTATTCTTGGCATGTTTTACTCCCTCTTTAAAGGTCTCTAAGGAAACAACAAAGGGGTCTTAGAATAATAATTGGCATAGAGGATTTGAGAAATAGACCTCATTTAGGATTACTCCCTCCTTTACTTGACTAACCTTGGGATTATGTTGAGAAAAAATCTCTTCTCCCTCTTTATGATTATCTGAATTGGTAGCTTTAGAATGCAATGTTATGCTACCTTCAAGAAATATTTGTATGCCCTGATTGAGTGAGATGATTTATGTTTGTGAGCCATTTTCCTGATGATTAGGACCATTATTTGGCACCAGGTCTTCTTGAGAAGATATTCTAGTATCAGCATCAATCTGTTCTGTACTTTCAGTATGAGAAAATGCATTAGTAGATAAGTCAGCAGTAGAACACATATACATATCTTCTTTACAAAAAAATTTGGATGCTAGCTGTATGCTTAGGATTTCATTTCTTTCTTCTTTTGTTAAAATGGGTGGTGTCTTTCTCTTTCTCTGGATGGAACTATGATGTTTCTCTTCCTTTTGTGACTGCTCACAAGGATGAATGTCTTCTTGAGGAGGTATTACAACCTCAAAAACAATTTTTTCCATTTTTTCTTTATGAGAAATTTCTTTAGTAGGTAAGGTATGAATGGTACAAGCAGGAATATTTTCCTTATATAAAGGTTTAGAGGCTGGTTTTATTCTCAACATCTGATCTGTCTCTTCTTTAGTTAAAGGAGGAGGCATTTTCTGTTTTCTTTGGATTGGGTAACAATTGTTTTCCTTCTCTAGAGAAGACTAATTATGAGGTTGGATATCTTCTTGAGCCTCATATAGTAGGGGTGATGAATCATCACTTGTGTCTTCAGAGAGAGCCTGTGGGTTTTCTCCTACTTCTTGATGGATTTTATCTTCAATCCACTCTTCTTGGCTATCATGATAGTTATTTTGAGTATGAAATTCATGAATTTCCTCTAGTAGGTCTTCAGGATGCCAATTTCCTAAATCTTCATCAATGTTCACAAGGTATTGAATGAGGTCTTCAGATTGTTCACAACAATTTTCAGCTAATGACAGAGATGGAAAATATTTTTTATAGTGTTCATAGAATACCTTGTGGAAATCCTTCAAAGAAAACAAGGTGCTGTGATCTAGGCCATCATACCATTCTCCTGCCTTTCCTTATAATGTTCCCATGGACATTTTCATGAGGCAATCCTCATGCCATTCAACCTTTAACCTCCATACATGTATATGAAATTTGATGAGATGTAACAAGGGGTCATCAAATTTTTCATTTTGAAATATAGGCAAGTTTTTTATGCAATTTATTTGAGGCATTTTGTGTGGAAATTGAGGGATATGATTTCTATTCATTGGAGCATATCTCTTTTGTATCCTTGGATCCATGTTTGTAAATGAGAAAGGGTCACTGAATATTTTCAACCAATTTAGAGTTCTCTTCCAGTGGAGTATTTTGGTCTAATGAGGGTTGTGGAGTCGCCACGTGGGATATTTGAACTTTTCTCCACCATCAGCATGATTGGGATTTCTCAATGCATTCCCAGGGGAGTTTATAAGGACTAGTGGAGAAATAGGCCTACTGGAGGCTAGTGGAGTCACCAGGTGGATGTTTTTAGTTTTTTTGAGGGTATATGTGTATGGTTCACCACCAATACTAACAAAAAACCAATCTAAGGATGTTTTGGGGTTTTCTGAGTTTCTATATGTAGCCCTAAGCTTTGTAAAAGTGTCCTATAACTGAATCATTATTTTGCTAAGATGGAGAAAGAGCTAGTTTATACTCTTCGGAGAAAACTTAAGCTTTCTAAGTTTGACTGAGACTTTGAGAGTTCCTAAGGGATACCTAGGATGTTTTGACTCAAATTCCCACCGTGATCACCATTATGTTAGAGAGCGGTGGGATGGATCAATAGGATAACATGCTCAGTTTGATAGGGGTTTTTCGTGAGTCTTGAAATATATTCAGATTGTCATGAACTCAGAAAAGTCCCACCATGATTGCCATTATGTTAGTGTTGTGATGAGGTGGCTGAAAATCACTGGATATTCTTTAATTGAGGGATTTTGAAGTCCTAAGGTATACTTAGATTGTCACTAACTCAGAGTCCCACCATGATTTCCATTATGTTAGTGTCCTGTAATTTGGTAGATTGGTAAATGAAATGACAGGGTAACATCAGACCAAGCTTTGGAGCCCTAAGACCTAGCCTTCTTGGACTTAGAGAGGGCTCTCTCTATTATGAAAAGGATGTAAACTTGTTTGCTTTTGTATATTTTATTTTAGGCTAGTTGTTAAGTATGTTTTGGTTTGTTTTAGGTTTTTGAGGGGAACTGATCAAAAGGACAAATAGATACGGAGTTTGTCAAATCAACTGGGCTATGGGGTCAGATAAGGTCAAGATTGTCTTAATGATGGACAAGGTATTACTGCAGGGCCGATTTAGTCGAGGTAAATGGATTCTTTGGGTGAAAGTGAAATGAGATGAACATTAAGTTTGTGAAAGACAGAGATTTAAAGCACAAATATTTAAACAACAAGCATTCATGAGTTACGGCTAACCATTAATCTCTATGAATGAAACTCAAATTGATAGATGCAGAAAATAAACAATCCAGTGATACATAGAAATATAAGACCCTCTAACTTTGGGAAAATCACCTTTAGACTTTTGGGAAAACAAATAAGATAAACGAACAACTCAATATATGAAGAGGGAACTCCTAAACATCATATATTGAGCTATCGGGAACTTTGAAATAATATTGCAAAGCATGGAAAAAGTGCAATATCGAAACAATACTTCTTTGACTTAACTAAAATAACCAATAATTCAGAGAGAAATTTCAAAAATGGAGTTTTGATTAGCTATGAGTAAGTAGGGCATACCGTGAATCATACTAGACAACATACATAATAACCATTAATGAAACTAATAACAAGTTCTTAGGGAACCAAAGAGCAATTAAGAATTCTTTGACATAACCAAGAAAGATGAAGAACATTTAAGCTGTAATGAATCAAGAAGTTTGAGGTGCCTCCATGGGCATATATCAAACTTATTCTTTACTAAACTACAACAATCAAGAAGCATGAAAACATATATGAGAAACTAAGAAAACATAACAAATAAGAAACACAATACCATTCACCAAGCCATGGAATCCTACACACAATCCTCCTCCACCATCAAGCCAAACAAGAGATCATCCACTTCATAAAACAAGTATTTCTTCAAAGCTCGTAGTGCTATGTATTGCTCTCTATAACTCAAGTTCTACCTTCTAGTTACAATGAATCCTCTTAGACTATATAGGCCAAGGAGGAGGAAACCCACCTAGAGCAACTAGAAGGCCATTGGCCAAAAATAAATATCTAAAACTGTCCTTGAGGCCTAACAAGGTCCAAGGCACAAAATATCCTCTAAAAATATCCTTTTGGACCAAAATAGAAAAAAGGAATCACTTTTGAGGCTTGAGAATGAAATAAACTTGTCTAACGCACATTTGGCCAGTCACACTCAGAAAAATGCTTTTTTAGCAAAAACTACAGGAGCATAGCACCAGAAAAATTTTGTGTTGCAGAGGAGTTTTGAGGGACTTCCTGATGTCAAAATGAGGCCCGTGATGGCTCATTGGAAATACCTAGATGTATAATTTCCATAAATACTTGATTTTTTCCGAACTGATGTTGGGAAGTCTATAAAAAAAGTAGAAAGAGTTTAAAAACCCAAGAGTGAGCACTTGCTGATATAAGGGGCAGAATGTTGAAAAATGATTGTTTTTGGCCTTTTTGAGGGACCAAAACATCTTCATTTGTTCTAAACATTTCTGATTATACTCCCTCAAATTTAATGCATCCAAAATTGTAACTTCCATCAACTAATAATGCTCCAAGAAAAAATGGCAGCGCCCATGAATTTATGCAATTAGGCCCAAAAATCACAAAAAAAAAGATTATGTCCAAAATTGCCCAATTTTGGTGAGTGAACCCCTTAAGGGTTTCCGGAAACATGCATGGAAGCTTGAGCCAAGATTCCAAGCCGAGATTGGCTCTTTCCTCTTTTTTCCACCGGGCAGAGCTGCCGGATATAACACGTCGCGTGGAGGCTGGGCCCCGGGGGCTGCCAAGGCGCATTGCGTGCAGCTATAGGCACGTCATGCCTAGTGCTAATTTCTTTTGGATGTAGCTGCAGGTGCACCGCAAGATTTTCTAGCACATCGCGTGCACCAAAGGCTGCAAAGGGTGCTAAAAAATTGTCTTCTCCTCCTCAAAACATTTGCATAATGACATCAAAAATTTTCATCGAGCTCTTTTATGCCTTATGAATTTTTTAAAGAACCTTTTCCCCCTTTATTAAATTGAAAAAATATCCTTTTTTTCCTTTTAGCCTTTGTATTGAAAAGTGATTTTTTTGTTTTGTTGAAGGCTTGTCTTTTTTACTAACTGATTTATGTTTTTCTATTTGCAGGGTATCTCTTCAACCAAATCTGAACACACCTTCAAAATTTGTTTCTCCTTATGCTTTGTCATTTAAAGAAAATTATGAAAAATACTGATTCTCAAACTCTGTCTATCACTGCAAATTTTCCCCAACATTGTATCAATACCTGATGACTTTCAACCCTCTGCTTGTCATGAAGGAGCTGCTTTAAAACTATGTTTTTGATCTTCTGCCAATTTTTTTTTTTTTTAGGAAGGTGATCTTAAAGCATAAAAAAATTCATTTTCATCTACTACTGTGTCTTTCTTTTTTCATTTGAAACAGGCACAATCATTCGACATGATCCTTTCTTATCACTCATGAATTCCTTCAAACAAACTATCCTTCTGCTTTTTGAAACCTTACCTGTAATATATGTCTTTATTGCACCATATCACTTGGTTTACCTTCTGAATGAGCTGGTTCATATGAGATGTAACTCCTGGTGCTTGCCCTCTACTCTTATTTGGAGGGAGTAATTTCATTGTTGGCAATATGATGCTGAGTGTTGTCCTTGATGGCAACCCACTTGATAGAGTGTTTTCCTTGAATGGCAACCCACTTGATGAAGATGATGGCAACCTACTTGATGAAGTTGTGCTTGATATAATATGTCTTGATGAACTTGTTAAATGATGTAAATCTGATGTATCTACAATGAGTACAGAAGGTAATGAAGAAAGAAATTTAGTATGTGCTAGATCTATGATGAAAAGAGTATGTCTCAAGGCATACGCGTATTTGTCTAGTATAAGTCACGTATGCACGCGGGAAATAACGTGCCAAGTCGTGTATGGGAAAAAGCGCTCATAAAGTGAAAAACTAGGGGTAACGACCATGGTATTGACCCATTGTATTGAGTAATGATTCATCTACGTGACCCCGTCCAGGAATACCATCGGAAGTAATGTGGTTTTGGCTCATGGTATTGAAAAAGGGTAAACCTATATAAAGAGAAGAAATTCATTGTGAAAATCATGAGTGTGGGTGCAAGATGACTGAGTCTAAATGAATAATTCTCTCTGAAGTATATCTGAATGAAAATGGTTACAGTTGAATGATAGATCTGAATGCATGATGCACCAATGAAGAAAATGATGAAGAAGGGTATCTAGATCTGAAATGTATTTGTATCTTCTAGATTTGTTTATGGAATGATTAGATCTGTGATGAGGCGAACATCTGTCTGAAGTAAAGGGTAAAATCTGTGTGATGTATCTATTCTGAAGAATTACAATGACCTAAATGTCTGAAGAACCATACGCTAGTTCGCCGTAGAGGAAGTGCGTATATACATGGGTTTTATGAAGAGAAAGCGTGTATGGGCAGAGAAATTAGTTCTGTAATATGTACAGAAGTATACGCGGGTTTGTATGGTCTAAGGCATGTATATACGCAGGATCAATGAAAGGAAAGCGCGTATGAAGATTAGGGTTTGTTGAAGTATGAGGTATGAAGTGTCTGATCTGTTCTGCTATGTTATAGCTATCTGTTGATGATGTTTGATTATGCTTAAATGTTTGGAGTTGGTCCAGTCTAAAAATATGATGAAACGTGGCCTACAAGTTGTGCTCTATTGAAGTTGTTGGATCCAGTGTGAAAATTGATGAAACATGGTCCATAGAGGTGCTGAGGGTTGTAGCCTTCAGTCAGGGGGTTGGTGCTCCCTTCCAGGTGAGGCTGGTAAACGAGAGCAGGGGGTCGTAGCTCCCTTCTAGGAGAGGCTGGTAAATGAGAGAAGGGGGTCGTAGCTCCCTTCCAGGAGAGACTGGTGAACGAGCGCAGGTGGGTACCTGCGTGCTGGTATGAGTCTGCACCAGCACATTGTTGTAAGATGTTTTCTCTATAATAAAATATTGAAGACTGAGACAACGGTAGCGGTGGTTTTCTCCCGACTTTGGTTTCCACCTAAAATCCTCGTGTTCATGTGTGTTGCTTATGTGTGATGATTTATTCTGTTCTTATTGCACATGTTTACTATTTATTGAACATCTGATGAATAAATGATGGAATTATATAAGTGAAGAATTAATGGAATAATTAGATCTCTGTGTATACGCGAGTTTTATGAAGGGTATCCGCGTATATATGCGAGTTTGTTTCAGGAAAGTAGCGTATGGGTTTTAGAGCATGAAAAAGTAAAAAAAATTTAGTATGCCCTAAATACGAATTCACCCCCCCCCCCCTCTCAGTATTTTTCCCAACAATTGGTATCAGAGCAGGTCCTTCTGCAGAAGCTTGATCACTTGAAGGAGATCTGTCGCAATGGGAAGTCATGAAGGAGTAATGTCTATAAGGCCACCTCTATTTAATGGAGATAATCTGTTATTCTGGAAGATACGAAAAAAAGCATATCTGCAGAGTCTTGGTATAGAAGTATGGGCAATCGTGGAAGAAGGTTATCAATATCCAGCAAGCATTCCTACTGATGCAGCAGAAAGGAAGAAGGTTATCAATATCCAGCAAGCATTCCTACTGATGCAGCAGAAAGGAAGAAGTATGAAATCAATGCCAAAGCAGTCAATGTCTTGTTAGGAAGCATGTCTGAACCAGAATTTTCTAAAGTGATGCAGCTAAATTCAGCAAAAGAAATATGGGACAAAATCATTCTGAGCTATGAAGGAGATACAAAGGTAAAAAGTGCAAAACTCCAAACTCTTCGAATTGAATATGAAAATTTAAGGATGCATAGTGATGAGATTATTGCCAGTTTCTTTTTACGTCTAGATGATATTGTAAATCATATGAGAAGTTTGGGTGAAACCATAACCGATACTACTCTGGTGGAAAAAGTCTTAAGATATTTAACTTCAAAATTTGAGTCAAAAGTGTCAGCTATTGAAGAAAGGCAAGATCTGCAAATTCTTACTATTGTTCAACTACATGGTATTATGACTGCTTATGAAATGAGACAAGGAGGTCCCTCTCAAATCAAAGAAGCTGCTTTTAAGGCATGTGCAATAGGAAAAGAAAAGAAATATGTCAAGGAATCAAATTACATATCAGAAGAAGAAGAAGCAAATTTTGTGAGAAAACTTCAACTCGGAACTGGAGGATTCAAAGGTAAGCTCCCCTTCAAATTTTTTGGCTGTGGAAGAGTTGGTCATTATGCTGCTAAATGTCCTTATAGAGAAAATTGTGATAAAGAGAAACAATCTGCAAGGGGAAAGAGTTATTATGCAAATGAAGATGATACGTCAAGTGAAGATGAAGAAGATTCTGACCAAGATCTGAAAGTGCTCATGGCAAAGAAACAAAAGAAGAAGGCCACTAAAAAGGAAATATCTCAGAAAACATGTGCAGCAGAACATGAAGAAGATAAAACAGGTATTGATAATTGTTCTTGTGATTCACTTTCTTGTGATTGCAATATTGAAGATAGTGAAAGTAAAGTTATGGATCTAGAAGAAGCTCTCAAGATTAAAGTTGAAGAACTACAAAGTTCATCTAATAAGAAAGAATCTATCTACAAAGAGATGATCTCTCAAATGAAAGAAAAAATAGAAATGCTGAATGGACAGGTGGACAAGTATCAAAGGTTTCATATTTATGCATCCAATCGAATTAAAAGACTAGAAGCAGAAATCAACGATCTAAATGCAGATCTCGAAAGATAAAACAAGAAGAATGCAAGACTTGAAGCTGAAATCATCTCTCTCAAAGAAGATCTGGAAGAACTTGAAGTAGAAAACATCTCTCTGAAAGCAGATTTGGAAAAATCAAGTAAGAAGAATGAAGAAATTGAAGCAGAAATCATCTCTCTGAAAGCAAAGAAGGAATAACTCTTACAAACTTTTGAAGATCAAGAAAATGGGTTGAAAGAAGATATTCTAAATCTGAATGATCAATTTGAAGAAGGGAAAAGGGTCGATGAAAGTATGAAGAAGCAATGCCAAAGATTGGAAGTTGAGGTAAACATTCTCAAAGGTAAATTAGAAGAAGAGGATAAGCTTTTGAGGTTTCAAGATAGTACTAATATTCTGGATAATATTCTTATTAGTCAAAGGTCTCCTTCTATTAAACTTGGTCTTGGTTTTCATGAAACTATTAAAGGAGAATCTAGTTCCCAAGGAAGTGATAAAGATGCAAAGGATATCAATGCAAAACCTGAAGTGTTGAAAGAAACAAAAGGTCAACCGACAATGATGAATTCTCAAAGGAAATCATTCAATAATGTTGAATGCTTTAATTGTCATAAGTATGGGCATGTTGCAGCAAATTGCAGAAGAAGTTCATTTCAGTCACAATCAAACAGATTCTATTCAGAAAGGTACTCTGGTGGCTTCAAGGGATATTGTTTTTCATGCAACAAGTATGGGCATAAAGCAGCTGATTGCAATAGAAGAAAGAATAGAAGAACACACTATGATCCTTATGCTTACTTTTCTGGTCACATAAGATGTTATGCTTGTAACAAGTATGGACATGTGGAAAAGGAATGCAGGATGAACAGACATGAGAAAATGGATAACTTCCAGCCCACAATAAGAAGTTTCAAGCAAAGCTGGATAAAGAAGTAGGACCGGTCAGAAACGTAGGGAATATTGACCCTACTGCAGTCATCAGATTCTGAAGCTTACTTCTCTGAATGACTGCAGAAGTAATGTGAGATACATTATGGGGATGTATCATCACAGGGGGAGCAATGTATGATGATTCTCATGATTGATTTGGTAGTTCTGGTTATGATTGTTTCTGACAGTACATCTGGTATGCAGAAGACAGGTACAGGTGGTACAACTTCAGGGGCAGATGAAGGAATGTGAAAATTTCTATGCTTCATTTTCCATACGCGGGTTCGATGAACAAAAGTCGCGTATACACGCGAGTTCTAGCAGACACAGTCGCGTATGCATTGATGATAAGAGAATTTATATGATAGCTGAAAATCTGGAGTAGAGGTTCAGGGGGAGCATCAGTCTCACTATTAATAACTGTATTATTGACTCTGTATCAACTTATTTTCTTAGTTCTAAATAATGATGATATGATACTTGGTTTCTTATGTTGAATATCATGGATGAGCCTAGATTGTTACTTGATGAAGAGTATCTATTGGATGAGATGGAAGTCTTATGATTAAGAGATATGGATAGATCATGCAGAGTTTGTTGCTGATGACTTGCGGTTGAAGGTGTTCAGGTTGCACAAGCTAAGGAGGAGCTTTGGTCATTTAGAAAGGATGCATTGGATGCAAAGTTTCAGGGGGATCATTGGCCTTGCTGAATATAATGCATTTTTGGCATTATGATGATTATGAAATGTGATCTCTTTCTTGAGGTCTTTTTGATAGTGGTCATGAAAAGTCATATTTGTAATTTGATTAAAAGGTCATGTTGAGACCTATGATGTAAAATTGTAATATTCAGTCATGTAAGGACTTGTTCATTTTGTAAACCCACTTTGTTGGGTAGCTGAGTCAAAATGTGTAAACCCACATGGTTGGGTACTTGAGTCTCATATGTAAATCCACTTGGTTGGATCTTTGATGTAAGTATGAGTATTTGGTGATAGGAAGGTCATAGAGTCATTCACTTCATTGAAAAATATGTTTGAAGATCCAGCATGAGCTCAGGGGGAGCTTGGTCACTTCAGTGTACATCATATCTGCAGAACGCTTCCTTCTACACGAGGAGAAAAACCTTGTGTTGGATTTGATCTGCCCTTTGCCCTTGATGTCAAAGGGGGAGAGTGACATGGTGTTTGAATAAAGGAAAAGAATGGTGTCAAAGAATGGGAAAGTGACATGGTGTCATTGTATTCTTAATATATCTATCCATTGAGGTGATCAAACACCATCGTGGTTGCCATCAAGTCCAAAGGGGGAGATTGTTGGCAATATGATGCTGAGTGTTGTCCTTGATGGCAACCCACTTGATAGAGTGTTGTCCTTGAATGGAAACCCACTTGATGAAGATGATGGCAACCTACTTGATGAAGTTGTGCTTGATAGAATATCTCTTGATGAACTTGTTAAATGATGTAAATCTGATGTATCTACAATGAGTACAGAAGGTAATGAAGAAAGGAATTTAGTATGTGCTAGATCTATGATGAAAAGAGTATGTCTCAAGGCATATGCAGATTTGTCTAGTATAAGTCGCGTATGCACGCAGGAAATAACGTTCCAAGTCGCGTATGGGCAAAAGCGCTCATAAAGTGAAAAACTAGGGGTAACCACCATTGTATTGACCCATTGTATTGAGTAATGATTCATCTATGTTACCCCGTCCAGGAATACCATCGGAAGTAATGTGGTTTTGGCTCATGGTATTGAAAAAGGGTAAACCTATATAAAGAGAAGAAATTCATTGTGAAAATCATGAGTGTGGGTGCAAGATGACTGAGTCTGAATGAATACTTCTCTCTGAAGTATATCTGAATGAAAAGGGTTACATTTGAATGATAGATCTGAATGCATGATGCACCAATGAAGAAAATGATGAAGAAGGGTATCTAGATCTAAAATGTATTTGTATCTTCTAGATTTGTTTATGGAATGATTAGATCTATGATGAGGCAAACATCTGTCTGAAGTAAAGGGTAAAATCTATGTGATGTATCTATTCTGAAGAATTGCAATGACCTAAATGTCTGAAGAACCATACGCTAGTTTTCTACAGAGGAAGCGCGTATATACGTGGGTTTTCTGAAGAGAAAGCACGTATGGTTAGAGAAATTAGTTCTGTAATATGTACAGAATTATACGCGGGTTTGTATGGTCTAAGGTGCGTATATACGCAGGATCAATGAAAGGAAAGCGCGTATGAGGATTAGGGTTTGCTGAAGTATGAAGTATGAAGTGTCTGATCTGTTCTGCTATGTTATAGCTATCTGTTGATGATGTTTGATTATGCTTAAATGTTTTGAGTTGGTCCAGTCTGAAAATATGATGAAACATGGCCTACAAGTTGTGCTCTATTGAAGTTGTTGGATCCAGTGTGAAAATTGATGAAACGTGGTCCATAGAGGTGCTGAGGGTTGTAGCCTTCAGTCAGGGGGTTGTAGCTCCCTTCCAGAGTGGTGCAGTAAGCGAATGAGGGAGTGTAGCTCCTTCCGGGGAGAGGGCCGGTAAATGAGAGCGGGGGTCGTAGCTCCTTCCAGAGGGCGAGTAAGCGACGCGAGGTGGATGCACACGTGCTGGTATGAGTCTGCACCAGCACATTGTTGTAATATGTTTTCTCTATAATAAAATATTGAAGACTGAGACAACAGTAGCGGTGGTTTTCTCCCGACTTGGGTTTCCACCTAAAATCCTGGTGTTCATGTGTGTTGCTTATGTGTGATGATTTATTCTGTTCTTACTGCACATGTTTACTGTTTATTGAACATCTGATGAATAAATGATGGAATTATATAAGTGAAGAATTAATGGAATAATTAGATCTCTGTGTATACGCGAGTTTTATGAAGGGTATCCGCGTATATATGCGATTCTGTTTCAGGAAAGTAGCGTATGGGTTTTAGAGCATGAAAAAGTAAAAAATTTTGAGTATGCCCTAAATACTGATTCACCCCCCCCTCTCACTATTTTTCCCAACATTCATAGACTATAATGGTCTTATCCAAAATGAAGGATGCCCCTTTTAAATAAACCACCTATGTGAATTTGTCTTTTACCATTTGCATTAGTTACCTTAAACAAAGCTTTGTATATATCCTTTACTATTTAAATGAGGTTGCTTCCTCCAATTCTAACCTCGGATTTATCTTTTGAAGGAGGCTTATACAAACATCATAATTGAGGCCTTTCAACACCATTATGTCAATCTTCTTCTTATGATGTAAAAGAGGTATTTTGACTGGGTTCTAACCCTCTACTTTTCATGAAGGAGGTCCTATAGAAACCCCAAAAATTCTACTCCTATCCAAACTATGCCTTCTGTCTGTCTATTTAAAAAATACAAATGGGAACAAGCTGTGAGCCTTTCCACTTATCACTGGTGAAGTCCCTTTAAACCAACTTTCCTCCTCCTTTATGAACTTTTTCTGTAATATATGTCTTTCTTTGTACCATATCACTGTGAAGTTTTAAGGAGTAAGTAATGTGATTGGTACATGGTGAGCGCTCACTGCTAGACATCTTTGAACTAACTATTTCCCTTGACTATGTTTTCAAGGTCTAGTGAACTTGTTTGTGAAAGTATTTCTAAGTTTAGTTCATGATAAGGTATAAGAAGCAGATGTCCTTCTTACACCTTCATTATGGTGCCTAACTTGCTTTGGAGCTCTTCTTGTCAAAGACTGTCGTCTTTCTTGAAAAAGAGAGACTTACAGGGCTAGGTCACCTTTTTGAGAACTTATGCAGCAATACCTTTGGAGTTAACCATGGAGTGCTGATGATAAGCATCAATTAGTATTTTTTATTGATTTGTCTTGATGAGTGATCACTATCTTCAGGCACCTTTTGGATTTGAAACCATGTATGTTTTCTTTCTTTCACTTACTGCTCTTCATCTGATTCATGATGGAAAACTTATTTCAGTATGAGAACATTGTTGAGTTCGCTCTTTTTCTCCCATTTGCACACTATCATCACTCAATACACCCTTGCAGAGATGTAAAAAATAGATGATTTTGAACTTTGGAGAGCTTCTTTGGTGTTTCATGGAGATCATGCTTGATCTGATTATCTTTCTTCAGATAGGGAAATTCTTTCTCTTTTCCTGATTTGAACACTTGCAAGCTCTGTTGAAAAGATACAAAGCAACCATTTAGTGGTGTGTGACCTAAGGATAGACCAGGGTTTTTTTTGTAGGATGAGAAGAAAATGATGGCTTACATGATGATGAAAAACAGGGTTTTTGGTTTAGGACAGCCTTGCCAAGGTGTTTTCCCTAAAACACCACCACCTGGACCTACAGACTTTGTCACAGATCTTGAATGGCTTCTTAGGCATGAGTAGGTTATCACATGACAATATGATCAGGGATAGAGGGGTAGACACTTTGTCAAATTTTGGACAGTGGGTTGTATTAAAAATAAGGGATTTTGATGATAGAGAGACAAACTTATGATAGCTATAGAGAGGGAGGCTTTGCTAAATTTTTATTGGTAGGGAAAATGAAGATTATTCTCATCATAGTCTGAAAAGGAGGGGTAGGAAGGCAAAATAAATTTTGACATGTTTTCTAGATGACAAATTGACAGATTTGAGATTAGCTTCTAGAAAACTTCAGCCAAGGAATATAGTCATCAAAACATGCAAAAATATTGATGAATAACAGTGCAAACCACTCCTCTTCCTCCTCCACCTCCTCTCATAAACCCACCTCTCAAAAACCCTCCTTGGGTTCCTTTACCTCCAATCATGGCAGCATGGTTTGCCCCATTGGTTCTACCCCAACCTCTACTACCCATGCCTCAAGACTACCAATCCAAAATCCCTCACTTTACTGAAGCTAACTCTACCACTACCCAACAACATTCATATAGGATGAATGATGCATTTGACTACTAGAAAAATTGGAGATTAAGAAAAACCCTTTCCAAATCCTCTCAGAGTATAACAACCTTAAGAGAAATGTCAAGGAAAGTGTCCAAAATTACTGCACTAGGTTCAATAGTGTATACAATGCACTCCTGCCTCACATGAAACCTCCACAAGGCCTAGCCTTAGTAAAATTTCCAAAGGGTTTTGATCCAGACATGGCCTACCAAATGAGAGAAAGAGATCCCCTAACCTTAGAAGACATGTAAAGGGTAGTTGTGAGTGTAGAGGCTAATCTAATTGAAAAGAGGGCTAGGATGAGGTCAGAAAAGAAAGTCACCTACAAAGAGGAAACCATAGCCTCCACATCTGATGCCAAAATTGACAATCTAGTGAGGGTAATGGAAATAATGATGGAGAGGATCAACCTGAATGAAAGAGAACCTCCTAGGGAAAACCAACCAAATTCCCAAAATAGAAATAGAAATCAGAACTTTCGAAGAGACCCTCCTCAAAATAGACAAAGGAACAATGACCAACAAATCAGGCCCACTTTCTAATACAGCTATGTAGATGAAGAGGAAAGAGAGACTGAACAGTCGAAAGAAAACCATGTAAACTTGATAGCCTCTGATAATGAGGGTGATGTTTTTCTCACAGAAGAAGAACAAGGTTTATTCTCCTCAAATCAAAATTATAGAACATATGAGGATTCTGAAGAGTACAAATTGGGATTTCAAAATTCCATAATGGAGGTCCATAGGCAATATGACCTTAGGAGTAAGAGAACTTAAGATGCCTCCAAAAAGAACAAATTAGAGACTGTTGTTAGAAATACCCCTGAAAACATCCTTAAGAAAACAACCGAAAACATCACCATAATGGCTAAGAAATCTGATCAAAACAAAGACAAAACTAGCCAACAAAATGGTGACTCAAGCTACCCTAGTACATCAACCAGTGGCCCTCGAAAAACTACTCTAAATGACAGCCCTAATAAAATTCAGCCAACTAAGGTTGCTGAAAAGACTATGTGTGATAGGAATTATGTAAATATACCAAGAACACTAGCACCTTTCAGTTTTGAGGGTGAGATTGCCAAAATCAAAATAAGCATACCTCTTGCTGAATTAGTGACTCAGGATGTATATATGTCCCAAATGTTGAAAGCTTTGAACATAGGAAATGACACTGGCACTATGAACCTAACTGATGACAAAATAGAGTTGTTTTTTGGACCTAAGGTAGAGGGGAAATATCAAGAAGGATTTTTCCCTCCTTTCTATGTTAGCTTAAACATTCATGACAATATCTTGCACAATGCTATGATAGACTCTGGTGCCTCACACAATCTCATGCCCAAGGTGGTGATGGAGAGATTAGGCCTCAAAATAACCAAACCTTACAAAGACTTGTATTCTTTTGACTCAAGCAAAGTCAAATTTTTGGGTCTTATCAAGGATCTGTGTGCCAATTTGGCACAAATACCTGCTAAAAGCACAGTCATGGACATTTTAGTGGCTGACATTCCCTCCAAGTATGGCATGATTTTATCTAGATCATGGGGGGCCAAACTCCAAGGAAATATCCAAATGGACATGTCCTATGCTACTATCCCAGTCTTCAACCAAAAAAGGAGATTGTACCAGGAATCACACATGAAATATATGGTTAGCAACCAAGATATGCCAAACAACACCCCTCTTTATTCTATCCATTCATACCTTGACTCATTTATCTTGTATAATGAAGATGAAATTGATGAACAAGTAAATTAAAATGAGAAAGACCTAGGCTTACCATAACAGTCAAACCAAATGAAAAATGAAGAATTTGACCACCAAAACTCTAACAGCCCTGAACAACAACATAATGGTGAAGTTGAACTTGAAACTCTTTGGAACATGAGCTTTGATGGCTCTTGTGGCAAAGCTGGTTCAGGAGCTGGTGTTTGGATACATAACACCAATGAAGGCCACTCCTACAAACTAGAATTTAAATGCACTAATAATATTGTAGAGGATGAAGCCCTTCTCCTTGGTTTACATTTGTTAAAAGACATAGGAGCCAAGAAATTTTATGTTCAAGGAGAATCTGAAATAATAATTAGACAAATCAAGGGAGGATATTCTGCCAAGAATCCTAGGCTAAGAGAGTACAAGAATGCTACCTTAGATCTCCTAAAAAATTTTGGGAAGTGTGTACTTACCTCCATCCCTAGAGCTCAAAACAGCCTTGCCAATGAACTTTCATTTGCTGCCAGCACTTGCCAAATACCACATGCCAATGAACAATACACTGTCAAAGTAAAAACCCAGCCTACTGTACATGACAACATAGATTATTAGCAAGTGTTTGAGGGTGATAAACAAATTGATGATTTTCTACAATTTAAGAATGGATTTGCAATACCAAATCCAAGCTTAGGACATGAACAATATTACCCAAATGAAGAACAAACACCAAAAATGGAGCCATTTCCTAATGTTGATGTAAATTTGTTAGAACACTTTCATGAGGCATAATTTTCTAGGGACCCGGATCAAAAATAACTTGAGGTATTACAATGAAAATATGACTCGTTACCAAGAGGTATCACCCCCTCAAAAGAGATGCTTGACTTAAATGATGTTTCTAGGAAGCCAAAAATGGAAACCACCGAAACTGATGTGGAAGAATGCATCATAGGTAGCATAGAAGAACCCAAAATGATCAAGTTGTCTAAAACTATCCCTCCTCACATAAAACAGATATATATAGATTTTTTCAAAGAGTTTAAAGATGTTTTTTCACAGGGGTATGAGGACTTGAAGTCTTATGACACAAGCATTATTAAACATATGATTCCTCTCAAGGAGAATCATAAACCATTCAAGCAAAAATTGAGAAGAATAAACCCCATCCTAGTACCTCTAGTTGAAAAATAAATGAAGAAGATGTATGACGCTGGTATCATAGTCCCACTTAGGTACTCAGAATGGGGTTCTAACCTTGTATCAGTAAGAAATAAAATAGGGGAGATTAGACTATGCATAGACTTTCGAAACTTGAACAAATCCTCCCTAAAGGACAACTACCCTTTACCAAAAATGGACCATATACTGTAAAGGGTGGTAGGTTCTAAGAGAATATCATTGCTTGATGGCTTTTTAGGTTACAATAAGGTACTAGTACTGCCAAGTGATTAGTACAAAACAACGTTCACAAACCTTGGGGCACATTCATGTATGTAAAAATTTCATTTGGGTTGATGAATGTGGGGGGTACTTTTCAAATATCCATGGACATAGATTTCTATGAATACATAGGTTCCTTCATAGTGATATACCTTGATGACATCACTATCTATTATAAAACTGATGAAGAACACCTAGTTCATATGAGAAAGGTCTTTGAGAAGTGTAGGAATTATGGCCTATCTTTGAATCCTAAGAAAACATTGTTTGGCCTTCAAGAAGGAAAACTCTTAGGCCACATCATTTCCAAAGAAGGGATAAAGATAGACCCCAAAAGGATTGAAGCTATACGATAGATCAACCATCCTAGAAAAATTAAAGAGATGCAATCTTTCATTGGAAAGATTAACTTCCTAAGAAGGTTCATACCAAACCTTGTTGAACTCCTAAGGAATATCACAAACATGCTGAAAAGAGAAGTAGGATTCAAGTGGACCATGAAAGCCAAACAATCGTTTGACCTGGTAAAACAAGCCCTTACCCAGACACCAATTCTAATCAGCCCCGACTTTACCAAGGATTTCTTCATTTTCTCCTTTTCATGAGAGCATACTATTGCTACAATACTGCTTGAAAAGAACATGACGGGACACGAAAAACCCATAGCTTTCTTCATCAAATAATTGAGGGATGCAACTCTAAAATATAACATCATGGAGAAACAAGCCTTTGCCTTAAACAAAGCATTGAAAGACTTCAAATTTTACATTTTTCACTTCCATGTTATTTCTTTTTTTCCACATACAGTTGCTAAATACATTCTAAATCAGGACCCTAATGGAAAAAGGGGTGAGTGGATTTCTATTCTCTTAGAATATGATTTAGAAATTAGACCCACTAAACTGATTAAAGGACAAGGAATTGCCAAGCTCATGGCTGAAGAAAATTTTCAAGAATTAGATATAAACATGTTACATTCTTTATATGAAAAAGAAGAACTGACAACTCCACCCATTGAAGAAGAATTCCTAAACTCACTATGGTATGCTGACATATTGTATGTACTTGTTAATCTAAATTCTCCTCCTGATTTTTCCAAAACAAAAGCTAGATTCTTGAAATAAAAGGCTTTAAATTTCTGCATTCTAGATAGAGCTTTGTATTGGAAAAATTCTGTTGGCGTCTTGCTTAAATTTTTACTTGAAGATGATGCAGATAGAATCATGCATGAGTTTCATGAAGGAGAGTGTGGAGGTCATCTTTACTGGAAAACCATAGCTAACAAGATCCTTAGAGATGGTTACTATTGGCCCACTCTTTTCCCTAACATACACAAGCTAGTTGCAATTTGCCATAAATTCCAAATCTTTGATGGCAAGAAAAAGCTATTACCTTTTTCCCTTACATCCTATCAGTGTTGAAGCTCCTTTTAAATAGTGGGGTTTAGATTTCATTGGCGAAATCCACCTTGCCTCATCTACCCAACACAAGTGGATTCTCACTACTATTGATTATTTCACCAAATGGATATAAGCCATCCCTTCAAGGAATACAACTAACTTAGTCATCATAAAATTCCATGAAACCAATCTTGTCCAGATTTGGCTATCCCAAAAATATCATTGCCAATAATATTGTTGTGTTTAAGTTCAAGAGAATGGTGGACTTTTGCTACAAGTACCACATCACGCTAGGGAACTCTACCACTTATTACCCTCAAGGTAACGGGTTGGCTGAGTCCTCTAACAAAAGTTTGGTGAATATCATCAAGAAGCTGTTGGAAGAGAACAAAAAATAATGGCATAACAAACTGGTGCATGCACTATGGGCTGATAGACTAACAACTAAGAAATATATCAATATTTCTCCCTAACAGCTAGTGTATGGCATGGATGTTGTTTTCCCAACACCATTGGGAGTTCCAATTATGAAGCTTCTTCAAGAGGTACAATAAAAAGATAATGATATGCAAAGGAGGTTGAAAAAAACCATTCATTTTCAGCAGTCAAGGGAATAATTTTACAAAAGAACACAAGTAGTGCAAGAGAACATCAAGAAGATCTTTGAGAGAAGGACCAAAGCCAATGATTTCCAGATTGGAGAGAAGGTACTGAAATGGGATTCAAGGAGAGAGGACAAAGGCAAGCATGGAAAATTTGAAAATTTGTGGAATGGTCCTTATATCATTCATTCAGTTAGTGGTAACAATGCTTTCTTTTTACAAAATCTCGATGGAGTAGAGTTATTTGGAGGTCCTATTAATGGCAAGATGCTCAAGCACTATTTTTGTCAAAAATCCTAGTTTGGGGCTTTCATTCATTGTACATAAAATTGCTTGATGAAAAATCAAAAAAGAAAAAACACAAAAAGAGAGAAAAGAAGAAAAATAGGGCAGGAAAAAGAATAGGTACAACCCCATACCCCAAAAAGAGTATTGTTGAAAGTGTGCAAGCCTAAATTCCACTACTAGTTGGAAAGGAAGAAACTTGTTCAATTCATCTAGCCTAATTATGACTAAAAATGTGTTAAATTGATACTGATAGGTTAGTGAAAAAATACTTGTCAAATCATTTAACCTTGACTTGTCATTATATTAGATTAGGAAATATTGTTGGTTCCCAAAGCATAAATCTAAACCATGAGAAAAAGAGGGATGCTTAACAAATTCTAAATCACAGCCCTCATGTTTTCTAGTTTTTTATTTTACAAAAATGATGTATGTGTGTAGCTTGTACAAATGCCACAGCCCATGGAAAATCAGATTTTTTAATCCTGTTTTGATCATGTTTCCATTTCATGTCAGTAGGTTATAGAATAAATTTTGTCAAATAGATTAATCTTGACAAATGAGTAGACTAGGTAGAGAATAAGAGAGTTCATTAGCCTAATCTGAATTGTTGGAAGTGATAAGGGTACACGTAGATAGTTTTTTATGCTTTCAGAAGAAAAGAATGTCAAGGGTTTTCCAGTCCAAGTGCACCCAAAATAAGAAAAAAATTTAGGCAAAGTATGATGGGTAGGTAGAAATGAGGTTGAAGCAAACATGTCTTTCTAATTTTGAGATCATAGCTTCAAGAGAACATCAGAAAATGAAGGAAGAAGGATTTTCAAAGTGCAAGTAAGGCACTGGTCTTCAAAAATCATAGATTTGAACTCTAAGGTCCTGGACACCTCCTGAAAAGGAGCTGCCCTCCCCAAGTGGAGCCACTCTTAGTCATCAATAATTTTTACTATCTGTAAATGAATAAATATTGGTTATAGATTTCTAAAAACAAAATTCACTGAACATTCCGAGTTTTAGAAATCTCACTTCCTTCATTATCCTTATGGGAAATTTTTTCACTATTCTACCATTTTTCCATTTCATGGTCACCCTTCTACTCATAAAAAACTCATTATGAGCTTGTCTTACCCATCCCCGTCCTTTTTCCTACATATAACCTCATCACTCTATTTTTCCCTTGCCCATCACTCCAGTTTCCAGCTAGGGTTACCAATCAGCCTATTCCTTCCCATGTTCACTAGGTTCCTCAAGCATTGATGGTCTCAAAAATGTCTTTGTAGACTCTTTAGAAAAATCAAGTATATTGGATTTTGGATCTTCAATGCACCACTTTTTCAATACTCTGTTTTTACACTTGAAGGCTCCAAGCCAATTTTCAGTCAAGATCATGGTCAAAGGACCCTCCCACTAGGTCATTAGGGTTTCACAAGTTGTAAAGTCATCATTGATATCCTAATCATTGCTTTTCCTATGCTCGAAGCTGGCTCAGATGTAATAAAAGATCATCACATGGTTATCCAAGAAATATCAGAAACTCTCGAAAGAAGACTACCTTTTCAAATTCAACATTTTGCAAAAGGTAGATGTACTTGGCACTTCTGCAGGAGTGTCAAGAGGTCAATAAAAAAGAGAAATTGATAAGTTAAACGGTATGTTCCTAAAGGAAGACATCCTACAACAAAGTAAGATAGGAATCACTTGTGTTTGTAGAGAATCAGGGTGTTTTGAGCCTAATTGGACCAGCATTATGCCAAGCAGGGATTAAAGGCAGACATAACCATGGAGGAGATACACCAAGAAACCAAACATGAAGAGAATTTTTTCAGAAATTATAGATGAAATAGGGAAAAAGGTGAGGTGAACTGGACATAAATGAATGAACTTAAAAGGTATATAGAGAACTTAGAAGACAACACTTATAATTGTCCTCAAGTACTCCAAACACCTAGGGTTTTTGGAAAATAGCTAAAGAAGGTGAAATGTATGATTTGAACTCCATAATGAGAGTAGAGAAGGATTCTGAAGAAACCACTGTGATCATATCCCAGAATTGATAAAAATGAGTTTTCCATGCTTAGATGAGCAAAGTGTAGGTTAAAACTCCATGATGTCAGCAAAGAAGGGGTTTTTGAAAGTGTTTCCTTGTTTTTGAGTTCCTAAGGTTGTCAAAGGTAAATTTATCATGCTTCAAATATCAAAAGGAAGAGCCACTTTAAATTTTTCATGACACCTGCTGAGTGAAAGTGTTGAATGACATAAGTAAGCTAGATAAATTCAACTTTTTGACTCAATGAAAACCTCACAGAGCAAGGATGTAAAGGGTATTAGTAGAAAGCTAAGTCAGTATTTTATGGCACCTACAAATCACTAGTGGCCAAAGGGTGAAAAAATTATTAGAACTTCATAATGAAAGCAAGAGAGGCTTTGAAGGTGTTTCCTTGTGTTTAAAATCCCAAAGGTGTGTTAATAATCTTGTTATGCTTCAAGGATAAACAAGAGGGTCAATTTTCACCACTGCAGACACCTATAGAGCAAACAGTATAAAAGGGTTAGTAAGACAAGGTAAGAAATAGAAGTGGAATGTTGTGATGAAAAAAAACAGGAAATTTTGAAGAATACTACTGTGTGCAGCCCTCCAAAGAAGACATAAAATGAGCATGTAAACTCTCAAGGAGAAAAAGGAAAAGTCTCTTAAATTTTTTCATGTCACCTGCAAGAAAAAGTCAAAGGAATATTAGTGAGAAAGGAGAAAAGAGAATTGATATTGAAAAAAAATAGAAAATTGGGTCTCATGATTAAATCAAACTTCAAAGGCTATAAAAATACATCTAACACTTCACCTAACTCATTATTCACTTGCAAAAACTTGGAAAAGTCCAGGAGAGAAAACTGTGAATTTTCTGAGTCAAATTCGGGCAAGTTTACCCGGCGCTACGCTTTCAGGTCAGCGCTGCACCCCTCGAGTTGGGTGTTTCTCCCCTAGAAAAAAATCCCATAAAAA
This sequence comes from Pinus albicaulis, assembly GCA_034641835.2. Classification (NCBI taxonomy): domain Eukaryota; kingdom Viridiplantae; phylum Streptophyta; class Pinopsida; order Pinales; family Pinaceae; genus Pinus; species Pinus albicaulis. The sequence goes on from CM076578.1 coordinate 1,071,910,308, forward strand.
TTTGTTTGGCGTTGCGCACCTGGAAACACACTGCGCGTCTGGCAACATGCTACGCATTTTCTCGACAGACTTTACAGGCCCGACAAAAATACTTTGGCGTTGCGCGCCTACCACAAGGTGTTGCACCTTTTCCCAAACTGACTCACCTATGACATGGGCATTGCGCATTGGATAGGAGGGCCTTCTACACCTACAAAACCCCAAAACAACTCAAAAACATCTTCAAGCTGCCACCAAGGGTTTTCAAGCAATGCTAAATGGTAAGTGGATGCCTTACCTTCCTTAGAGCATTTTGATGGTTTGAAATTAAGAGAAATTGAAAACCATAAGGTGAAAACCTAAGTTTCATGTTTAAAAAAACTGTTTTTCTCCCTCATCCACCTATAAGGAAATTTCAGTGAAAATAGGGGTAAATTGAATTGGTTGCATTAGTTTGAGACTGGTCATATATCAAAGCTTAACATAATAGCTCTGTCCATTACACTGCAAACAGTTTGATCTCACATTTCCCTCTTTCATTTTGAAATTCACACAAGTGTAAGGTGTGGTAATGCAGAGTTTTACAAATCAGCTAGGGGTGGTCATCAAGTTTGTCTAGCCTCTCACTCATATTCCTATACCCTTACCCTCACTCACCCATCGATATCATTCACTTGTAAAGACTTCCATCCTCCATCCCTTCATCTCATTTTTTTTTGTAGTCTTATGGTTTTGTTCAAAATAGAGTGATCAAAATATCAAGGGAAGGTGACAGTGGTAGTGGTGAGGAAAGCCAACTACCAAGGAGGAATCACCACAAAGGTGGGAGGATCAACATGTTTGAACCACTAAACACAATGGAGGTAAATGCATCTCCCTTAACTGTCTCCTGCTTCCAAAATGTAGGCTTCTATGAATTTTGTGAGAAAGTATAGAAGGTGCATAATCACCCCGAGTTGACTAGGCTCTTCATACTTAACCTACATGATAAACAAGTCAACCTTGTAGGAGTAAACTTTGAGTTGTCTTTAGATGCCATTGCTATTGCCACTGGGATACCTAGTGTGGGTGAAAAATGGTTCAAGCAGATCAATTTAGACATGAGATACTATGAGCCATTCCTTAAACCCAAATATAAATACTACAATAAATCTAGATTTCCTTTCTCACATTTTCTTGAGGTATGATCCCATGATGAGGGCCATTATGAAATATTTCACATGTGAAGGAAGAACCTCCCGACTTTATTGCTATCACATCAGGTTTCTCATGCACTTTACTAGGGTTAAGATGTCGCATCTACCCTACTACCTCTATAGGAGTATTGAAAAAATGTCTTATATTGTACAAAAGAGATATTTCCCTCACCAGATGAAAAGCTTATTTCATCACTTTTTGATCAAAATGGTTTTGATGCATCAATTGTAGCAAAAGGGCATTCCATGGGAGGTTTTCATTGCCAATGAAGTATTCACCAATCCACAAGCCCATCCTCAGCAAAACATGCCTTCATCATCTCATCCTTTTGTCCTCACTCCTCCTTCATCTCCTGTTGAGCATGTTTCACCATCTACACATATCCCTTCACCTCAGGACAACCCTCCTTCATCACTCTCTCACAATGCATAAAATAATGAAGGAAGTGACAATGGGAAATCAAATGAAAATGATGGAGAAGGTAATGATGAATCAAGAAAAAATGAAGAAGAGGAGGTCAGTGAAGAAGAAGCCAATGAAGGAGATGAAAATGAAGAATAAAACAGTGAGGGTTGTGAGGCTGATGATAACAGTAAAGAGAAAAATAGGGAGGAGTCAAACAAGGAAAAATCAAGCAATAGAGAAGAGGCCATTGAGTCTAAAAATAGTGAGGCTCATAGTGGTGATGAAGGCAGTGCAGAAACCAATGATGAAGCACCTAACAGTCAAGATGATGTGAATGAGGCAAACAACAGTGAATAGGAAGGCAGTGAAGGACATTGCAATGAAACAAAGAGCCATGATTACAATGAAGACAGTGGGAGAAATAGTAATGAAGGCAGTGCAGAAAATAGTGAAGAGGCAGAAGATCATGAAGAAAAGAGAAATGATGTCAGCATGGAGGATGTAAATGGCACAAAGAGCATGAAAGCAGAAGGAAATTATGATGATGATGATAGCAGTGGCACCAAGAGCCAAAATGTCATTGAGGCTCAGGGAAGTGATGATGTTGTCATCCATGTTAGCAGCCATGAGACCAGCCAAGAAATCAGTGATGATGATGGAATTGGGTCTAAAAGAAGTAAAGAAGAAAACATTGAATCAGAGAGAAATGAAGTAGGAATCAGCAGTGATGACAAAAGCCATGATGACAATAAATCAAAGGGCCATGACACGAATGAGGATATTAATGATAATGACAGTCATGATGGCAACCATAGTGAAGGCACTCAAATGATCAATATTGAACCTTTTCCTTTAACTTACCAAAGGGGAATTAGGCATGTGTTTTTTGCCTATAAAAGGCAAGGGCCCATGCCTTCCACTTCAACCAAGCAGCTGGACAAAGGCAAAGAGAAGGTCTGGAGGAAAAGGAAGAAGACCAGTATGAGATTGAGAAAGAATTTGAACTCATTCATGTTGACAGTGATTATGAGAATAAGGCAAGGATCTGAAGAATGATTCTTAAAGGTAAATATGCCCAAATCAAATATTTCCAAGCCAACCTAGCTAGGGCTAGGAATGTCATCCACTTTTTTGAGACTAAAAACAAGTAGTTGGAGGCACAAAAGGCCATTTATGAGGTTAGGAAAATCAAAGCTCAGAAAGAGGCTGAAAGGAAAAAGGTTAGGCTTGATGAGGTCTTGGGTGCTTTTGATGAAAGTGAAGATGAAGAAGGGCAATTTTCTAGGAGAAGGCCAAGAACAATGGGCTTGAGGAAGGCCTTAGCCAAGGAGAATGAGCAAGAAAAAACATTGGTAGAGCAGCTCACTCCAAGTGAGCTACTTTCCACGGAGATAGATTATGATCAGGAACCCTTGTTAGAGAGGGCTAATACACACTTGGAGGATCAGCTCGAAAAAACACAAAGAGACCTTGGCCTTCATAAGAAAATGGCCAAGCACTATGCCTTGAGGAACAAAATTGCAAGGGCCAACCTCAAAAGGGCCCTTGATAAAATTCAAGCCCTCAAGGAGGAAAAAGGAAAATAATAACCTTGATATCCTAGCTGATGCTTCCCTACAAGCATCCCAAACCCCATGAGGAAGGTAATTTCAAATTTTGGCAAGTTTTTAATAAATTTGTTTTTTCACTGTTTTGGAGGGCCAAGGGCCTCTTTTTTGGGGAAATTTCTTGAGGAGTGATTTTAAATTTTTGGATTCCTCTTTCCAAGTACATCACACACACCAAATTTCAGGTCATTTGGAGCAGATTTGGTCCTCCAAAAGGATAAAAAACATGTAACAATTCACCATTCTACCCAATTTTCAGGGCTGGCGCTGTGCCCTTAGAAGTCTTGGGAGATTTTGTTTTTGAATATGTAACTTAAGTCCAATAAAAAAAATGGTATTTTTGGAAAGTATACTCGACAAGTTTTCCAACGAATTATCACAGAGCTCATTCTGACACCGAGAAGACCTTCAAAACTTAGCTACAAGGTGACCCATTTTTCCAGTGCAGGCGCTGCGCCCTTGGACCTCACTGCTGCACCCTTGCCTGAAAAGTCAACAAAAGACAAAAATTTGTGGAAAATATATATTTTGTGGTTTTTTTGGCAAATAACTCCAAATTTAGGTGTTATAAGTTATTTTTCATTTATTGCAATAGATATTTTGTGCCTTGGGCCTTGTATGGTCTTAGTCGAAAAATTTAGCATTTATGATGTATTTATGACATTTTGGAAACCCTAGTTAGGGTTTTCATCCTCTTTGATTGTTAAGTACAGCATTGAGGCCTCATTGTAAATGTTGGATGATTATTGAGAGTAATACATAGACTTTGAGATTGAAGAGAAATTGGCTTTGGTTTTTCTAGATGGCTTGACTTGTTTGACAATGGAGAAGGCTCACTTGTAGGATTCATGAGCATAGTTAATGGTGATGTGTTCCTTATTTAGTTCTTGTTCCCTCATGTTATCATTTTTTTCCATCTTTCTATTGCAGTAGAACAAAATTTTTAGGCTAAGAAATTTTATTTAGAGGCACCTTAGCTCTATTTGTTCTCTACTGCTTCTATGTTTTCCTCTGCTAGGATAGTTTAGAGAATTCTTAGTTGCTCTCTAAACCCACTTATGCTTGTTTATCTTAAATATGATTGGATAAAGAAAATGTCAAAGTATTTTTATGGTTAGCCCTGCTCTTTTCTATCACTTAAACATTGTTTTTAGGGTCTTTTACTTTGAAGTATTGCTGATTAGGTTTAGCTAAAGAGGTCTATGATTCACCATGCCTTTTTTTTTATCCTAAATGGTTGCTTTGGAGGTCTTTATAGATTTATTAATGAAGTTAGGAGCTCCCTCTTCTTTTATCTCTTCTATATGTTTATCTTAAATGTTTTCTTAACTTGAAGGTGAAATCACTAGAAGATTTACAAGTTTCTTGTCTTCTATAGTTCACTGGATTGTTGTCTTCATGCTTACTTGCTAGGGTTTAGTCAAAGAAGTTATTGGTATCTCATGTATTTTATTATTTCTTCATGTTTAGTAGTCTTAAAGGTCATTCTTGTTAAGGTATTTTTTGAAGGATTATTAACTTCCCTTTTTCACCTACTATATTCACAATTTTATGTTCACTCCACTCACATAAGCTTTTAGATCCATTTGACCATGTTAGAATTTCCTTGTGATACACCCTTGACCTATTGTTAAACTCCTCAAGACCTTTGTAGACTCCATATCCTAATGGATTGATTTTCTATTACTCTACCTATTCTCCTTGGAAACTTATCCAACCAACCAAACAAACAAGAAAACTCTAAACCTAATAACTAGCCTAAAATAAAAACCCTAAAATCTATCAGTTTAAATCATTTGAAAAAACATAGAGAGAGCCCTCTTTGAGTCCAGGAAGGCTAGGTATTAGGACTCAAAAGACTGGTTTGATGTTACCCCTGTACATTTGGTCTTGCCAATCTAAAAAATTATGAGGACATAACAATTTCAAAGAAAAGGTCTAAAGGATTTCAAAACCGGAGGTATAAGGTTTCCCTTTGAGAAATTGCATCAGAGTATTAAAGAGTAATGTATAAACAAAGAACAAGATAAATAGTCAAAACACCAAAATGCGAAGAGCGACAAGCACTCGGATGTTATAATCTTCAAAGCCAAAATCTAAAGGACTTAAAGTATGGTTATGTGACCCAATTGCATATCTCAAATCACAAACTTTGAATGGATAACACCCATGAACCATGGTGAAAGGATGAATTTCCGAAGTGCGATAAAAGGATTCAGACGCAATGGAGTTTCAAAGCTAAAGACCAAAGCATTTCATGTCCAGATGTAAGGCCTTTTGTTAATAAATCGCATCGGAGATAAAACGGGTGAGTATAACATAGAAGTACCAAGGAATGCCAAAATGCGATAAAGGGACTAGATGCGATGCATTTCAAAGCTATTATTTAGTATATTTCAAGTCTGGGTGTATGTGGTTTTCTTTTGTTAAATCACATTGGACAACAGAGGAGGTTTATAATGTATAATGATTGGATCACCGAAATGTGATAAAGGTACCAGACGCGAGGTTGTTCAAAGGAAAATTGGAATTTATTTAAGGTCCAGGGTTATTTTTAGTTACACTATTTTATGAAGAAAAGTGAACGCGGGTAGTAAACTTGGGTAAGACCTGACACTCATGTAGAACAATAGTTGATGCGGTTGCGGCTTGTAAACAAGAAAATTATGAACGCAGGAAGAAAGGCTCAGGTAAGTGACCCGACATAGAGAAAAGGGTAGATAAAAATGAAAGCCACAGTAATGAGGAGAGAGGCACCATGGGACGATTTGGGCTTATGAAAACCTTCAGGGAAAAGTTGAGTGTTGAGACAAGGAGAAGGCTAAATGTTGCGAGCAAGAGAAGGAAGGTAGATAGGTAGAGTCAGGCAAAAGGAGCATATGGTGGCACTGTTGGAAACATGCCAGCTGGGTCGAGTCAGGAAAAAGGTGTTTGTGTGAAACTATTATAATATAACAATATAAACATAAAATACAGTGACAACAGCAGAAAGGACAAAGGCACAGTGAGCCAAGAGCTGAAAGGGCTGAGTGAAATATATTTTTTTGTAACTATAATTGTAAATGAATCAATTGTTTTTATTGCATGTGATGCAAAGGGAAGTCTCCAGAGGGATAGGAAAAAATCCAATGAGTTTTGAAATGATTATTTCTATATTTTTGGATAATGTAATAACCTGAACTGAAGTGTGAGGAATCAAATGGGTGGAAGGCATAGAGTTAGGCCTATTCACTTTGAATTCCCTATAGAATGCAAAAAATCATGTAGTTATCCATATAAAACATGTAATATCAGTGTGCTTAGTGAGGTTAGAGAGAGCAGCAGAATGGAAGAGAGCTGAAGAATGTAAGAGAGCTATAGAATGGGAGAGGGTTGGAGAATGTGAGAGAGATGATAGATAGGCTATGCATATCTGGAGCTGATATGAACTAGATTTGAAGGCAGAGAGGGAAGAAGTGAAGGTGGAGGAAAACAAAGTTGATATCCAGGTAAATCATCATTTTAATTTCATGTTGAGTGAGGGGATTGTAATCTCCTTTCAATTTGTATCTTGATAAATTTCTAGTTGGAACTGGTTGATAAATTTCTAGTTGGAACTGGTTGATAAATTTCTAGTTGGAACTTGTGCTTTCGTTTCAAGTTGTAGCTTGATAGATGTCCAGTTGGAGTTGGTTTAGGTAGGAGCCTCCTGTAGGTTGGAGCCTATATAAAATCAGTTGTGAGAGGGATTAGGAGCTTTCCTTTGCATCACAACAATAATAATATGTGGTTTTCTCCCTTATGGGTTTCCACTTATATCTGGTGTCCATGTGCATGATTATATGTGCTGATGTGATGTGTTAATCAAATTATTACTTGTTGTTCACATATTCAGTCTACAGATCATTCTTTATTAAGTTTCTTATCAAATGAATTGTTAATGAGTTTAATGAAAATAAATTTTAATGTCCATGAATGGAATAAAATGATTCACCCCCACCCACCCTCTCAGTTTAGGAAAGGGTTCCGTTATTCATCAGTATTTTTTTCTTCTCATGGATGACTAAATACTTGTCCTAGATTTCTAGAAACAAATTTCATGAACATTGTGAGTTATAGAAATCTCACTGCCTTCATTATCTTGAGGATAAATTTTCACTATTTCATCATCCCATCATGTCAAGGTCAGCTCACTACTCCTAAAGGGCCCATCATGGGCTCATGCCACTGATTATCACTATGTTTTGCCACCTTTGGCCTCAAATCTCTATTTTGTTTTGCCTAACTCCTCCATTGTCCATATAGGGTTTTTAAGGGAATTTTTCTTGGTTTCATGACCTCCATGGTTAAACATCAACAAGGCTTGTATCCTGATGCTCTTACACCTCCCCCTGTCCTTAATATACCTTCATAAACACTTCCCATCACTCCTATCCCTAAAACTCATCATTTTTCTACAAAACCTAGCCTATTGCTACAATTTGACACTTTTCGAGACTAGGAATGTGTTTTTCCCTTTTGGACCTTTACCCCTCACTAAATTCTTGAAATTCCACTTTCCCCTACTCTCTAACATCTATCCCTATCCCAAAAATTTCCCCAAGAATTTAGACAACCCTTAACCCCTTCATTCCCCTCCCTCTACAAGGTAGTCCTAAATCCCCTAAACCAAACCCTAATATCAGCAAGCATAATTCCATACCAACTCATAAACATCATGCCTCCATCATTTTCCAAGAATTCATTCCAAGGGCCAAGTCATTTGCCACACCTAGGGCTAGTTTTGTTTAAAAATATGTTTTTGACCAAAACGTGATGAATTTTGCAAACATAAGAGACTTTTTTGTCCATCATAGGGCCAAGAAGAAAAACCTCCTTCAGTTTTTACACAAGTATCATGTTTTAGGAGAAATGTGAAAAATATGGGTGTCACGGGAGAATTTTTGCACTGCTGGAGTGTCCTTGGGAAAATCAGGTTTTCTCATAGTTGGAGTGTCCAAATGACTTGCATGATGGGTCAAAAGACAAATAGAATTTAATATATTTCCAGTGAGCTATCATGAGCTCAATTTGGAGTTAAGAAAGGCCTCCAAACATTGTTTGTACCAACACTCTGCATTTATGCGCCATCACTCAACACTTTCTGACTAGGCTTGGGAAAATCAACCTTTGACAATGAAAATCAACTCCCATTAGGAAAAAAATGGTATATTTAGAAATAATATAGGTTACGATTTCCAATGAGCTATCACGGGCCCAAATCCGACTTCAGGAAGGTCCTCAAAACTTTTCATCAACTTAACCTTTTTTTGGCATTGTGCAGATAAGTGGCGCTACGCTAATCCATGCGCAACACCGCCCGGTGCTGTGCTAATCCACGGGCTGGACTGCCCGGTGCTGCATTAATCCAGGGGTAGGATTTTCTGGTGCTACACAAATATAGAGGCTCCTTGAACAAGGAAAGAGCTCGCCCCAAGGCTAAAATTCATCCTCCAGGCTGCATTCAAAGAAGAGGAAGGTCAAGTAACTTGTCCAAAACTGATCAAAAGCCATTCAAGAAAGGCCTCCTTGGCCAAAGCACAAATTATACAAGGAACAACTGCCCTTGTTCAAATTTATGAAAAAATTATCAAGATGGTCATCGGTGTTGGGGTCTTGTGATTTGGCTGATTGGAAAACCAAATGACAAGGCAACATTCAAACCAAGCTTTAGAGCTCTAGGATCTAGCCCTCCTAGTCTCAGAGAGGGATCTCTCAATGTGTGCAAATATATTTCTCGTTTTCTTTTAAGGGTTGATTTTAGGCTAGTTATTAAGTGCAAGTTTGTTTGTTTGGGTTTGGTTGGGTGGACATGAATGATCTAGGAAGCATAGATAGAAAGGGGAAATCTCTAAATCATTGGGAAATGGAGTCAAGAAGAAGTTATAGCAAGCTCAATCAATGGATATGTGATATCAAATGGAAAATTTAACTTGGCTAGTGGATCTTGGGTTTGGTGAATGAAATGAAATGGACATTAAGGATTTAGAAGGAGAAGTAGAACTAAGGGCAATTAAGAATCCTTAATTATATGTACTTCTCAACAAAGAGACTTAAAAAATTATCTGAACATGAAGAGGCATTCCATAGAAAAGGCTAACCATAAATTCTAGAAACCACACTTTAGCAAATAATAATTCCAAGACAAAATTTTCAAATGAAACCTAGGAGTCAAGGAAGGCTCTGATTCATCCAAAGATTTCACCTTCAAGGAATTTAGAAAACACAAAATATTCACAAATAACTATATCATTGAAGAGGGAATGTCTAAACATCTTTGATTACAATTATAAATACCTTCAAAACAATTATCTCAGCAAGAACAAAGGGTATGATCAAGACAAACCTCTTTGGCAGACTGTAAACAATGGTACTTTAAATGGAGACTTCAGAAACAGTTTTCAAGTGGTAGCAAGAAAGTAGGGAAAACCATAAATCATTATTAAGATCAACTGTTTGAACTATTTCTGAAATAAACAAGCAAAAGGGTTCAAGAGATCAATTAAGAATTCTATAGAATGCCTCAGCAGAGGAAAACATAAAACAATGGAGAGTAAATAGGTCTAAGGTGCTTCCAGGAGACATTTCTTAGCCTAAAATTTTTACTCTACAGTAATAATAAATGGTGAAACAGAATGGAAAACATGAAAAACATTAACAGATTGGAATACATCACTAACAACCATGCTCAGGGATCCGATGATAGAACCTTCTCATTAACAAAACATGTCAAAACATCATCAATCTTTCAATACTTGAATTTCTTCTTAATATTTAGCCAGATTATGTACAACTTCAAAGAGTTCGAATGCCAGCAACCAACCCCTAACAAAGATCTACTCATAGAGTACTTATAGAAGAATGAGGAGGTGGAACTCTTTTTAGGGTTCAAAATGTTATTAATTACAGAGTAAATGCATTCCTAGCCTTGAAAACCATGCAGGGCATAAGGTAGGAATGACTTGCACTACTTCTCTATTTTAATAACTCTGTCTTTATTTCCTGAGGATAAATTAGGTGAAAAGAGTGGGTTTTAAGGCTTTCCCATGTCTTCAAATAACTGTTGTGATAGTCAAAATATGTTTTGTCAGTGTGATGACTGTCAAAGTGTCTTTGTAGGTGAAAAGCAGGCTACAGGTGGCTTCAGATATTTCGATGAATTAATTGCTCTTTCCTGATGTGCTCGGGGTTGCTTTAGCCTAATATTTCCTTTAATTTCATCATTAAACTGTGTTAAGGATTGATCTCACATTTTGCCTTTGTAATCCATCATGCTTTCCTTAAATATTTTCTGATTGATTTGAACCCTTATTTTTCTATCTTTAGCTTTTGTGCTCCTCTAATGTTCACTTTTTTCTGTATTTCTTGATTTACAGATGGCTTTACGTGCTGGAGGGTTTTGAATAAATGATAAATGCTCATGACACATTGACTAGATTTGGAGATAAAACCCTTTTGTCCCTTTCTGCATTTGATCAGGCCATAGAGGATCGTCATCCTTGGCCTGTGTCACCTTTTAGTGACTGTGGGACGCCTTTAATAGCTTAAACTGCCATAAAACTTGCAAAAACCAATAAAATTGTTAAATAAAACCTGCGCGAGGGCTTGAACTGCTTCAGAGGCTCAGGCGGAATTGGAGGGGTTGTGAGGAGGCGATGGATGCAGTGGAAAAGGGTCTGATGGCACAAAACCATGAAAACTAGGGTTCGAAAATGAGTTTGGCGCGAAGAACTGGAAAAGCGGTTTTCGAGAATATCGAAGGTGGTATTCGTGTAGGATTTGGGTGGTAGGTGGTATAGGGCTAGGGGAATGAAATGCAGGTTAGAGGGTGACTCATGTCCCTCTAAAACCGCTTATTTTGCATTAGAATTGTACGCCAGGGAGAATTGGTGAATCGGGCGCGAAACAGGATTTGGACCATCCGATCTGCAGGCTGCAGATCGACAACCATCGTTGAACGTGACATGAGAGGATTTTTGTGATGGATGGATGGTGGGGCTTGATGATAACGTCAACTAATTTGGTGCATAGCAGAGGTGCCATTAGCAGGTTTAGAGATAGGGGATGCAGCGATAGCCGTTGGATGAAAGAGATCAATGGTGGAGATTGCTCCAAGGAAAGAGTGGATGGGGGGTATGGGTGAGCGGATAGATTGAGGTGCAGGAGTGTGGCAGCCATTAGATCTATATGATCAATGGTTTATATTAATCATAATAAAACAGTGGATCGGGGTAATAGATAGGTAAATGGGAGTGCGGGCCGTTAGATCTCGAAGGAATCGACGAAGGAGATGCGATCGGGGTTTCGCATATCGACGGAGAAAAGGATTTGGGAATGAGGAAATGGGAAGTTACGAAGTGCAATGGCCGATGGGGAGAAGCGAAGTGTGATGGCCATCTGATCTGGGAGAGATCAATGGTTAGGAATCCATCGGCGGAGAAACATTAGCCGAGAACCATGGGCGGAGGTTTGGGACAATGGGAATGGGAAATGTCGAAGTGCGATGGCTGATGAGGGCCAAAGACCTTTAGAAAATGGTTTTGGGCCTCATTTATATGAATGAAGGGGTGAAGGTCTTTAAGCCGAAAGGCGCTTAAAGCCTTATGTTTGAAAAGGAGCGCCTTTAGACCAAAAATGAAGGTTTTAAGGCCATTTTGATGTTTTTGGTAAAGCTAAAAAGGCCTCATTTAAACCAAATGAAGGAGAATAAATGGTTTAAAGGGGATTTTGAAGGAAATAAAGGGTAAAATGAGGAAAATGGTTGACATGAAGGGATTATTTTGAAATGGAGAAATGGCGGGAATTATGGCTTTGAAGTAAGTTCTCTTTTTGAATCAACAGGGCTTATTTGAAGGATTTCTTATGGAAACAGTAGTGAAGATGATTTGTACGATAAAAGACACTAAGAAGACTTCAAGAACTAGCAGTTTTCCATGAATATTTCTTCTTAAAGGCTTAAGAACATATTTAGTGATCATTTTCTGTGACAAAATTTATAGATGGATAACAATGAGCATAAGAATAAGGTAATGAGATGAAATCGTCATAAGAATACATCCACAACAAAGAGAAAGGCATCAGGCTTGTGTTTAAAGAGGATCAAGGTTTTGTGATTGATTGACAAGATAGTGTTTCCAAGAAAAGGAACATCACAAAGACCACAAGGATAGAAAACACCTCAAGACTATCAGGAACACATTGAATATTTTCAGAAATAATAAATGAATTTGGGAGGGTTATAGAGAGCTTAGAAGACAACATTGTTTACTTTTCTCTAACAACCCTAAAAACTAAGAGGTTGGAAAGATATAAAAAACACGTCAAATTAATATGATGATTCTTCCTTCAAAAACAACAGATGGCATTCAAAATTTATCCAAGGTGTCCTCTAGGGTTTGTCAGAGCAGCATTGTTTCACTTGCACCAAAGAGAGAAATTATAAAGGGTATCAGTATAAGAGGTTTTATTTCCAAAGTATAGTGAAATGTATCTAAGATGATCAAGATGAAGGTAAATATGAAGTAAGATTCCCAAGGGATAAAAAATAGGGTTTCGGGTTGTTTCTGGGTAGAGTGTTTTGGCGCGGCGCAAATCACCGGCGCTACGTAAATTCAGGTCGGCGTTGCGCAAACGGGCCCTCCTCCCATTCAAATTTACATTGTGTTGCGCTAATAATCCCGGGCGATATGCAAATATCAGGCGTTTCGCAAAATCACACCACCCTATTCGCCTAGGAGACGGGCATACACTGCCTCCCACCCAGCGCTACGTTAACCATCGTGCAGGTTTTGCCGGTGCTGCGCAAATAGCTCGACTCGACAACATGGGTAGGGCACTGCAAAAATTCCAGGGAGGCTTAAAAAGGAAAAATATCTTTCCCTAATCTAATTTTTCATCCTCCATTCGCCTCCAAAGTCTACAAAAGGACCAAAAAATTGGTAAGTTGCCTCTTTGCCTTGTTCCCACAGCAAATTTTCAAGTTAAATTTTAGTATTTTATGGCTTCAAGGCCCAAACCCTAAAGGAGGAGAAAGAGCATGGAAACCTTGGATTTTTGGTTGAGGCTTCTTAGCAGTTTTCCAAGACCACTTAAGGAAGGTCTCCACCAAATTTGAGAGGATTTGGAGAAAATTTTGTTTTTTGGGATTTTTGAGCCTCATTAACGTAGCGCCATTGGCGCTACAGAAACACGTAGAGCATATTTAGGAGGAGAAATTAACATTTTTGGGTTTCTCACACATAGTAAATTATTCTCACCAAGTTTCAGATGATTTGGAGCAGGTTTGACCCCTCAAAAGGTAAAAAAAAACCTCACTTTTTTCACCTTTCTGCCACTGTTTTGGGCGTAGCACTGCACAAATGACATTCTTGGGATTTTTCATTTTTTGAATAGGCTACAGGAGATAGATCTAGAAACTGCAAGAATTTTTGGAAATTATACTCATCAGGCTTTCCAGTGAGCCATTATGTAGCCAAATCCGAAATTGAGAAGGGGTCCAAAACGCAGTTGCAAAAGACCCTATTTTCTGCTCAAAGTGGCACTGCGCAAATGGATTGTTTAATGTGTTTTGGAACAAAAGTCAACAAAACACACTCATTTATTGAAAAATATTTTGAAGTGTTTTTTTAAGCAAACCACTCTAAAATTAGGTGTAAGAAGTTATTTTGGCATTCATTTCATAGGATATTATGTGCCTTGGGCCTTGCATGGTCTCTTGGACATTTATGACATTTATGAGGTTTTTAGGGTTTCTAGAAACCTCTTATGGTTTCCATATCCTCATTTTCTAGATAATTAGAGCATGAGGAATTCATTGTAAATGTTGGCATTTGATGAATTTGGAGACCAATACATGGTTTTTATGAGCTTGGAGAAGAAATTGGTTTTGTGAATTTGATGAACGACTTACTTGGATTGATGAGGGAGAAGCTTGTTTGCAGGATTCCTAAGCTTGGTTAATGGTGATGTGTTCTTAATTTGTTTATGTTTTCTTGTTATCATTATGTTTCACTATTCTTAATTGCTATAGAACATAAAAGTATAGGTTGAGAAATGCTCCTTGAAGTACCTCAGTCCTCCTGTTTGTTATGACCTTGATGTTTTCCTCTGCTGGGTGTGTTTGAGGAATTCTTAACTACTACTCAAGCCTCTTTATGCTTGTTTTTTTCATTTATGGATTAATATGATGGTTAAAAAATATGATTCACGGTAAGCCCTGCTTATTTGAGACTATCTAAACTCTGTCTTGGAACATTTCTTTGAAGTATTTCTTGTTAGGTTAAGTCAAAGAGGTCTTCTTCTGATATTGCACTTTGTCCATGCTTATCATCTTACCTTAGATTTATTTATAGCTTGATCAACAATGTTTAGGAGTTCCCTCTTTGCTTGATTAAACTTATTGTGCTATCTTATATGTTTTCCCAAATTCTAAAGTTGAATTTACTAAATTTAGAAGCTCTTATGCTTTCTATGTTTCACTGGAATGTTTATCTTGGATATTTATTTGTTTAAAGTATTATCATTGAGTAAATGGTTTTCCCTATCTCATGCTTAGTATATTTTTCTTATCATATTTAAGACCTTCTTGTTCATAGGTAAATGACAAAGGATACTTCACTGCCCTTTTCCCTACCTTGTTTTTCCCAAACTTGATGTCCACCCCACCTCACACATTACCTTAAGGATCCATTAACCTTGCTAGATTGGTCCCGCAACACACTATGATTCATCATTAAGACACTCATGAATTTCATTGACTCCATAGCCCAATTATTCAAATATCTCTCACTCCACCTATTCCACTTGACCATCTTACCCTACCAAAACAATCAACAAACCCTACACTTAACAACTATGTAATATCCCAGATCTGGAATAGCACAACAAGCATGTTGGAATAACGAACTCATTGATGTACATAAATGAGTTTACCAGCCTTGGATACCTTATATTAGTATATCTAGAGTCTAGATCCACAAGGGGAGAAAAAAAAAATCTAAATAGGTGTGGTAAATAGATCTCCCACAACCTAGTGTAGCTGAAAAACACCCTACAAGAGGGGTTGCTGCTATGCACAACAAAATGCTTCAGAAATAATGCAGTCTTGGACAGTATGAGTAGGAGGGCATCAAATATGATTAATTTATGAATTTACAGCAACAAATCATAATTATAATGAAGCTCTTTCAATATACAGTAGAATACATGAGGCCATAGAGAAAGAAATCGTCATAAAAGAAAGCTGCAACACATATATAAATATAGAAATGGCGCAAAAATGTTATTTTAAGGAGTTGCAGTAGCTAAATATTACAATTTAGATCTAGGAAATATCTGTGGGAAAAACATCAGATCTATTTCAGATCTGGAAACTAGATAGTTTTCTTTACAATATCCCCTTGGGGTTTTGACCAAATCATGCATAAATAAGAGTAGGTATGAGTTTTAAGTTGCAGATTTGTAAAATGCTGCAGTAATGTTTTAATATAACATTACATTACAATAGATCAGATCTAAACATAACATGGATCAGAAATCTAATCCATGGATCACCAAAGTGGAAGGCAAAGCCTAGCACCAGAGATCTCTCATCAAAACAGTGATCAAAACACCTTGAAGAATCTCATATGAAAATAACGCAGTTCCTTAATGGAAACATCACTGTAGCTTGAATAACATATATGGCCAACTACCAATATACAGATCTGAAGTACAAACAAGAGACACACTCTTCCAGGAGGTTAAAAGACACACTCCATGAGAAGAGGCTCCCAAAACAAGCTAGATCTCTGCAGATCTAGAATCCCACTTGCTGCAGCTTGCAAAAGTAGACAAACCCTCACTAAATTTGTGCTGCAATTGGAAGTAGAGCTTGGCCTCAAGCCTGATAGTGGATCAAATCAGCAAATTCTCCTCCAAGAATCCTCAAAGGAAGAGGTGAAATCCCTGCATAGGAACTCCAAGTGCTAAGAAGCACAATTCTCTACTATACAACAGAGAATAGTATTTCTCTAAGCAGACTAGATACTAATAAATATAATAAATCAACGACAACCTCTTTTTGCATTTCCCTTCCTTTTATAAGATGAAAGCCTTTACAAACCCTAAACCACCTTGATGAGTTAGCTCCTTTCACATGAGGGGCCTCCTTCTAGAATTGCGCTATCCCTTTAGGAGATACATTAAACCTAGACAACGTTGTAGATTTGGTCAAGGTTGACCCAGTCTCATAGCTCAAACCCCTTTCACACCTAAAAGTAATTTATTTAAATGGCCCTGATTTATCTGTGTTCACATGGGAATTAATTTATTCAGTATTTTTAGGAGTTTGACATGTCCTCCTTTATTCATTTATTCATGCAATATAAAGTAAAACAAAAATGAATATTCCTCTTAGCTTAGGCTAAGTAGGAATATTACAGTCCTCCCCTCCAAAATGTTGCTTGTCCTCAAACAACTGATAGGGTAAGAGATGTAGTCCTTATCCTCCTTCATTGATGGCAGCATCAAGGATCAAGTCCTCATCATAAGCCAAGTTATAAACAAGCCAATACATCATGAATTTTTCCTCCAAGGCCAATATAATATGTGCATAGTCCATCCCTTCAGGAGTGTAAAACTCAACAAAAATAAACATGGTTGAAGCAATGCTACATCCAAAACATGTATCATGAAGTACAGGTAGAAGTTCCAAACCATGTGGTACATACACACTGCCCAACCTCTGTCCATTCAATCCCATAAACAATACAACTATATCATCTAAGTATGGCAGCAAGAGTACATATATGCAAACTAAAATATGAACTTGAGGAGGTGGGCGAAAATCCCACATGTGATGCCAGCACAGTGCATCACCTGTCTATATGAGATCATAGTGTGGTAAGTGGTATTCCCACCACAAAATTTTTGCATGAGTCACCTTCACATGGTTGAAGATGATAGGTAATTTTGGTGCCTTTGGAAAGCATCCATCATGATAAGGATCCTCCCTTTGCACAATAAGGGAGTGGCCAAGTTCAGAATTTCTATTGGCGCCCAACAAGCTATGAAATCCACATGATCTGTCACTCCCTTTAGGAGTCATATCCTACAAAAACATCGCAAATGAATGTAATAGATCAGAAAATACAACTTGATTGGAATTATCAAGTCCTTTACCATCATAGTCCTTCATACACATGGAGTTGTACATGAGCATTCCCCTCCTTTCAAACAAAGGAAGAGCTGGCTGAGATAACTCTTATAAACATTCCATTGGCTGCCCCAATCCTCCATAGCTATTGCACTCTTGAAAGTGTTGATTTAAGTCCTCTCTCATGCCTTCCCAATAAAAAATACTCATGATCAGGGTATATATCTTCATTGAATGCATATGGTTGAGGAAGAATGCATCATGTTCTCCTTGTAGGATCTTCTGCTTGAGTTTGGAAGCTCTAGCCAAGAAGACCTTAACATGATAATATATGACTCCTCCTTGGACTACGTAGCCCTCTTCTTGATCCATGGCATCTAGTATCATACCTATGTGGAGATCTTTGGAATACTCTACAAGCAGCTGAGATTTCCAATAAAGATCCACACTTCTCAATAATGGCAACGTTGCAGATACATCCCTGGGAGTGCTTTTCATGTTGCTGATTTCATTTTTGACATTGAATATGCCAAAAATGTTTGTTGGAAGGCTGATCCTCCCATTCTTCGCCTCCTACAGCGAAAATTCAGAAAAGTGAGAGGGTGATAGTGATGCAGGAAGAAGATCCTCCTCATTATTGGGCTGTCCCAAACCTTCTAGCGTTGTAACTTGGTCTCTCATTGCTCCAATCCTTCCTGGATATAGATTTGGAGCAGCACTTTGTGAGGATTTCCCCATAATATCTGAATCTGATGGCACTCCAGGTGGCTTTCCACTAGATAAGAATGTCCCTTGCAGCATCCTCATGAACATGAGAGAAGGGATTGTAAGATCCCTCCTTCCACTGTGCAAATCCATCTCTGTTGTTTGTGTGGAAACATTAGGTGAAGGATAAGTGTCCATGCCTTGAATCATTTGTGGCTTCCCACTCTTCATGTCCATCCACTCCATCTGCAAATATTTCCAATCAGTGGTAACGTTCCCCAAGGTAATCAACCATTGGAAACCCAGAATGATGTTGGTGTCTGGTATGTCAACTACAAAGAAGTGATCCACTAGAGTGTAGGATCCCATGGTGACAGAGAGTGAGGGAACATATTGCATGCATTGCATGGTCCTATCTTCTGGGACCAAAATAGAAAATCCCTCAAAAGCGTCAGTGGGGATTGCTCTCCTTTGCACAAGATGAACATCAATAAAGTTGTGGGTTGCCCCACTGTCAATCAGGACAAATACTCTCTGATTCATGACAGAACCTTTTACTCTTAGGTTCAAGTACTTGGGCACTCCTCTAAAATATGCAAGAGTCCCACTCATTGGAGAAAATTCCCCCTTCCCATATCTAGATGGTGTTTTATCTTCCTCATCATCATCAGCACTATGACTCCTCCTAGGTTCATCATCTTTATCTTCCTCCTCAATATCTGAGAAGACTTCTATGTAGTGTGCTTTCCATGCAACACATCTATGTCCTAGTGCTCGTGACTCTTGGCAAGTGAAAAACAGTTTATTTTTCCTCAATTTCCTCTTGAGATCAATGCCAAGAGGCTTCTTCAAGGATCTCTCCTTGGGAGGAGCAACTTTCCCTTCCTTCCCCTTAGAAAAGTGAGGGGCCTTGATTTGGAAATTTTCCTTTCCTTTTGGCAAGGCATCTTGGAGGTCTCTAGCCCTATCAATGACATCATGCAAAGTGATGGGCTTGGTAGATTTTACCAACCCATGCAAAGGTTCCTCCAGGCCATTGATGAACATGTAGACTCTCCTTGCTACAAGTAGATCAGGGACCATGACTGATAATCTGAGAAACTCAGAGATATAGGTCTTTGCATCCCTTGATTGCTTCAACTTTGCAAAGCTTATGAAGGGTGCTTCAAGATCCTTCCTGTCAAACCTCTCCACTAGTCTTCTAGTAAACTAAGAATAGGTAGTCACATTGTTATGTCCCAATGTAGACAACCCATGGAACCACCAATTTTGTGCTTCACCTTCAAAGTGCAACGCTACAATCTTGATGGCTTCAGTATCAGGGACCTTATTCAAATAGAAGTAAATATCTAGCTTTTCTACCCATGCATCAGCAGAACTGGAGGATGATCCATCAAACTTAGGCAAAACGAATCTTCCCATATAGTGGTGTCTATCTTGATTATGAAAGAACCCACCATCTCTATACTACTACCTTGGTCTTCTTCTGTCCTTGATGTGAAAAAAGTCTTGGAAACTCAAGTTATCCTTGAATCTCTAAATCTAAGAATCATAATCCACAAAGTAATATTGAAGGGAAGCTTGTTCTTGTGGCCTTTCATTCTCCACAGCCAATAAATTAGGCATAGTGGAGCGTTGTGAAGCTTGTGGGGCTTGTGGTAGATTCACTGGTTAACCAGTCCCATGATGAGACATGTCAAAGCTTTCTATTGGATGAAATCTCCCAAGATATTCCCTCATTTTGTCCACCCTCATCTCCTTGATCTCTCTGGAAAGATCTTTCATGGCCACCGAAATAGTTCTTGCAAACTCTTCCCCTTCTTTGTCACTTGTAGTCTCAGAGGCTTTACCCTTGTCTTGATCTTCAGTAGTATAATCATACTTCTTATGACTTCTGTTCTGATACCTCTTCTCCCTCTCAGTAAGAGGTTAATATTATTCTGAATGCAACATGGTTCTGATGCTCCAAGGAAAGCACAGGCTGTGCCAAGAAAGGATCTCTGATACCACTGTAATATCGCAGATCTGGAATAGCACAACAAGCCTGCTGGAATAACGCACTCCTAGGATATTGATGTACAGAAATGAGTTTAAAACCCTTGGATCCCTTATATCAGCATATCTGGATTCTAGATCCACAAGGGGAGAAAAAAAAACTAACTAGATGTGGTAAACTGATCTCCCACAACCTAGTGTACCTGAAAAACACCCTATAAGAAGGGCTGCAGCTATGCACAACAAACTACTTTAGAAATAACGCAGTTTTGGACAGTATGAGCAGGAGGGAATAAAATATGATTACATTATGAATGTACAACATCAAATCAGAATTATAATGAAGCTCTTTCAATATAGAGTGGAATACATGAGGCCATAGAGCAAGAAATCCTTAGAAAAGAAAGCTGCAACACATTTATATACATCCAGAAATGGCTCAATAGCGTTATTTTAAGGAGCTGCAGTAGCTGAATATTAAAACTTAGATCTAGGAAATATCTGTGGGAAAAACCTCAGATCTATTTCAGATATATAAACTAGATAGTTTTCTTTACAAGATCCCCTTGGGGTTTTGACCAAATCATGCATAAATAAGAGTAGATCTAAGTTTTAAGTTGAAAATCTGTAAAATGTTACAGTAATTTCTGAATATAACATTACATTACAATAGATCAGATCTAAACACAACATGGATCAACAAGCTAATCCATGGATCACCAAAGTGGAAGGCAAAGACCAACACCAGAGATCTCTCATCAAAACAGTGATCAAAACACCTTGAAGAATCTCATATGAAAATAACGCAGTTCCTTAATGGAAACATCACTGTAGCTTGAATAACATATATGGCCAACTACCAATATACAGATCTGAAGTACAAACAAGAGACACACTCTTCCAGGAGGTTAAAAGACACACTCCATGAGAAGAGGCTCCCAAAACAAGCTAGATCTCTGCAGATCTAGAATCCCACTTGCTGCAGCTTGCAAAAGTAGACAAACCCTCACTAAATTTGTGCTGCAATTGGAAGTAGAGCTTGGCCTCAAGCCTGATAGTGGATCAAATCAGCAAATTCTCCTCCAAGAATCCTCAAAGGAAGAGGTGAAATCCCTGCATAGGAACTCCAAGTGCTAAGAAGCACAATTCTCTACTATACAACAGAGAATAGTATTTCTCTAAGCAGACTAGATACTAATAAATATAATAAATCAACGACAACCTCTTTTTGCATTTCCCTTCCTTTTATAAGATGAAAGCCTTTACAAACCCTAAACCACCTTGATGAGTTAGCTCCTTTCACATGAGGGGCCTCCTTCTAGAATTGCGCTATCCCTTTAGGAGATACATTAAACCTAGACAACGTTGTAGATTTGGTCAAGGTTGACCCACTCTCATAGCTCAAACCCCTTTCACACCTGCAAGTGATTTATTTACATGGCCTTGATTTATCTATGTTCACATGGGCATTGATTTATTCAGTATTTTTTGGAGTTTTACATGTCCTCCTTTATTCATTGATTCGTGCAACAGAAAGTAAAACAAAAATGAATATTACTCTTAGCTTAGGCTAAGTAGGAATATTACAAACTAGCCTAAAATCAATCATCTAAAGCAAACAAGAGCAAATCCTTTTCATCCAATAGAGATATCCCTCTCCGAGTCCAGGAAAGCTAGGTCCTAGGACTCCAAAGACTGGTTCCATGTTGCCCTGTCATTTGGTATACCAATTTTCCAAATCACGGAACACCAACAGGTTCATCAGAGGTTTATATAATTAGATGATGGTAGTGAATTCAATTGTGTATATTAGATGATGTTTATATTTGTTATATGGATATCATCATGATTTTTATTTTTATGAAATAATATTTATTATATATTATGTATTGCAAACTTACATCAAAATATTTTATATGAAATTTCATGTGAAACAACTTACCTTAAAAAAATGCAAAGATATTTTTATAAATTGCAAAGTTTAGTATGGTTGAAGCTATGATTGTAAAATTATGATAAATATTTTTCTATTCCTTATATATTTCATTGATATTCAATCTAACTTAATTAGTTAAATATTTCAATACTGACAAGGAAAAAATAATTAAAGGTAAAATGATTTAGTTAGGTCTTAACAAGATGAAAATGTGTAACTCATTCAATTTTTAATATTTTATATTAATAATAATAAATCATTAAAAAATACAATTTAACCAATTCAATATTGGTTTATAAAATTCAATCTATTGTTAAATTTAAAAAACTTAAGTCAAAATTTTTTATAATTAATTTAAATTGGAAATATCTCTCTCTAAAATTGAGGATCAAGAAATGTAAAATAAAGCTTGTGAAGTTACTTGTAGTTGGGGATTTTCTCTATAGGAAGTTCTCTCTCAAAGAGGCAAGTGAACTTTTTTCTAGTAATAATGATATAACATTTTGGTGTTATTTTGGTTCTTTATTTGATATTGTACTAGTTTAAATTTAACTATTTTTAATAATAAATATGAGTTAAATAATACAAAAAATATACTATACTAAATTTAAACATTTTACAAATAATATATTTGACTATTTCCTAATGAACAACTTAAAAAATATTATTTTTTCCACATACTTATCACGATATAGTCACTGATATTCATGTTTTCACAATTCTCCTAGCTAATGTTACCTCATGTTCACAATGATAAAGGCATCTATACTTTAAATAATTTACTTATAAATACATAAAAAGTAGATATTTATTTTACATAATCTAAATAGAAAATAAAAATGCATCACCAAGTCTATTAGAACGTCAAACAAATGCATCTTAATCACCATCACATTATTTATCATTTAATTCATAGCCATAAAGTATTTATTAATTCAAATTTTATTTATAATTACCATTGAAAAGAAAAGTCAAATTTGTTCCATTATCCATGACGAAAAAATCAAAACCTTGCGTCGATCCATGTAAGCCTAGTTGGTTTTCTTATGGTCCATAAAAAATGTAATCAACATTTTATACATGCATAAGGCCACCTTTTAGTATACATAATTTTGCAATAATTGTAAATTAAATATAGTAAACATGACTTTACCTCTCGTGTCAAGAATTTAATCTTACCTGTTAATACACAATTTTTCATTGTAAATTCCTCATAGAGTTATCACTACATGATGATTAAATTGATTTTGAAATAAACAAGAATAAAACACATGTGAACTGATTAATAAACCATTAAGTATCTAAGTCAAGAGTAAATCTTCAATGTTATTTCTAAATTCATTGTTTTCTTCTCATTTTCCTATTTGAGAAGGATTGTGACCTTGAATCCTTATTATCATAGATATTGTACACAATTGTAAATACTTAATTTAAAGTGTAAAAATGTTTATGAATCTTACCATTTATATTATAAAATGCCAACAAGACAAATAAAAAAACAATATAATTAGGGAAATAAAGAAAATAAAAACATACAACAATAGTATAAATGATGAAATAACACAAGTAAATATCACTCTACATTATCATCACCCTAATTATCTTCCTCACTTAGAATGATAACATTGTTGTTCTCAAAATTATGTTTTGATCTAGGGTTGTGTCTTAATAGGAACCACCAATCCCTATCCAACACATCTGGGTAAAAAAACACGTGGTTGCAGTGTTTTTGAGAAAACATAAGGCTCCATAGCTTCATGCCACATCTTTCTAGAGTTGATAGATATCAACCCACTATCATGATCTTCCTTTAAATTATTCTGATCAAAGGTGCCCCACGACTTGCACCTAAAAATAACACATTGGAGCAAAGAGAAGTCCACTTGAATGATCTCTTGTATCTTTCCAATGTAACCTACGGTCTCCTTCATTATGTGTTTATCATGGTGGCTAGCACAAATAGATTGTTCGAGCTTGACTTCCGCTCCATAGTCTTTTGTCATGCATCCATCATCGGCATCCTCCGTATGAAAATTATGTCCATATGCCCACATATATGAGAACAAATGAAACTATTAAAAGTGAAAAAATCATAGTGTCACGTGTCTAATAACCCGAAAATAATTAAAAATATAAAATATGTATATATTTTACGATTCAAAGGTGTAGTATGAAGTTAAAATTGTACAAAAATGTATTATAATTATTGATTTGTTGCACCCAATCCCTATTTTTAGCGCATCCTCTTTAGAGCGCAGGTAATGACCAAATGCACTGTATTTCTCTCTAACTTGATTGAAAACCAAACTATTGGGGCATGCCATTGGCATATTTTCTCTTAAATGATCAGGATAAGGCACGATTCTACCATCTAACCATTTGAATTATTTCCTGTCACTGTCCCATTTCCTCCTCTTTTGTTCATACAATGTGACCCACGGATGTGTCAATTTCATATTGTAAATAATTAATTTGTTGATGGCTTAAATTTCTAAATTCATTAATGAAATCACACACACACACACACACACACACACACACACACACACACACAGATATATATATATATATATATATATATATATATATATATATAAGATCAAAATATGCATTAATATGAAGTTTAGTGTGAATAATTATTGTGTAGTAACTTGACAAATGATAAGACTACACTTACACTTTATCATGTGTCTCTTTCAATTCATTTTGAGAAGCCCCCATTCTCTTTTGTCTTCATCCCTTTCATCATACCAAATTTCCGCACCTAGTATGTTGTTGGTCTACTTTATGTACTCACACTATATATACCCCTTTGCCATACAACCCTCGGGTTTAGCCTGTTGTCAAACAAAACCTTTCAATTTCTTCATGTACATCTCTAAAAATAACATCCAATGCCAAGAAACTACCCCAACTAATTCAACCTCATGTACTAGGTGAATTAGAAGATGAACCTACAAGCCCATGAAACTCGTCGACAATTCCTTCTCAAACATACAAACAATATCATCTATCTCTTGACACCACCATGGAATGATAGCCATATTAATCTCCTCTAATGTGATCCGACATATAAATGCATATAATTTAGATATGGAACATTGTAGGTCTTGGGGAAAGTCATGTTTCCCACACCCACACATGAGCAGAGAATAATGACATTCCATAGTAAATAGTACATTATACAAAAATTAATTATAAAATATCCCATTACATAAAAATAAAAAATAATAATAAAATCATGTTTTTTATATATGTACTCTTAGAAGGTTCAAATGGTCATGTGATTTCAACCTCGATAAAAAATCTTCCACAGTGAAGCAACACCGTAGGGAGGAACCATATAAATAAGGAAGCCTCACACTCATTATAAATTTATTTTCCAAATAAATATAATCTCTCTTTAAAATCCATGGGACATCACCTTCTTTGAAAGACCAAGAGGGACCAACTTCTACTCTAGTTTCTTGTCTTTGCCAATGTTTCTTTTTAGTTTTTGAAGAAATAAGATATCTCATAACAACCAATGTGCCACTTTCTTTCAATGCTATGTGACTCCATAAAGAAGATGAAATTTTTTTAAATATATGAATGGGATCTAGTAAGTGGGAAATATTAATATGCTCCCAATATGGATCTCTACATAAAAGACATATTTCCTTTTCATCCCAATGGGAAATTTCTCAACATATGTGTCAAATAATTCTAGAACATAAAACATAGGCTCCCCATTGGAATCAAAAATGTCTAAAAAATCATTCTCCTTCTCTCTCCCATATGCTCTAAGCCATGTATTTGGTGTCATTACTGCAGGCCTTTGAGTTCTCTTTGGTTTACTATTGAAAGTGGATGTTTCTCTTCTGTAAGGGTGATTTTTTGGGAGGAATGCCATGGAGAAGTCATACACTAGTTTTCGTAGGTGGTTGGACCACCTATCCTTCAGAGAAGGTCCATAACATTTATATCCATGATACCCTTTTGTTACAAGACCTATGAAATTATTGTACACAAGCTAGAACATTAGTGGCCATGAAAATCACAACAATTGCAGCTAATTATAGTAATATGTGAAATAATATTGTTACATATACAAACATATCAATAAAAATGTAATTTACCATAGAAAAATCCTAAGCCTGGATAATAAATGTATGGTGTAAGCACATATGCCATACAACATAAAACTCCTCTATGTTGTGATGGGTCTTGATACATCGCACACATGTATCCCTTCCCATAATTCTGTATTTTAGAAAATAAAAATGAATTCTACCATATTGGTGCTCTTATAATAGTTACAACACCAATGCTTTTAAATGCAAACCACACTATCACGTAAAAAAAATTAATCGCATTGCTTCAAGATTTCAAAAATAAAAAAATAATTATATAATGTTGGTCCACTGAAAAAATTTAGCACCCCGGAAATCTTGGTGCACTTTTTTTATCAATACACCAATACACTTGACTATTGAACGCACTTATGTTCAAATAAATTGAAAAAAAAAATGCCATTTATTTTATTTTATTTTTAAATTAAAAACAAGCCATTTTGATTTTTTGAAATCTAATTTCATAAAGTTTTTTAAACAGTAAAAATTTATTCACTATTTCATTATTTTTCCCAAAATTTCATGGGAGTGATTTGCAAGAGAGACATACTAAGAATAGTGTGCAGCAACAAAATAATTTGGAGTAGAAAAACTATTGAAAAGATCAAAATATGAAAGGTATGGTGACTCACTCAAACCTTGTATAGTGAAAATTTTAAATTTATTGTTTATTTACTAATAAAAAAATTTACAATTTATGTTAGGGTTTAATTAAAAGACAGATAATTTTCAAGCATACTGAGAGAATTGTGGAGTAGCAAAATATTTTGGAACCACGTAAAGAGTAGAATTTGAAAGGTATGGTGATTCACTAAAAACCCTCGATAGAATAATTTTGGAATTTTACTATTAAACTTATTTACAATTTCTTTTAGGTTTATTTGCAATTCCAAAAAGAAAAGATTTAAAACCCATGTATAATAAAAAATTTACTATTGATTTTACTACAAAAAAAATTACAATCTCTTTTCTTGTTTAATTTAATTAAAATTCAGAAAATAAAAACAAATTAAATCAATACTTATCTTAAACCCTTGCTTATTCCTGCAAAAATTCACATTAGGGTTTAACTTCCTCTACCACTTCAAAATTAGGGTTCATCATTTTAGAAATTTTATATTTAATGGGATTGTCTACTTACTATATATAGGGTTGTTGGCCTGAGGGGTCCTGACTTGGGTTCAAAGATAGTGCATAACCAACAAAACCCTCTTCCTACTAGCCCTTTCAGCAATGACCTACTTGCACATGCCAAAGTCTCACCCGAAGCAGTATGGCGGGGGTGCTAGAACCAAGTTTCCACACCTTGAGAGATAACTAAATGAAGTGGGAATCCTCAGAATTATATCAGTAAATAGATTGTCTTGCGCACCAAAAACCCTAGGTCAACCAACATCAGTTAACCTTGTGCGTGCGCACAGACAGTAGATTTGAAATCACTTTAAATATTCTAAAAATGTAATATTTTTCCTTTATAGAAATATATATATTAAATTATCATTTATCAACAATAAAAAAAAATTACGCACCCCGATCTGATCACATATAATATAACTCATATGCAGGAAATGGAAATCATATGCAAAACATAACACAGAGTGAATCGCAGATGCATTTGGTACATAAAGATGTCAAAACATACCTTTATTGATTAGTTGTTCATAGAAACGTTTAAAATTTCACAGAAACACTTACACTTCTTCAAATCTACCTGCGCACACAACCAGTGTGTTCCACACACAACCAGACTAAGGTCTCTGTGCACACAACCAGCAGGAGCCTTTCAGACACAAAATTCTTACCACAGACTTAATTCAGAGTTTATCATCAAACATTCATGCATTGAATTCCATAAAACTGACTTATCCAACTCGATCTAGAGTTCTACTTATAATTTTTCCTGCGCTCATACTATGGTCCTAAAACCATGGTTTGAGACTCCTATTTTAACCCTTTAGCCCATTAAATTTCATGAAGGGACTTTGACCCGCCCCAAATTCCCTTGAATCTACATTTCTTAGTGTTCACACCTAAAAAATAACAAAAATACTATTATTTAAACCAAAATTTCAATCCTAAGGGACCTTGCTCCAACAATCCCTCCAACACAATCTTGTAACTCGTCTCGAGTCACAGAGGCACTAGGGTCTTCATCTTAATCTTCGTATCATCAATAGCGGCAGTGAAGGGTGAAATGGTGTCTACTCTCTAATCATAAGCACTCTAGGCCTCATCCAAAAACTTCATATATGTAAGCCATTCTACTGCAAGACTGATGCTCTAGTGCGTATAGCCCAGGTTCTTTATGATAGCATCTAGGTCTTGAGATAGCTTCATTTCCTCATCAATCCACGACTTCATATGAGTGGTGATGATGTGTTTCCTTCAATGAAAATATTCAATTTCATGGCGTAGCACTCGGCTTGCCTATAATCAAGCCATCCTCTGAGGAGGCACAAGTGTGGGCAGTGACTCCTGAAGCTCATCAAATGTTTGCTCTTTAGCTGGAAGATCCCGTGAGATTTTTATGACGAGGGGGTCTTTTATACTGAATTCCACAATCCCATGTTGGTGTCCAGGATTTTGGTGCCCTTGTTAACTATTACAGAAATGTTGGCTAATGCCTCTTTTACCAAGGTGGTGTGTTTCACTCACACTTCAGGCAGAGTCTCTCTTTGGAGATTTTCCTGTAACTCCATAATCTACTGTTCAAAATTGGCCTTTACCGCTTGGAATTTAGAGCGGGAGTCCTTCAAGTCGGCCACTAGAATTTGAACCTTGTCTTGAGATGTAGTAGAGGTAGGGATGACAACCTCAGGAAGGTCACCACAAAGGTAATCAATCAAGATTTCTAATTTGTTACAATGTGCCAACACTACTTGCTGAGTTGTTTATGCCTATAAAGACTCTTGTGTTCATGTTGCAATCTTATGCTCTGCCTCTATGACTTGCTAGTGCATGTGTGCCTCTCGACACTCCATCTCATCTATAATTATTGTATATATAGCGTGCAAATTTACACTAGGAAGCATAGACAAGTTGATTTCAACCTTAGGGCATGTCTGCACTTATGTGCATAAATCTGGTTCTTCCAAAGTAACCACAGATCCAGGGAATGGGCAGATTCGACTATCTGTTATGATGATGACCAAGATGGTACTCACACTCACTTGATCCATCCTTGCCTGAGAAACACTCACTTCAATGTTTTCTGTATTTAGCTGAAGCACCTACAAACCTGCCTGCATTGCATCCAGTGCAAATTTATACTACTCCTCGAGTGTAGTCCATTAGTGTTTAGAGGCGGAGGTGATGACATCAGAAATTTTATCTAGGTCATCCTATGTGAGGGTGAAATCATATGTGAATCTTGTATTTGATCCCTTTCTTTTCTTGCGTGCACCCACGGGAGTTTCAACTCCGCGATTGGTGTCTCTAGGGGGCTCTGCTCTAGTGCCATTCTATCCATTGGTGCCCTAGAGATAAACTTCAAGCTCTGTCTCAGCTTCCTTCTCTTCTTATTTTTCATATTCTTTCTTTTCCTCCTTCTCTTTAGGAGCACTGGTCATTTATATTCCAGAAGTCAAGGTTGATCTTCAATGCAATTGGCCAAGTCACAATGACCTAGTAAATCTTAGCTTCTGTAACCATATAGGGAGGGTTGTGCCATAACCTATCCTTAAAAGTGCATATCTGGACATTGTGCATAGATACATGAAAGTTTGCAGTGAAATTTTATTTTTCATATGTAGCTGGGGACAACCACCGGCGCGAGTGGATCGCTGCAACCAATTGTCCTTCGAATAAGACCCTAAATATATTATTCTCCATTATGCGCTTGGGATATGTATAATCCCATAGGTTGGCATAGTGCACCTATTCAAATAACTTAGGCTCTATTTTTGGGAGGACTTCACTCTTTTGCGTTTCCCATGCAACCAGGGCAATGAGTAGGAGGAACCCTGAATAACAAAAATTCTTCCCCTCCTCTTGTGACTCATGCATGTTCTCCAAAAATTATGTGCATAGGTAGTGGGACCAGTTTTATCTTACACCCTTCTCACACTGCCCTGCTAGTGCGATGACGTGTGTAGGGACCACCTTAGGCATGCACTTGTGCATCATTTTGCAGCCCAGCAATAAGGTTATGAGGTGCACTGTTGGATCTTCAATATGCTACACTAGGAAGCCCCTAGTGTCACGTCCCATATTATAGTCAGCTTTCACTTTCATGGTGACTTTTTGATCCTAGCTTTTTTCGTGGTTCGCCATAGGGTGATATCCCTTCTTCGGTAGACCATTGTTCCAGTGGATTAGCGCAACATGTATTGGAATTTGATTCTGAATCCACAGAAACCCATCATGCATCAACGCAAGCATCGGGCGCACACATAAATCGGTGATGGGGTACATTCCAAAATGGGGAATCCTCAATAAGTTGAGAATTCTAGCATTTCTTAGCCCACGAGCTCAAGGCATGGGCTCCACTTTCACAAATTTTCCATACAGAACACGCTCCAGGTAGTATCCTGACACCAATTCAAGGAATGTGTTCTCATTGGCCATATCATAGTACTCAATCTTCATGAATGGGATCTTTCCAAACATATGCCCCTCCAGTGTGACCGCCTTAGGGATTAACGAAATTTGCAGGTAGTTGTGCACCATATCCACATCCTCAAGGGCTTAAAAAAAAGGTCTCTACGGCTTCACATACTTGGGAGCCATAGGATGGGATCGACAAAGAGCGCAACCTCCTCAGTCGCTGACATAGATCTCTTTTTTCGGTCACCCACAACGGACTTGTCCTTTGTTGCGTGGTGTGGGGAGGTAATTTTCCAGGGGGATGTCCGCAAATTTGATGACAATCCCTTGGTCACCTTACCATTTGCTTTGGAAGGTGTTGATACTACTTCTTCAACCTCCAAGATAAATTCATGGACTTCTTTAGAGCCTCGGTTGGTAGATGTCGTGATTGACACAAACTGTTACTCAGACTGCACACTCTCAATAGTGGGGTTGGTGGCCATCGTTCTTGGCTTGAAGATAAAATCGGGATTGATTACGTCAAATGTGGGGTTCTCATAGTGATGCATATAGTGCAGAATAATAATTTCAGGGTGCAAATCACTTAAACAACAAAGGAGCAGAATGCAACCCGCTTCCTTATTTTTATAGGCGATCAATGGTAAAAATTGTCAAAACTTCATTAATGGCACCTTATCCCCATAAAAATGGTAAAAAATATCATAATATCTCCTCATTAATTGCAAAATACCCACTCCATCCAATGGTAAAATCGAATTTTCAGACGGATTTATTGTTCCAATGGCTATTTTTTCCCACCGCGCACAACCTCTACACTCATGTCACACCTACCTGTGTATGCCCTCTGTGCAGCATGCAGACAAGTGGATTCTATTTCTCTAGCCATATATTCATTTGGTAGGCATAGGGTTATCCATATATGGATTCAGCCGAATTTTTTTGATGTACCCTGGTATATTCTTATCGCGAAACGTAGCCAAGTGCACCCCACCTCCATTAGTGATCTCCTTCACAATATACGACCCCAACCAATGCTTTCTGAACTTTCTTGGGTGATGCACAAACTGAATTTCATACAATAAAACTAGATCTTCCTCCTTAAATGCCTTCTTCTAGATGTTCCTATAATTTTAATCCTTCTCATGATCCTTCAGTACCTGTTGATGAAAGTTGGAAATAAAATGATCCTCCTCTAAGGCAACCAATTGTGAGAGACGTTCCTCCATGATTCCTTGTTCAACCATATTAGTTAGCGCTGCGATGCGAAGTATTGGGACAATGTATTACATGGGCATGATTTCTTCTTGACCATAAACCATCCTGAATAGTGTTTTACCAGTCAACTTCTTGCATGTGGTCTGATAAGCCCATAAGACAAAAGGGATGTGCAAGTCACAATCATTCCCATTTTCATTGCAGATATTTGTAAGCACATTCTCTAGGATTTTGTTAAAGTTTGCTACTAATCCATTTTACTGAGGGTGATAGGGAGTATTCTTTTGGTGATGTATCCAGAATTCCTTTGTTAGAGCTTCAATGGTCTCAATAACAAAGTGTGTACCTTGATCACTCATCAATATCATTGGCGCCTAAATCAAGTCAAGATATTTTCAAAAATAAAGTGCACAGTAGTGTCAACAGTACAATATTTTACTGGCTTAGCTTCTTCCCATCAAGTTACATAGTCTGTTACGGTAAGGATGTCATGCGCGTCAGTCTTCTTTCTAGGAGGATTAATAGGTCCAACAAATTCTATGGCCTATTTATCAAAATCTTAGAGATCCATCTATGGCTATAATGGAATATTATCTCTACGCGATGGTTTCCCTATTCTTTGGCATGCATCACAAGATAGACAATATGCATGTGCATCACTGTGTAATGTGGGACACCATAATCTAGCGTGCACAAGCTTTTGCACAATAGCTTTCCCTGCATAGTGGCCTCCTGAAAATCCCCCATGAGCTTCAGCCAATATGTCTTGTCTTTCATGTTCTAAGACATAGCTTCTTAAAACTTCATCTACACCCAACCTGTGCAATTGACCAACAATCAATGTAAAGTCAGATGCACATGAAATCTGCTCCTCCTTTTGCTGCACTGAATACTCAGTAGCCACACTACAAGTAGTCAGAAAGTGATGATATATGCAAAGTGTTCATCGACCACTTTAATGGCAAAGAGTTGTGCATTGGGTAATCCCTCCTCCACACTGATCGTTTCCTCCCCAATCTCAATGTGTGATAAGTGATCAAGTCCAGCATTCAATATACGAGGCTTAACAATGATTAAAAAATCATATTCTTGAAATAGAAACAACCATTAACAAATATCCCCCCTAGACACAAGCTTGTTTACTAGGTAATTCAAATCAGACTGGTCAGTGAACATCTTGAAGTTCCCTCCTAGAAAATAATGCATATATTTCTGTAGAGCATAGACCATAGCCAAACCTTCCCTCTCTGTGGTTGAATAGTTGCACTCTACACTGCAGAGCTTCCTACTTGCATAGGAAATGAGGTGATCAATATCTCCTTCTCAGGGTTTTGCTTAGACAACTCGAAGTGCAATGCCAAATGCATCAACATGCACATGGAAGACCTTGGAAAAGTCAGGGAATATTAAAATAGGTGCAGTAACCATCTTTTATTTTAGCATCTCAAAGCTCCTTTGGCAATCCTCATCCTAGAAAAATGACACATCCTTCTTTAGCAATTTTTCCATG
Organism: Pinus albicaulis; assembly: GCA_034641835.2. NCBI lineage: Eukaryota > Viridiplantae > Streptophyta > Pinopsida > Pinales > Pinaceae > Pinus > Pinus albicaulis. The sequence goes on from CM076578.1 coordinate 1,071,943,669, forward strand.
GGTGCAGTGATCATAATGTAGCCTTGAATGAATTTTCTATAATATCTTATCTGCCCCAAAATAGAGCACAGATATTTGATATTGGCAGGAACCTCTAAATTGACAATAACTGCAATCTTGGTTGGATCTACCATCAACCCTTTTTAACAGAAAATATGCCTGAATAAGATCCCAAAATGACCACAAAATATAAAATTTATTTATGTTAATGGAGATTTGATGCTTTTTGAAAGTATCATGCATCATGCATAGGTTGGAAACATGCTTATTGAGCAGTCCAAACACAGTCTAATAATCAAAATACACCTCCAGAAACTTGTGCATGTACTCCTTGAATACAGCTACTACTATGCGTGAGAATATAGCAGGTGCATTATTTAGTCCAAAGGCATGACTTGTGTATTGGAATGATCCCCGTTCTGTTGCAAAAGTGGTCTTACTTCAGTCTTCTGGCGCAATCCTGATCTAATGATATCCTAATCCTAATCTGATGATATCCTAAAAATCCATCAGTGAAAGAGTAGGCCTCTTGTCCTCCAACATTGTCCAATATCTCATCTGAAAATGGGGTAGGGAAGGGATCATGTATGCAAGCATCATTCAGTTTGCACAGGTCCACACAAATAGTTATTTCTCCCTTATTATTCTTTTTCTGAACAACCATCAGGCTTACTCAATCAGACTGTTCCATAGGCTCAATGATTCCCACAACAACCATTTTCTCCAATTCTTCCGTCACTTTCTATTTATACTTTGTGTTTAGCTGGTATGGTCGCTGATTGATGGGGCACGCATCTGGTTTTAGAGTGATTTTCATAACTCCAAAATCTACTCTAATTCCTTTGAGCTCAAAAAAGTTTGTGGGAAACATTTCATGATATTCGGTCAAGATCTCCGCAACCTTTCCCATTGTGTCATCATCCCAATAATCTCCTATTTTTTCCAACTTGGTTTTTTCCTCCATATCAATGTTGACTTCCTTTAGTTTTAAGGGCTTAGTCACATCCATCATTCCTAACAAGGGGACTTCAACTGCGTGCTCCCCCTCCGACTCTGGGATACTGATATTTCTTGGATCTTCATCATTATCTGCCACTGAGAGATTCCTGTAGTTGGTAATATCTTGCATATGAGCCTCCCATGTTGGTGCATCACATTCTATTTGAGGTCGGGAATCATCAATGATAATTTCCTCTATATCCTTCGGGGCTTTGTCCAGTCCTTCTGATCCACTAGCCATGTTGAAGGTTAACAAAAAGCTTTCACTCATTGTAACTCAATTAAGAGTCCCTCGACGTAGATCTGTTTCCAAATACCACATAGTAGGGATTGGTACCAATGTATGGATAAACATGAGAACCCATTCAGTCCCTGGATTCTTATCCCAAACCTCCTTGTACGTAGCGAGGTGTTTGCACGGATCACCCCGGCCACCAAAAATCTCAGTCGATTGGGAGGTGGGCTGCTCAAAGCGCAACCACATCATTCTGTTTCATTCCTCCCAATCCTCAAATTTTCCTTTGTGCGTATCCCACCAATGTGTTGGAGTTGCGTGCATGGAAAGATCAAGTGCCAAGAACCTTCACTTTTTTGGGACAACCTTTTCCATTTCTTGCAAAACTAAAACAAAATTATCAGAACGATCAAAATATGGAAACTCTCGTACCTCTGAGGAGATGCATCGTATATTTTTAGTGACTCTGAGGCAAAGCAACAGAAAGAAATCATGCAGGAAATTCTGCTAGTTTTCCATTTCCCCATCCAAATCAAATAATAATGATTTATCCTTTTCCCAATTTGTAATATTCCGAAATAGAAAAGACACGAATATATAACATTTACAACATTCCAAATAAGAAAAACATGAATATATCACTAAAATCTGGAAAATGTTGGAAATATGATACAACATAAATACAATATAACCATGAGAAGAAAAATCTGAGTCTTATCATTATAAACAACAAAAAATATAAAATACACAGTTCTCCAAAGAATATGCACTCAAGCCACAAGATGTCTGAAATACACTAATGAAAACTAGCACTAGAAATGTTGTGCTGCTAATGTTGTTGATGCTGGAAACTACTGCTACTAGGAATAAGAACCATGTTTGGGAAAACTTAGAATGATCTGGGATTTTAACCACATATTCTACTAAACAAACCTAGAATAACCCATAAATGGTTTGGAAATATTTTAACTTTAGATTTTCGGTCCTTTTGGGGTTGCCAAATGCACCCCTGTTGGCTAACCTACGCACTCCTCAAGGATAACTTCTAAGATGAGGCTAAATTTATGATATTATTGCTGAAATATCACCCAATCATCTCAATACATTAAGGGTTATTCCCTTCTCTTGATCTCCAAGCTAGAAGCTTGAGATCTAGTTCCTCTTTCCTCTGCTCAAGTTCCAGTTGCACACTGCACAACTGTCAGAATGAACTGCGTTGTCAAGAGGGCTGAAGTTGTATCCTATTTCTAGGTGGTGGAATATAGCTCAAATATGATGGAAATAATCTCTCCAAAGTGAGGGGATGATCCCTCATAGGATTCCATGCTGAAATACTTGGAACTTCCTTCCTCCACTAGATCTACCTGGTTGGACTACGTAATTCCTGGAGGAACTTTTGCTGCATGGAGGCATAAACTAAAGGCTTGATGCTGCATATCACAATTCTTCTCCTGGAGAACTGAAATGGAAGCAAAAGATGAAAGGATGAACCCTCCACTAGTTTCTTAGCTAAAATTATAAGAACTACCTTCCTCCTTTCAAACCCTAATACATGAGTGCATAATTCTTGAAGTTGTATATGCAGAAGAGAGGGGATGAATGTGGCACCAATGTTAGATGATGAATAGCTATTCAAAATAGAATTCCTAGAGTAGGAACTCGAATTCCCCCATGACTAAGGGTGGGATTCCTACTCGGGAATACCCGTGTGCTAAACAACACAACAAACTTAGCTATCAGTTGAAGTGTGCAAAGAATGTCAAACGACAATATAATATCAAATTCCAGACTGATTTTCGTTGTTGCCCCCATCTTCATTATATGGTTGTGAGCCTTCCCTAACCTTGGCACACTTCATAACTGCGCTGCACATGTGGCCACTAGTCTCCATGAAGACTGTGTTGTCTCTCCATGATCTCCATGATCTATGCAATTAATCTTTGCTCCCTCCTGTTAGGTCTTCGTATTTTGCAATATTGGAAAATACAAACGCTGCAGAGCCTACATCAAAACCACTTTGGAATCTGAAGATCTAGCCATCCTAGATTCGGAGAGGGATCTCTCTATGTACATGCTATCAAAAGATATTTCTTTAGGCTTAAGTATGATTTTAGGCTAGTTATGAAGAACAAGGTTGTTTGTTTGTTTTTTTGGGGCAGGATAACATGAAGATGAAGGAAGTCTGTATGAAGGGTGAAGGTGTGAGTAAGTGACATAATGGTTCAACTGATAATATAAGCAAGGAAAAACATTAACCCATTGGGCTATGGAGTCATAATAGGATTTAATTGCAAAGAAAGGTTCAAGAGTGGTCCACGGGGCAAGTCATCTATGTCAAAGGATCTCTTTAAGTTGATTTTATGGAATGATACAGTAAGAGTGTTGTGAAGGAAGTAAACACACAAGAAAAACAAAGGACAACCTAATATCAGGTAAGTACTTTTAAAATATCCTTCTTTTGAAATGCACTTCATAGAAAGACACAAAGTAACCTAAGATCAGGTAAGCACTTTTAAACTAGCCTGGTTTTGATATAATTTCAAGGGAAAACATTAAAAACCAAGAATAGCTTAAGATCAAGTAAATACTTTTAACTTAGCCTTCTTTCATCATATTCTCAAAGGAAAACATTCACAATAAACATAAAAATAGTCTAAGATTAGGTAAGTAATTTTAAACTAGCTTTCTTTCAACATACTCTTAAGGGAACTTTTCAAATCCACTGTCGGAGATAAACTAGAGGACATGGCTAACCATAAACTTCTCTAGCTAAAATTTAATAAGCAGAATTTTCAAGAACATTCAAATAAAACCTCTCAAGTTGTACTCAGGAAACATGGGCTTACAAACACTTCACTGGTTATACTCTATTGAAATATCCTCAAATAAACAATTAGAAGAAAACATAAAGGATAAAGATTTATCAGTGATTTATATAAAGGATATAGATTTATCCTAATCTATATTTGTTGTTCTTTATCAGAGAAAAGTGGACAGAATGAAAACACAAAGAAAATAATAATTAAATTGAGAATAACATCACAATTGACATAGACCAGGATCCCATAAATTAGCTATTGTATTTGACGTTCAAACCAATTACAATCTTCAAGTCCAGTGGGTCTTTACAGCTTCAAACTTCTCATCTCAGCTTATGTATCTTCAATTCATAACAGAGCTATAGCATACTTCAACAGCTATTTACATTTAACAAGTATCCAAAGACCAACCCTTATAATGTCTTCTACAGAAGTATTTATAGAAGAATGAAGAGGTGGAGTGAAAGAGAGGTCTATCTGCTTCAATTAATGGAGATTAAGAGCTTCTCGGCCTTTGAAGGGACAAATGGAGAATTTTTTAAAATTTTTTAACTTTGATAATTGATTATTACATTAAATTTCATCAAATTCAGTCACTTTTGTTGACTTTGGGGCTTTTGGTAGGCTGGCAATAAATTCTGAGGTGTCTTTAGAAATATCTCTGACTATGTGATTAATATGCACTCTTTTTAGGTGAAATTAGCTGGTAGATGGCATTTTGAGGAGTAATAGCCTTAATGATGTGGCATTCAGAGGCTTTCCTTTACTGATCCATCTGTCTTACTACCTTAAAACACTGATTTAACTGTGATTTTTTGTTTTAAGGCTGATCATGCATTTTCATTCTACTTCGGTCTTCAATTGTTCTTTTGCTGACTGTATCCACCTTTATGCTGTGTTTTAACCTTAAAACAACAGGATTTAATCCTTTTAATCCTTGAAACTGTGCTTTATCCCTTTACTATTGGGATTTAAACCCTTTGAATCTTTAATCTTTTCTTTTGATCTCTTTATTAGTGTTACTTTCCTTTAAACTGTAAGATTATATTTTTAATCTTCAACCTTATGCATTAATACTTTTAAATTTGACTATTCGATGGGATTTCCCCATTATCGTTAACCTTTAAGGTTTTTCCCTTTGGTGTGTACATGAGGCTTCATCAAAGAGGGAGGGATTCTTAATATAACCAGCGCTCATAGAGCACTGCTCAAACTGTGAAAAAAAAACCCTGTAACTTCCCCTTTTCGTGACTTTTTACCTCTGTTTGGACCAAGAGGGCCCTCATCTTCTGGCCATACTTCATTTATGAATCGGGAGAATGCCTATGGCCCGTAGAAACACTGTTGAATCTTGTAAAAACTAATAAAAATGTTAATAAACCCTGCGGGGTTGGAAAATTTATTGCAGAGGATCATAGAGAGCAGGAGGAGAAGTGTAGAGGGGGTGATTATGCAGGCAAAGGAGTTTTATTGAGGAAAATCGGCGAAAATCTGGTTCAAAACTGTATTTTGCGCGAACATTGGCAAAGCGGTTTTCGAAATACCACTGGTGGGTTTCGTGTGACCCTTGGGCGGTAAGTTGTATTGATTTGATCGAACGCGATCCAGTTGTATCGTGCCACGCGTCCTCCATAATACCACCAGTCTCGCGTGGGTTCAGGCGATTAAACCTCGGCATGAAACATTACGCGAAATGTGATGCGCACCGTCGGATGAGAAGGGAAAAATCTGACAGTGCAGAGAGGAGGCGCGTTGGAAAGCTGCACGACGGGGGTTGTGGTGTGGTACAGGTGTCAGGAGGGGATTGGTACTGAGATGTGGGTCAGGAGGGAAGGCCTGATATCGGGATGAACGAGGACCACTGATTTAAAACAAATCAATGGTGGAGATTTGACTATAGGGGTGTAAGGGTATAATATTAGGCACTTGGTTATAACGCTCGATTGTATGATGGAAAGGGTGGAAATACTTAAGCCCTCAGGGGCATAAAGGCTAAAAAGGGGCAGAAAAAGGATTTTTAAAGGTTTTATGTATTTTTTGAAGTCACGATAGCTATAAGAGAGGGTTATTAAACCATAACAAAGGGTTTTATAGCCATAAGAGGGGATTTTTATGAAGTTAAAGGCAATTTTGAAGGTTTTTAGGATAATAAAGAGGAAAGGGGGCATTTTATGAAAACTTGGAGGGAATAAAATGATGCAAAAGTGTTTTTAGGAACAGTTTTCTATGGGAATAACAATATTTTGAAGGGAACAACAGGGCAAGGAACAACACTATTAGGGAACAACACTACTTTTAAGGAATAGAAGACTTCAAGAATGAGTGATTTTCTATGAAAATGATCTCTTGAAGGCTCAAGGCCTGTTTTAGCGATCATTTGCTTATGACAAAATTTAATGATGGCTAACAGTGGCTCCACTTGGGGATGGAAGCTCCTTGGAGGTGTCAAGAACTTCAGAATTTGATCTTTGGGATGTAGACCCATGCCTTTATCTATTGACAACCTTTCTTCTCTGATCTCACTGCTTTAGAAAAGATGATTAGTATTTCATATCAGCAAACAAATTCTCCCAATCGTTCTACCTACACAGCCTACTTCCTAACATTCTTTCTTCAGAAGATGCACTTGGACTTGCAGACCTTAAACATCAACATTTTAAAACAATAAAAAATAATCTAAATATACCCTTATTTCTTCCATGTGTTCATATTAAAATGTTGAACTCATAAATTCTCTACCGAAGCTACTATCTGCTAGGATTAGACTGTCTAACAGATTTTATTCTCTATTTATAAAACAGAAATTTAAAGACAACCAAACCAGGGTTAAGCAGGCTGATTTACTGTGGGACTATGGCATAAAAACAAGCTGCACATAGACTTTATTTGCAGAAGTTTAAAACAAAACTAAGATCTGAAAAATAAGCAACATCCTTCATACTTTCTTTAAGCTCTAGTTTTGGTCTCTTTAGAGTTGTCTTCTTCCTTTCCTGATTCAGATTTTGAGCATATTAGAACCAATCCTTCATCAAAATTATAGGTTTAGGTTTTTAGTTTGTTTGAACCACTATTTTTTCTATCCTATTTTATTAAACTGATAAGCCAAGAATGAACAGTTTGGCAAATATTTCTTCACTAACCTATCAGAAAACAATTGAAATCTATTTTAGTCATGGTTAGGATGTATGACTAAAATGTCATTGTTTAAGTAGTGGCATTTAAGCTTGCACACTTTCATATTTCTTCTCTTTTTTGGTATGGGGTTGTATCTTTTTTTTTTTTTATGTCTGCCCTCTTTTTCTCTTTTCTATTGTTTTTGTATTTTCCTTTTTTCAAATTTAACGCAGTGTTATATACAATGAAAAAAAGGTTTGAAACTAAAAAATATCAGTTAACAGAAATAATGTTTGAGATCCCTGCCATTGACAGGACCTCCAAAGTATTCAACTCCATCCAATTCTTGTAGAAAAAATGCATTGTTCCCAATAGCAGATTGGATGAGATAAGGGCCCTGCCATAAGTTATCAAATTTTCCATGTTTGCCTTTATCTTCTCTTCTTGAATCCCACTTCAAAACTTTATCACGAATCTTGAAATCACTTGCATTGTTTCTTCTGTCAAACAAATTCTTGATGTTTTCTTGTAGTTGTTGTGCTCTGATGTATACTTTCTCTCTGGTTTTTTGTAGATGTATAGTCTAGTTTATTCTCCTTATCACATCATCATCTTCAGACTGTACTTCTTGGATCAGCTTCATGACTGTCACTCCTAAAATAGTTGGAAATATTTCATCAGTTCCATAAAATAGCCGATAAGAAGACATACCAATTGAATTTTTAATTGTCAATATGTCTACCCATAAAGCATGTACTAGCTTATTGTGCCATGATTTTTTGTTATCTTCCAGCAACTTCTTGATTATGTTCACCAAGATTTTATTTGAGGATTCTTCCAACCCATTACCTTGTGGGTAATAAGTTTTGGAATGACCTAATGTAATCTGATACTTATGATAGAATTGTACCATCTTATTAGATCCAAATGCAGCAGGGTTATCGGTTACAATCTTTCTAGGATAGCTAAATCTAGAAAGTATATGGTTTTCAAGGAATGAAATGATAACAGAGTCTGTGGCATTCCTAGAGGGGATGGCTTCTATCCACATGGTAAAATAGTTTTTTGCTGTGAGGATCCATCTATGTTGGGCAGATGAGGGAGGATGGATTTCCCCAATGAAGTGTAGACCCCACTGCTGAAAAGGAGCTTCAATAGTGATTGGTTGCAGAGGTAAGGGAAGAAAATTAATTTTTCCTTCAAATATTTGGCATTTGTGACTGACAATAATCATTTTATGGACATCTTGAAAGAGGGTGGGCCAGTAGTAACCAGCTCTAAGGATTTTTTTAGCAGTTTATTTCCAGTAGAGGTGGCCTCCACATTCTCCTTCATAAAACTTGTGTTTTATCTTTTCTGCATCATTCTCAGGAAAACATTTAAGCAATAATCCACTAGCATTTTTCAAATATAAACATTTATCCAAAATGAAGTAATTGACAACTTTTAACATTAAAAATATTGCCTTTGTTTTAGAAAAACCGCGAGGGACATTAAGATTGAGAAAAACATACAAAATGTCAGCATACCAAGATGAATTCAGAAAATGATCTTCAATAATTAGAGTTGAAAACTCCTCTTGTTCATCTAATGCATTAAACGTGTTTATATCAAGAGCTTGAAAGTTGGATTCATCCATAAGTTTTTCTATTCCTTGACCCTTTATGAGTTTAGTGGGCTTGATTTCTAATTCATACTCTAAAATTACAACAATCCACTTTCCTCTTTTGCCATCTGGACCTTGGGTCAATATGTATTTTATAACTGAATGAGGCACAAATGCTATGATGTGGTAATGTAAAATATAAACTCTGAATTATTTTAATGCTTTGACCAAGGCAAAGGATTTTTTTCCATTATGTTATACTTTAGAGATGCATCTCTCAATGCCTTGCTAAAAAATGCAATGGGTTGTTCTTGTCCATTCAAGTTTTTCTGTAATAGGACAGTAGCTACAATGTGTTCTGATGCAAATGAAAAAATGAAGAAATCTTTTGAAAAATCAGGACTAATGAGAACTGGTGTTTTGGTGAGTGCTTGTTTTACTAGTTGGAATTATTTCTTTGCTTCTAAGGTCCATTTAACTCCTTCTTCTTTTTTAAGCATGTTTTTTATGTTTTTAAGGATTTCAGTTAGATTGGGTATGAACCTTCTCAAGAAATTAATCTTTCCAATGAAAGATTGAATTTCATTGATGTTTCTAGGATGGCTGATTTGAAATATGTCATCAATCGTCTTTGGGTCTATCCTTATTCCTTCTTCTGATATGATATGCCCAAGAAGTTTTCCTTCTTGGAGACCAAATAGTGTTTTCTTTGGATTTAAAGATAACCCAAATTTTCTACATTTCTCAAAGACTTTTCACAAGTGTATTAGGTGTTCTTCATATGTTTTAGAATAAACAGTTATATCATCAAGGTAAATCACAATGAATTAACCTATTTATTCTGAAAATGCTATATCCATGGCTCTCTGAAATGTGGCACCAGCATTCATTAAACCAAAGGGAATTTTCAAATACATGAAAGTACCCCAAGGTGTAGTAAAGGCTGTTTTGAGTTGATCATCAGGATGTACCATAATTTGATTGTAACCAGAGAAGCCATCTAGCGAAGAAATTCTTTTAGAACCAACTACATTTTGTAAGATATGATCCATTTTGGGCAAACGATAGTTGTCATTTAGTGAGGCTTTGTTTAAGTTTCTAAAATCAATGCAAAGCCTTATCTCTCTTGTTTTCTTCCTAATTGATACAAGATTAGACACCCACTCTGAATATCTAATAGGGACTATAATTCCAGCATCATACATTTTCCTAATTTCTTTGTCTACCAGAGGTAATTGAACAGGGTTGATTCTGCATAATTCTTTTTTAAAAGGCTTCTGGTTTTCTTTGAGGGGTATCTTATGCTGAATTATTTTTGTATCATATGATTTTAGATCTTCATAGCTCCATGCAAAAACATCAGAAAATTCTTTAAATAGCCCAATGTATTTCATTTTGATATGAGCTGGTAGTGTTTTAGACAGTTTGATTATTTTGGGCTTTTCCTCACTGCCTATGTTGCATTCTTCCACTTCAGTCTCAATAGGTTCCAGTTTTGGCTTTTTGGCCACATAATTCAAGTCAAACAATTCCTCTAAAGGAACCAAACCTTTTGGTAAGCTTTGGTCTTTAGATTGCAACACTTCTAAGTCTTCATTTTGTAAATCTGTGTTATTTTCCTGTCATGTGTGTGGGTTCATCAGTTAACAGATTTATTTCAGAAATCTCTGGAGACTTTTCTTCTTCAGTAAGGGGGTTTTCTTTAGTAGGACAGTCTTCATCATAATCTAAATCTGAGTGTGGTGTTTCAAATTCATTTTTAGACTATAGGAAGTCTTCTATTTTCTTATCTCCATAAAAAAATTGTCAACATCTTTCATTATCTGGGACAGCTGGTCTAAATTTGACTTGCGTGGTGCATTGCTTGGTTTCATAAGGCGTTAGACAATTTCTAGCAACAAAGGCTAAACGATTGGCAAGGACATTTTTGTTTCTTGGGACAAATATAAGTTGGAATTCATCAAATGTTTTTAACAAGTCCATGGCATCATCTCTATAGGCTCTAAGTCTGGGATGTTTAGCACTGTACTCCCCATTTACTTGCCTAATTATCAAATCTGAATCTCCATGGAATTTTATTCTTTTGGCCTCTAGTTTTTTCAATAAATGTAGGCCTAAAAGGAGAGCCTCATACTCAGCTATGTTGTTTGTACAATGAAAATTTAACCTATATGAATACCCCTCAACATGATTGTTTTCAGTGTTGTCTAACCATATTCCTGCTCTTGCATCGTTTTTAGTGCAAGACCCATCAAAATTCATGTTCCAGAAAGTATTGTTTTCATATTTGTCATTAATTTCATTGTTGTCCTTTTTGTCTTTTTCATCATTCTATTCTGTACAAGGGTCTATACCATGTTATTTTTTGATTTTTTCTTCAAGATTTTCAATTTGTTGAAGATTCATATTTTTATTTTCTTGATCTATACTATTTTTATGACTATTTTGGACCTGAAGGCCCTTAATCTGTTTTATGTAAATTTCGAAATCAACAAACTGCCTTTTAGTTTCCTCCTTAAATTCCTCTTCATCATTTGTTGCCTCTACGTTTGGAAGTGTAGTGACCACTACCTTTGATGATGTTTCAATGAATAACTCTTGCTTATTAGGAACATCATCATTATGCAGAATGAAAGATTCAAGGTTAGTGTGTATGGAATAGAGAGGATAATTCTCTGGTCTTTCTTGATTACTCACCATGTATTTCATGTGTGTTTCCCTATAGAGTCTTCTAGGTTGAATGAAGACAGGGATGGTGGCATAAGTCATATCCATTTGCATAGTACCTTATAACTTAGCCCCCCATGATCTTGAAAGGAGAATGCCATATTTGGGGGGTATATTAGCCACTACAATGTCCATTACTAAGCTCTTGGCTGGTATTTGGGCTAGGTTAACACATAGATTCTTTATTAGGCCTAGGCATCTCACCCTTCTTGAATCAAAGGAATATAAGTCTTTGTAGGGTCTAGTCACCTCTAAGCCTAATCTTTACATTATAACCTTGGGCATGAGGTTGTGTGATGCTCCTGAATCAAGTACGACATTGTGTAAAATATTATCATGGATGTTAAAACTGATGTAAAATGGAGGGGTAGTTCCTTCTTGAAATTTTCCTTAAAATTTTGGTCCAAATATGAGCTCTGGGGTATCATCATTTAAGTTAATTGTGTCATGAACATCTTCTATGTTCAAAGATTTCAAAATTTGATCTATATATACATTTTGAGTAACTAATTCAGTGAGTGGGACAAAGATTTTTACTTTGGATATTTCATTCTCTAGGCTAAAAGGAATTTGGTTTTTCAAAATGTTTGATTCAGCCTTGTTAGTCACTCCTTGTTTAGCAAATTCAGTTTGCTGATTTTTAGTATTTACAGAAGTTAAAATAGTTTTTTCAGGAACAATAGCTGAGGTGCTAGTGTTGCTGGGGTTAACACTCTGTTTTTCATTGGCTTGGGTGTTTTTCCCTTTGTTTGGATCAGAATTTACAACCATTGTTTTATGAATTTGTGCTATCTTTTTGAAACATTTTCAGGGTTGTTTTTGGCAGATTTGTCAGAGGTTTTGATCCTGGGAGTCTCTTGATTCTTTTTACTTCTCAAGTCATATTTTTTAGGTGATCCTATGATGGCATTTTTAGAGTATTGTTCATAATAATGAGTTTTTGGTCTTCTTTCATCATAAGGTGTATATAGACCTTGTTTTCTTTCATGGAGGAAATCAGAATCCTCATTGCTTACTCCCAACATGTTTACGTTGTCATCCTCTATTTTTTCATTGGTTTCTTCATCCTCATTCACATATTTTTCTTGGAAATGAGGTCTGATCTGTTGATCATCCTCTCTTTTTCTGTTTTGAGGTTGATTTCTCCTAAAGTTCTGATTCTGATTTAGAGACTGATTTCTGTTCTAGGGAGCTGATTGATTTTATATAGATTGTTCTCTCGCAAGTATGCTCATTTTATTCATCATTTCCTCCATCATTCTCTCCATTTTTGAGCTAGATGTGGAAGGTGCAGTGTCCTCCCTAAAATATACTTTCTTGTCATTCCTCATCCTAGCTCTTTTTTCAATCAGGTTTACTTCCACAACAAGAGCTCCCTTCTGCATGTCTTCCAAAGTCAAGGGATATCTTTCTCTTAGTTGATATGCCATTTCAGGATCAAATCCTTCAAGGAATTTGGCCAAAGCTAAGCCTTGTGGAGGTTTCAAATCTGGGGGTCGTGCATTATAAACATTATTGAGTCTGGTGCAATAATTTTGAACACTTTCCCTAGTATTTATTTTGAGGTTATTGTAATATGACAGTATTTGGAGAGGGTTTTTTCTGACTTCCCATTTGTTTAGGAATGAATGATGGAGAGCTTGGAGGTCATTAATACTATTAGGGGTTAAGCTTTTGAACCATTTTCTTTCTTCTCCCCCTAAACTTTGAGCAAATAATCTGTGTTTGACAGTTTCATCATCTATCTTATTTCTTTCAAAATAGTCATTCATCTTGCCCACATGTTGTGAAGTAGTAGTAGCGCCACTGGCATCATATAATGGAATCTTGGAATAATATTCCTATGGTAGATTAACTAAAGGTAAAGGAAGGACTAGGGGAGCATACCATGTTGCCATGATAGGAGGTTGTGGAAACAATGGGGGGTTTAAAAGTGGAGGGTTTATGAAAGGAGGAGGAGGATAAAATGGAGTAGTTTGGATAGTGGATGTATGGATAACAGTAATATTTGGACCAGAAAAAGACTGTTGATAATATCTAGGATGAGAAAAACCAAAGTTATGAATGAAATGAAGGTTAGGTGGGGTGGTTTCTCTACTACCAGGATGTTCACCACCATGTTGGGGTGAGTGTGGAGACCTAAAGTCTATCTTATCTATATCACTAAGTGACTTAGTTCTGAGTGGGTTTCTTAAGTCCACCTGTGAATCTTGTAGAGTTGTAAGATTTTCAGGGACAAAATCAGCTCTATGTATTGATCTGAAAATAGTTGCAATTTTAGATTTAGGAGACTTCCTAAGGATACTTTCTGGATTATCAACTGTCTCAGGAGGATTGGGTCAGGATAGGCTCTAGTATGAATTCTTTTAGAAGCCACTATGTGGTGTTTTCAGACCCAATGATAAGAAAACTTCAACCAACTATGACAATCTTTAATAGGCTAACTGATATTTTAACAAGAAAACTTAATCCCTAAAGTTTCCTTAACTGAGTTTGTATAATGTTATGATAGAAATGTGTTTCCCAGTGGATTCTTTAGGTCAATTCAGACATGTGGAGTTGCCAGGTGGAAATTTTTAGCTTTGGGAGGTAAAATTTTTTATGGTCCACCACCACTAATTTATCTGAATACCAATCTGAAACGTTTTTGGGTTTTCTGAGTTTTTTTATAGTACCGTGGGTTATGAGAGTGTCCTATATCTTTTTCAAAACTTAGCTACGGTGATGAGAGAAATAGAGTTTAATCTGTGGCTTACTTAGCTGATTTCTCCAAGGTTTGATAAGGGTCTGTTAGAATCCTAAGAAGTACTTAGATTTCCACTAATTCAGACAAGTCCTATCATGATCACCAATATGCTTGGTAGTGCTTGAAGAAAGCTGATTTTACTTAAGTAAATGCTGAGTATTTTTTTTTTAAGGACTTGACTCAGAAATCCCCATTATGGTCGCCAGTATGTCAAGTCTCTATAGTTTGAAAGATTGGAAAATACAAACGCTGCAGGGCCTACATCAAAACCACTTTGGAATATGAGGATCTAGCCATCCTAGATTCAGATAGGGATCTCTCTATGTACGTGCTATCAAAAGATATTTCTTTAGGCTTAAGTATGATTTTAGGCTAGTTATGAAGAACAAGGCTATTTGTTTTTTTTGGTTGGGCAGGATAAGATGAAGATGAAGGAAGTTTGTATGAAGGGTGAAGGTGTGAGTAAGTGACAAAATGGTTCAGCTAATAAGATAAGCAAGGAACAGCATTAACCCATTAAGCTATGGAGTCATAATAGGATTTAATTGCACAACAAGGTTCAAGAGTGGTCCATGAGGCAAGTCATCTATGTCAAAGGATCTCTTTAAGTTGATTTTATGGAATGATATAGTAAGAGTGTCGTGAAGGAAGTAAACACACAAGAAAAACAAAGTACAACCTAAGATCAGGTAAGTACTTTGAAACTAGCCTGATTTTGATACACTTTCAAGAGAAAACATTAAAAACCAAGAATAGCTTAAGATCAAGTAAAGAATTTTAACTTAGCCTGCTTTCAACATATTCTCAAAGGAAAAAATTCATGATAAACATAAAAATAGTCTAAGATCGGATAAGTACTTTTAAACTAGCCTGCTTTCAACATATTCTTAAGGGAACTTTTCAAAGCCACTGTTGGAGATAAACTATAGGACAGGGCTAACCATAAACTTATCTAGCTCAACTTTAATAAGCACACTTTTCAAGAACATTGAAAGAAAACATCTCAAGTTGTACTTAGGAAACATGGGCTTACCAACACGTCACTGGTTATACTCTATTGAATTATCCTCAAATAAACAATTAGAAGAAAACATAAAGGAAAATTATTTATCAGTGAGATTTAGGGTACTTCAAAAGTAAATCCTAATCTATATTTTATGTTCTTTATCAGAGAAAAGTGGACAGAATGGAAATAAAAAGAAAATAACAATTACAGTGAGAATAACATCACCATTGACATAGACTAGGATCCCATAAATCATCTATTGTATTTGATGTTCAAACCAATTACAATCTTCAAGTCTAGTGGGTCTTTACAACTTTAAACTTCTCATCTCATCTTATGTATCTTCAATTCCTAACAGAGCTATAACATACTTCAACAACTATTTAAATTCAACAAGTATCCAAAGAACAACACTTATACTGTCTTATAAAGAGGTATTTATAGAAGAATGAGGAGGTGCAGTGAAAGAGAGGTCTATCTGTTTCAATTAATGCAGAGTAAGAGCTTCTCGGCCTTCGAAGGGCCAAATGGAGAAGTTTTTCAAATGTTTTAACTCTGGTAATTGATTATTACATTAAAGTTCATCAACTTCAGTCACTTTTGTTGACTTTAGGGCTTTTGGTAGGCTGACAATCAATTTTGACATGCCTTTAGGAAGATCTATGACTTTGTGATTAATATGCACTCTTTTTAGGTTAAATTAGCTGGTAGGTGGAATTTTGAGGAGCAATAGACTCAATGATGTGGCATTCAGAGGCTTTCCTTTACTGATCCATTTGTCTTACTACCTTAAAACACTGATTTAACTGTGATTTTGTGTTTTAAAGATGATCATGCCTTTTCATTCTACTTTGGTCTTCAATTGTTCTTTTGCTGACTGTATCCACCTTTACGTTGTGTTTGAACCTTAAAACAATAGGATTTAAACCTTTTAATCCTTCAAATTGTGCTTTATCCCTTTACTGTCGGGATTTAAACCCTTTGAATATTTAATCTTTTCTTTTTATCTCTTTATCTATGTTCCTTGCCTTTAAACTCCAAGATTATTTTTTTAATCTTCAACCTTATACATTAAACCTTTTTACTTTGACTATTTGATGGTCTTTCCCCTTTATCGTTAACCTTTAAGTTTTTTCCCTTTGGTGTGTATAGGAGGATTCATCGAAGCGGGAGGGCTTATTAATATAACCAGCGCTCACAGAGCACTGGTAAAACTATGAAAAAAAGCCTTGTAACTTCCCCTTTTCATGAATTTTTACCTCTTTTTGGACCAAGAGGGCCCTCATCTTCTGGCCATACTTCATTTATGAATTGGGAGAATGCCTCTGGCCCGCAGAAACACCGTCAAATCCTGTAAAAACCGATAAGCATGTTAATAAACCATGCAGGGTTGGAAAAATGCTTGCAGAGGCTGATAGAGAGCAGGAGGAGCAGTGAATAGGGGGTGATTATGTAGGTGGAGGAGTTTTATTGAGAAAATCCGGCGAAAATCTAGTTCAAAACTGTGTTTGGCACAAACTTGGGCAAAGCAGTTTTTGAAATATCACTGGTGGGTTTTGCGGGACCTTTGGGCGGTAAGTGGTATTGATTTGATCGAACACGATCTAGTTGTATCGCGCCACGCGTCGTCCACAATACCGCCAGTCTCGCGTGGGTTTGGGTGGTTAAACCTCGGCACGGAACATTATGCGAAATGTGATGCGCACCATCAGATGAGAAGGGACAAATATGATGGTGTGGATAGGAGGTGTGTCGGAAAGCTGCACGACGGGGGCTATGGTGGGGTACAGGTGTCAGGAGGGGATTGGTAGTGGGATGTGGGTCTGGAGGGAAGGTCTGATGTCGGGATGAACGAGGACTGTTGATTTAAAACAAATCAATGGTGGAGATTTGACTATAGGGGTGTAAGGGTATAAGATTAGATGCTTGGTTATAGCACTCGGTTGTATGATGGAAAGGGTGGAAAGAATTAGGCCCTCAAAAGGCATAAAGGCTAAAAAGGGGTGAAAAAGGGTTTTTTAGAAGTTTTATGCATTTTCTGAAGTCTCGATAGCTATAAGGGAGGGTTATTAAACCATAACAAAGGGTTTTATAGCCATAAGAAGGGATTTTTATGAAGTGAAAGTAAATTTTGAAGGTTTTTAGGATAATAAAGAGGAAATGGGGCATTTTATGAAAATTTTGAGGGAATAAAATGATGAAAATGGGTTTTTAGGAATAGTTTTCTTTGGAAACAATAGTATTTTGAAGGGAACAATAGGGTAAGGAATAGCACTGCTAGGGAATAGCACTGCTAGGGAGCAACACTGCTAAGGAACAACACTGCTAAGGAACAACACTGCTAGGGAACAACACTGGTTTTAAGGAACAACAAACTTTAAGAATGAGTGATTTTCTATGAAAATGATCTCTTGAAGGATCAAGGAATTTTTTAGCCATCATTTTCTTATGAAAAAATTTACTAATGGCTAACACCTCCATCATGTGTGAATTTAATGCACAACTTCCTCCATCACTGCATCATTAATTCTCTATAATTTTACTATTACTCCTCCACTATTCCATCATCTTCCTCATTATCTCTCCATAATCACCACTCTTCTTTCATTAATTATCTTCTCCACTATGTTGTGATGTTGATATACTATCTACTAACCCACATTCACACAACAAAAGTGGATTTTATTCATCTATGGGGTTTATGGGTCCCTCCACCATTTAATTTAATTAATTAATTGAGAAAAGTAAGAACTCTAGTATTCTAATTAACTCATGGAAAATTGGGAATATTACAGTCCTCCCTACCAAAATGTTGTTTTTCCTCAAGAAACACCAATATTGAATGCTACAACAATCCTCCTCCCTCCAAATGGAATCCTCATATGGAAGGTCTCCCCATCTTCTCCAATGTGTAATGATTTCCTAGCTCCATAACTGCCTCTCTAGAATGTCTAGAATGGCTTCCAATTATATAGCTAGGTGCCTCTCCTCATCACTGAACCTCTAAGTGGCAACCATATGTTGTTCCATAGCCTCTTCTTTGCATGAGACATATAAAGTGAAGTGGTTCCTCCCCCCAAAGTAAACTCCAAACTCATGAACTATCACTCCAACCCATGCTACATGGAGTAGGATGTACCTCCCCATGCTCCCATCATTGGCCCTATTGGCCCTGCTTGCTCCAAAAATCATCCCAGCACTGTGAAAAATAGGAAACAGAGACATATGGGTTGACATGTGAAATGTCGAACCATACTCTCTCAATAACAACTAACACAACAATGCCTCTTGCTTATACCACCCCATCATCATACCAAGTACGATGGCCATACTCTCCTAACGTAAGCCATCATAGTAAGGCCTCCTTTTTCCATCCTCCCTTCTCATCATGGAAGGTATGGGAGAAAGTCAACCCATACTCTCCCAAGAGTAACCAAATCATAAATAACTCTTACTGCAACCTGTTGGGCTGTATTAATCACGGTCAAATGACTAAAATAGTACACATAAATTATCAATCCAGGGATATCTTTTATTTCAATGACAGCCGCACTGTCTGTGTTGATACATCAACTAGAAGCAAATCCAAATAAATGAAATCATTGCTGAAGTAAATGTTGGAAAGAAATCATTCATGTAGAAATAAAATGATCTACAAGACTGTGATCACACCTCAATTAATCTTTCCTAGCACCCCACACAATAATTACCCAACTGGTATCTCTAATATCACATGTGTAATAGCATATAAATTACTAGAATTGAAAAAAATATATTCACACCTAAAACAACAACAACAAAAATACTTCCATTGGTACATAAAGTAAATGGAAATATATATATATATATATATATAAACAACTACCTTAACTATTGCAATCCCTACTAAAGATGAGGCCCATTCCTCCCTAGCAGGGCACAGATAGAGAAAGAACTTAATAGAAACTAAATCAGATGATGCATGTAACAGAAAAAATAGGATAACTTGTATTAATATGATCAAAATTATAGAGCCAAAGTAATATTTTTCTCTGCTAACCTTTCGACCTCAAGAGTTTAGAAATATATAGTGGTTACATCTCAGAAAAATGAGGGATGGATCAGTCATGAGAAGCTTATGATTCTCATGCTGATCAAAATAGAATACATATGGTTACAACCACTTCATAATAAAAGTCTGAATGGAAAATTATAGATTACAATAAAAACCGCCTAGAGGTTGTTATCCAAAAATTCAATACTTAACAACTTCTACAGCTATCGCAATAAATCACAACTATAGCGTAACAACTAGAGGGCAGCTCAACATCACAAGTTGATGAGATCCAATTAGCGGTACATCTGTAATAGAAGTTTGTCAGCAGGTCTATAATAGCACGGTGTAACAATGTCATGGTGTAATAGCTCATTGTAATAGCACACCTTAAATTTCTCCTATATGCCTCATGCTCGAGATCTTTTGTTCTACAAATAGAATCTGGAAAGAAAAAAAAATATCATAGATCTTCTACAAACATTCATCCTCAGTTAGTCATAAAAAAGACATGATACATCATAATTGTTATGTGGAATTATGAATTACGGATAAAACATTCTTCCCTAGATAGGTGCTTATCTAGAACAACAGATTAAATACTTTGCGACTACTTTCCCTAACTGTAAATAGACACACAGAACAGATCAAATAACTTACTTGGAGTCCAAGCGCTTCCTATTATATTTCTGTCGCTCTTGTTGTAGCTTCAAATCCAAGCTAGATGTCTGAAAATATTTCCTGCAAATATGAACACTAAACAACAAAAGATAGAAATAATACAGATGTCTATTCGAGCTATTTAGTTAAATCAATGAAACATAAACCATATGCATCAAATAAGAATTCATAATATGGAAAACATGAGCTTATATAGATACATATGTGGGAAAGTAAGAAGTAATCTTTATTAATGGATAGAATGGGAGGTTACAACCCAGAGACTGATTTGAAGTGACCATCTCCAGCAACATATCAACCTCATCACAATGGAGATCCCTCCAGCAACATGTTACACAAATTAACTCCTCAATTGAAATTCCACCAGCATTTCTCTACTCAAATTCTCCCCTCTCAAACACTAAGATATGTGCTCAATCTATAGAGGAGATGAAGGTAGTTTTACAATCAATGACTTTCCAATAATATCCAAGACATGTTCCCAATATTGTAGATGTCAAATGGACACATGGATTTGAATTTTGACACATGTGAGCTCTTCTAGAAGGCACTTCCCAAGTGGAGATTCCGGAACAATGAGAATTTTTCTCCCAATGTGACCAACACAACTATGAGTGTCGAGAAGTGCTTTGCAGAGAATCCTTGAATGGGGCTACCTACATATGCAACACACTTAGTCCCTTTCGAGGTAGCATTGATGAGCTCTCATATGATATATTATAAAC
Organism: Pinus albicaulis; assembly: GCA_034641835.2. NCBI lineage: Eukaryota > Viridiplantae > Streptophyta > Pinopsida > Pinales > Pinaceae > Pinus > Pinus albicaulis. The sequence continues at coordinate 1,071,964,360 of CM076578.1, forward strand.
TTCAAATCTTGGAAACCTTTGCAGATGAAATTCATGAATGATTTGTCCTGTTCTTTGTCTTAGGGCATGTAGCAACTAAAATGATAGGGGATGATAGACCCTATTCATTGGTCCTAGATATGATGTCTAGTTAACCAGGTCATTGGGAATGATGCCCAAATTGACCTATAACAAATTTTCCCCTAAAGCATGAAGTAAGAATAATAATAACAATATTTTGATTAAGATGCTTTACACTGTGATGGGCTAGAGATGAAGCAGAGTGGCAACCTGCATCAATCATACAATACATTACATCATGATATATCCTCTTGACATAATTTTTGAGGGTAGGAATTCCCATGTTCAGCACATAAACAATCTAATAACATGTACATAATTCAGAATGTCATCTACATTAGAATGTTGCCCAATATAGACATGCCTATAGATATAGGCCCATGTTTGGATGATGTTCTGTATGTAAGGTCAATGTACATATGATGTGTACAACGATCCTGAAATTGCAGCCCAGATGGCTGAAACTCGATTTAGGGTCTTCTTCTCTTGTTCACTCGATCATTTAGGTACAAGTCTAGCCATGCGAATATATGATTTGTAGTCGAACATGGAAAGACATCGTTTGATTATCAGGTAATGATATGAGCTGTTAACAAATGTGAAAGGACCACCATTAATTTCAATGGCCCACAATGTACTACACTACATTTCGTAAGGTGTGAATAGATGATTTGATGTCGAACGCTAAAAAAAATCTTTCGGTCAAAATTTCGGACGCGAGGATCTTGTCGATGTTGTAACAAGCCTCATGGTAGTAGAAAATAATGTTTCTAAGTGAGCTTCCTGGATAATTATTTTTTGTCAACAGGAAGCCACCTTCTTGAGAAATGGGAGTTACTGATTTCAGAGAAAAAGGTATGACTTGATATAACAATTTTCATGGATGATGGTCATGAGAATGAAACTTTATGAGTATTGCAGAAGGATAAGTATTCACTGGATGACTTCTCTTGAACATATCGGCGACACTGAGATGAGTTGGCAGCATTGACCAAAAACCCAAGTGAAGGTATGATGAACCATAGGTATGAATGAACTGTCAAGAATATTACCCAATCCAAACAGTCACGGTGATGGAGTGAAGTGTCATGCTCAAGAGCGACCTCTTACCGAAAAAAATTATGTTCACTTTCCCAAATTTTCCCCAGACATTTGTCGACCAGTACCTCTTTATTTTTAACAAGCTTGAGGAGGATAACATTTTCTTGATCTATAATTCAACCCTTTGGGTGAATAAAGCATCGCTATTTAATAATTTAACGTGTCTAGCGATGACTGAAACTCGATTCTTGCCATGATTGACAGGCCTGTCACTATTTTATGTTTTAATGAGATTAACGACAGTGATAGGCTGATCCTTTTTCAAATTTAAAGAGTTTGAAAAAGATGATGAAATAAAACTCCATAATTACTTTTTCGTAAAATTGTCGCTCGGATTCGAAAAAGTGTAAAATACTATCTAAGAGAACCTCTTTAGTCTTTTTTTACCAAGGTATTCCTTTTTCATAAATAATCTATCTAAGTCTGGAAAAGGGTTAAACTTATAGTGAGTAGATATAAATTCATTTACTTTTACGAGCTCAAAAAGACAAGTGCTCGGAAATATTTTCACATTATAGGAGTCTAAAAAGAGCTAAAAGAAAACTCCAGGGGTTCCTTTTCCATTTTTGAAGCTCGAAAAAGAGATAAAAGTGCGCTTCAAATCCTTTTTTGTTTTTAACAAAGCTCAAAAATAAGGAGAAAAAGTATGCTTTGTGGTCAAATCATTCTTGAAATAAATTTGCATGACTAATCTTTTCATTAGTTGTAACACCTGTTCCGAACAACATAAAATGGATTAAAATTACATGTTTCATGATAAAAAACATAATAAAACCATAATCATATCAATAAATACAATTTGCAAATAATTAAAAGACTATTAAAAAGTGTTTTACTATTCATTTTTACCATTCGATAGTTACCATTTGCGTTTTGGAGTTTTGAACCTGATTTTTCCCCCAAACTTTAGCTGCTAATTGCGATAATTTATATGGATTGATTTTGTTTCCATTTGATCTAGTTTGGTGATATGAGCTTCCTCTTTCCTTTAGTAATCATTTAATTTCCAATTTCTATAATTTTTTAGGGTTTGGGGACCCTAAGGTAAATTTTTCCCAAAAAGAGGGAAACACACCCTTGGATGTCGAAACCTGTATTGCATAGCAACTAAATTGAAGATTAATTGCATAAAAAATGCATTGTCTCTTTTTAGAGCCTGCGTTGGGCGCAATCTATATTTTTGGTTTTTTCATTATGCCCAAAATTTGCCCAAATTTTTGCATTGAATGGAATCTAATGGTTCTTATGGTTGTATTTCGAGTTTCCATCAGATTACAATGAATATTACATGGAGGGAAAGATAACATGAAGAACAAGATATGATTTCCCTAAATGATCCGGGTACAATAAGAGCTCTAAGAGTTTGTGGGCTACTAAAGTACTTCAGGTTGTCATGGATGAGGAAACAAATAGAACTATTCGAGTTCTTAGTTCGAGCATGGGATCTAGCTATCAAAGAATTTCATATTAAGAACCAAGTGGTTCCCATAACAGTCGAGGATGTATAATTTCTTACAGGTTTTTCAAGAAGAGGCTACCCTATTCCACTCTCAGTGTCTATTCTTGGAGGAGAGACAATGAGAGATTATGTTTTACAACATTGTTATCCAAGGTCAGAGCCAAGAAAAGGTGGAAAGATAAACATGCGGGATGTTATATATTTTCCTTTGTGAACTATCCTTTTCACGATCTCAAAACTTGCTGGCATAGTTACATTACATGTAGCTAATAGATTGTATATGATGTATGCGCTACAGTGCATGGAGCCAACAATATTCAACTGGTCTGAAGTTGTACGTTCTCAGATAAAGGGAAAAATAAACAAAGCAAAGGGAGGAAGGAAGAAAAACTTCAGTTATGGTTCAATCCTCATACCCTTCCCCTTAGAACGGATTCCACTGATGCATCCACAACATGTGACACTGGATGTGTCTAATCCTAGAGATCCGTGGATGCAGATTTTGGTAGAACTCATGGGTGGGCATGAAGACCAATCGACCATTGCGTTCTCGACTGCATTCTTCACCTGGTTCCAACAACAAAATTTTTCCATCGATGAGTATGCATACACAGGTGTTGATTTCTGAGGAGATCCAGATTTAGCATTACCAAAAGGTGCTCGTGGGGTGCAATGGGTAATAATGTTTTGACCATGTTTTTGATTTTCCTAAATTTTGTACGATTTTTTTTGTATTTTTATGTTTTCCAAAGACTAAAATAAATGTTTGATGTAATTCAGATGTTGGTCGTGTTTAACCAATAGAGGAACTAGAGCGTGAAGTAGATGCGCTAGCAGAGAGGGCTGTCGGGAGAGCAGTCCTTCAGGATCTTGATATGGCTGAAACTCTGGTTGAGCTTCGGCAACACATAAAGGGTTTGACCTTTGGGATTCCGGATTTCTGGATCGAAGAGCTACCCATGCAACTGCAAAGACACACTATTGGGGTTCCTAACCGCTGGATGTGGTTACTGCGTAGGATAGCTAGATCTATAGCAAGTTACCATGAGCACCACTAGTTTACTTTTGACATTTTCCATACATTTTGAGGTCAGATGACCAATGTGTCTTGGGCACAATTTTTTGTTAGAACCTATAACTATCTATCTATATGATTTCAACGGTTTCCTATGTTTATTGTGCAATCCTATTCAATGATGTGAATTTTTTCTTTACATATGTTGCAAATGTCTATCTAAAACATGATTAGCTAAAGAATCAGTCAATGTGCTCAAATTTCTAGAAATGTGTTGATATTGAATAAAATCAAAATTTATTTTTAAAATTCGAACTCTTGGGAACAATCTATGCAGTGTTGGATTTTTAACAGTATAAACACTAGTAATTTTTAATACCACAAGTTTTGATTCTAACCTTATGATGATGCAGTTAATACCAAATTAAATGGCATCAGAGAGAAGTTTGATCAACGTGTTATACTCAGAAATATTTTTCGTTGATATACCAATAAAAATCCCTTGAAAACTCACTAATTCATTGTTCAGAGCGAAAATGGCCCATGCTACAAAGGATAGATTCTGTGTACTATGACTAGCACCATAAACATATCCAACAAATGGTTCCGAAGATTTAGACATCTTCGATGAAATGTAAAGTGGATTACTAACGTCAATAAAACTCTAAAAACAAAATAATATAGTGAATTCAAATCAACAACATATATACACAATATAATACAAAAATTACTACGCTCATGATTAAGCATAGTAACATTTCAGATACAACCCATTTCTAGGCTGCGCCAATGGAATTCCATCGTAATCAACCAACTCATAGGCACCCTTAGCAAGAACTCTTTTGACAATATAGGGGCCATGTCATAATGGTTCACATTTTCCTATGCCTATTACATCAGCTTCTTGATCGTAAAGAAGGACCAAGTTTCCCTCTGAGAAAATGTGAGGCTAGAAATTTTTGTCGTATTGTGCCTTTATACGTATCTTATGAGCTTCATTGGCCAATTGGGCTTCACAACACATTTCATCAAGATGGACGAGTTTAAGGAGACATGCTTCTTCTTCTGATGTGTCACGTAACAAGTCGATTGCGAGTTTTAATGACGGTATTTCACATTGGATTGGTAAGATAGCTTCCAAACCGTACACCAATTGAAAAGGAGTAAATCTAATTGCATTTCTCACCGAGGTTTGATACGTTCAGAAGGCGGAGTATAGGATCAAATGCCAATTTATTTTAGGAACTCCTATCATTTGTTGAAGCATACATTTGAGAATCTTGTTGATAGCCTCAACTTTTCCATTTGATTGTGGATAATAAGGAGTAGAATTATCATGTGAAAATCCTAACATAGCAGTCAATTCAGTCATCATATGGTCGAGAAATTTCTTCCCATGATCTGTAACTATAGCCTGTGGGACCCCAAACTATGCAATAACATGATTAAGGAAAAAAAATGCAGTAGTATGTCCTTTTTTGTTGAATGTAGGCATCGGTTCGACCCATTTGGTAAAGTAGTCAACTGCGACAATAATATAACCATGCCCCCTGGATGAACGAGGGTTACAAGTCATGAAGTCAATACACCATTTCAAAAATGGTCCCACAGAGACAATAGGATGCATTAGCACTGGCAGTTTGTGGATTTTACGATAAAAAATCTAGCACGCATGACAACTTCTTACCACAAGGATACAATCTCAAAAAATTGTAGGCCAAAAGTAACTGGCGCAGAGTATCTTCTACACAGTAGCATATCCAGATAAATTTCCACCACAAGCCCCAGCATGACAATCATTTAAAAACTTTTCAGCCTCCTCATGAGTGAGGCACCTCAAAATGGTATCGACACCATGATGATAAAGTGTATCACTGAAGATCAGATAATCTTTGGCTTGTTATCGAATACGTCATTGTTGAGAGTGAGAGGTATTAGGTTGAAAAGTTTGATTTTGGAGATAAATGATGAAATCTACATACCAAATATCATATGATCCAATTAGAAACAGAGACTCGTTAGGAATTGATGGTTCCAACGTAGTTGCAGTACTATCAGAGGGAAGGTCACAGAGAAGCTCAGCCAAAATTAAATACTTATTTGACTTGGACTTGATGAATTCCAAATAAAATTCCTGAAAAATGACAATCAATTTTGAATATTCACCCCCTAGCAATTGACGTGATAAGATATAAGTCATGGGGTTGCAATCCGAAATGACAGTGGTCTCTCGGAGTATGATATAATGGTGAAATATTTGGACATATTGAACAGCTGCCAAGGCAAGATTTTCTATGTACAAATACTTAAATTCCATATCATTGAGATTACGACTCAAATAATAGATCATATGTTCAATTCCATCTTCTACTTGGATGAAAACCATAGCAATGGTCGTTATAGCCACGATCATATATAGTAAATAATCATTTTGATAATCAGGACGATACATTAATGACGCTAGGACAAGAGTATCTTTGAGAGCATCAAAAGAATCTTGTGGAACTTGGTCCCAATGGAAGGGAACCCCCTTTTTCAATAGTCGAGTAAATCCTTTAGCCATTTCGGCATAGTTTGGAATGAACCTTCTTAGGAAGTTAGCCTTTCCTTGAAGTTTCTGTCTATGAAGTAAATTTGATGGTGCAGGCAAATCAATAATGGCTTGAAGCTTCAATGGGTCAATTTGACTTCCTTATTTTGAGACTACGAACCCAAGAAAACGACTAGAACCAACACAAAACACACATTTATGTGGATTGAGGCGTATTTTGTAGTGTCTGCAGCATATGAAGATGGCTCTCTAATGCATCAGGTGATCAGTATGATTTCATGAATGCACTGGTAAATCATCTAGATACGGTTGAACAATGTGCTTGATGTCATTGAAAGCATAAACCATTGCTCTTTGAAAAAGTTTCCCTAACATTCTTTAAACCAAATGGTAGTTTCCTATAAGAAAATGTGCCCCGGGGATAGATGAATGTTGTATTATGTTGATCCTCTAGGCAGATATTGATTTGATTGTAGCCCAAAAATCCATCCATGAACAAAAAGATTTTGCATCCAACACAATCGTCAATAATCTGGTCGATAAAGGGAGTAGGATAGTTTTCTTTTGGACAAGCAAGATTGATGTCCTGATAATTGACGCACACTCTAATGGTTCCTTGTTTTTTCATGACAGGAATGATGTTTGAAACCCACTCAGTCAGTGGAACAGGGTAGATGAAACCAGCATGCAAAAAATTTTCAACTTCTGCTTTGATGGCAGTGAATTTCCTCAGATGAACATGACGAAGCCATTGATGCACCGGTTTGACATCAGGATACATATTAATAGTGTCTTCAACAATACTAGTATCTATGCCTGGAATTTTCTCGTAATACCAAGAAAATACATCATGGAATTCATGAAATAGAGAGAGATATGTTTCGAGTTCTGATGGAGAACAAGATACATCGACATGAATATTTTCTACAATTCTAGGTTTGGTTGAAATATTAATAGAAATGGTTTCTTCAATATTTGACAAATTTCTCTCGAAATCAATTGCATTAATAGGTAAACAATTCGAAAAGAAATTTCTGATTGATGGGTGATATAGTTCACTAAGATAGTTTTCTTCATAATTAGGAAGATGGGAATGATGATAATAATCTTCCCATGGTTCTCCTTCTCATATCATAGCTTCAAAAATATTCTCATCTATCAAGAACATTGAGGAAAAAGGATTAGAGGGAGTACCAAAATCTAAGGAATGATCAACCCAAACAACCAGCGATGCTAATTTCGGATTCGCCACCCAAGCTAGATAGATTTATTGTTATGCCAGCTCAATTGGGTTGGGTGGAAAAAACTTATCCAACGTAACAATTTCATAATCATCCATACTCTCGCTTAAGCCAAATGGAGTAGAAGAGATCATGTAGCAGTTCCCTATACTTGCAATTTCTGTTGACATCGTAGGTGGTGGTAATGCAAAGGTTCCAATAAGAGTGGAATCCTTTAAGGGTCATACACCAATGTTCTGAAGTTCTATTTGGGGTACATGAACGAATGGAATGCTTCCAGATACCTACGAAGTGGAGGCAAAGAAGGATAGTTGATTAATGACTGTGATAGTACCTTTATATGGAAAGGCAATCATTCTGAAATATGTAGAAACAATTGCAATCATTGCATATACCCATGCCCTTCCAAGTAGAATATTACAGTCAAGGGGTCCGTCAACAACATAGACATCAACATTAACTATTTTTCCCCTAGTTAAACATGAAGGTTATTTATAATACCATAAGGCTTATATCCACATCCATCAAAAGCCTTCAACGTCATTGATGATTGTGATAAGCATGGAGAGCCAAGTGAATTCCAACAATTTAGAGACATAATGCATGTAGATTCTCCCTCATCAATAATAGTGTGATGAACAAGGTGATTGATAACATTTACTTGTATGGAGAATGCCAATTCTACTAGTATTTGCGGCACATAGCTCGTATGATTAAATAAGACAAGATTATAATCAGCTGGATCAATTCTACCAATAGCCAACAATAAAGCCTGTTTTTGGGAGGGAAAATTTTGTAATACATCAAGAGCAGACATAGCTAAAGGGGATTGAGCCAAATCTTCAACTATATTATAATTTAGAGCAGCTCTTGCTTGAGGATTATATGTTGATTTATGAATTACTCCCTTTGGTGGCTTGATTGTCAATTTAGGAATAGCAGTAGGTGGTACTGATTCCGTAGATGGATTCGTAGTCAAGGTAGAAGGTTGATAAGTGGCCTAACTACCAGAATATTTATTACGCATTGACACCAAAATATCTATTGGAGGTTTTGTGTCAGATAACATTAACACTTGAGAAATAGGATTTGGATCCGTAGTAACCATATTTGTGTCCAGATTTGGAAATGGGTCTGTCAACACAGTTGACGCATGGGAAATCTTGATGATTTTTGATACTTCAGTACGGTGAGGAAAATCCCTAAAAAAGTGTTCCTCATTACATATTATGCATGGATCATGAGGTTTTATAGGTCCAGACGATTGATCAGATGATTTTTTCTATGGGTTAGAAGTTTGATTTTTCTTATATTTCCCTTTTTTCTTACTTCCGGGTTTCTTGTCACTTTTGCCTTTGTCAAACGACATGGCATTAATTTTGAAAGAAGGTTCAGGATCAGATGCAATAGTATGATGTGTTCTTGTAGTACCAATCAAGTCGTCTCCCGCATGAGACTCCTTTAATTGAGGAGGAGAATTAAAATTAGATCTCGGCACATTAGGAATTGTTTCATAGAGCATGCCAAATTGAGTGTAAATTAAGTCTAAATATTGGACACGAGCGATAACTTGATATTATGTGACAATGCCACCCTTAGCCACATCCTCAGTTATAGATGGTAACAGGGACTATGAACCACTCAGTAAGGAGTTGATCCGAAACAAATTTCTTAACCCTTCTACGACAATGACGCCACTCATGAATATGATTAGAAATGTGAGTAGCATTAGTCTATTTGAAATTGGTTAAGATTTCTGTTCTAGTTTCATATCATATGGGTAACTGGAAGTGAGTCAAAAATATAGTAGCTAGGGCAGTGAAATTATCAAAAGAAGCTCTAGGTAACTCAACGTACCATTTTGCAGCCAAGCCTGTGAGCATACGCTAGAAAAGACATAATCGAATAGAATCATCATTCAGGGAGTTTGATGAACACCATAAATGATAAGTCATGACATGAGTCGATGAATCTTCTCCAGGGTTTCCATTGAACTTAGGAATATCCGAGGGTAATTTTTGAGGTATCACCAGCCACCAAGGAGCATAGTTAATTGGATCATTGGTTAGCTAATTTAAATCTGGTAACTCTAAATTTGCTACAAAAGAGAACTATTTATTAAGGTCAAGTTGAGCATAGCCAGGGTAAGATGGAATTGCTTGAGAAATAGGCCTTTGAGCACCAGCATAAGGAATCTGTTGCTGGTAACCCAGATAGGGGTTGTTTTGAAAAGAAAATGCTTGAGTATTCTGTTGACCAAAACATGGATATGATACTTTTTGAAATTAATTTTGAGGCATTTGCACCTAAGGCTGCCAAGGGGTCTGTCCACCAATGTTATAACTCAAATTAGGATAACTTGGATTCAGTTGATAGGTATAACTAGGTTGTGGTTGTGAAATGCCATAAAATGGTAAACCATCTTGTGAATACATGATTCCGGATAAATATTTTTGAAAATTAACCGAAGGATTTGGAGTTTGTGGACCCAATATTTGACGATATTGAGTTGAAGGACCTGCTTGATAAGGTTGTTGTACAACATTTTGATTCTATAGTAGGGGTAAAGATGTATTAAAAAGTGGAAATGACATGGTTGTAATAGGTTGAACTGGTTGATACGGGTGTATAACCATTTGTGGTTGGATAGGAAAATTTGGCTGCCTATAATATCCCAAAATAGGGAAAATCTACACTATTGGGAATATCTTAAGATATTCAAAAAGTGGAGCTACATAAATCCATGAACATAATAATGAAATAGAAGTGATACATCAAAACATATGATATAAGAAGATCTAAATATCCATCATTTATATCATAGCAGAAAATCTATACAATATCTTGAGGAACAATCACTCAAGCTAGGCCATACAAACCTCAAGAAACATGTACATGGAAAAATGAAGAACACTGCTACACAGGAAATGCCCAAGGCTATGGCAACACAGTTTTATTAGAGTAACTACTGCTGGGAAGTGTCAATACACAAATATAAAAATTTAGGGCCCAAATAATGTTGGGAGTGAAGATATAGACTCCCAAACTCTATTTCAAGACAATCCTGGAAGGATTGCCTGAAATATGCGAAATGGAAAAAATGTCGGAGTTGTAGTCTCAAGAGTGAATAGCAGCTGCAACTCAAGAACTGGATAAGAGATGGATGTAGATGATGCACAAGATAAAAAAACCTCCTTCAATGGATATTCCAAGTGAAAGGCTGATCCTAACACTGAAGATCTCACCCTCTAAACAATCACTAGAACCCTCACTACAGATGCTCAATGAAAATAACGCAGTCAAGGAGATGGACTGTGCTGTAGATGATGGATAATGGTTGGAATGGTGCCAAATATGTTGAAATAAGCCCATATTCTCCCTCACTGATCCTCCAAAGGAAATAAAGCTTCCTCCTCTGAAAATGAGCTCTGAAAGTGGTGTTGAGTAACCTCCACTACAACACCCTGCAACACAACTCAACTCTAAATAGAAACTGCAATGTAGCTGAAGGAGCATGCTTGGCTTGAAGCCTAAATGTGGATAAATGAAAAGTATGACTCCCTCAAGAGGCCTCTCTTGAGTGGAGAAGGAATTCCTAAACAGGAATGCCTTTGTGCTAAGCAGCACAACAACTCTGCTAAATAGCAAGAGAATGCACAAAGTCTAAACAGACCATAAAATCAATAATCCATATCATGAATAAAAATGGTTGCCTTGCCCTCCTTTTAAAAAAATGGAAGCCCTCTCATCATGGGTCCCACTCATTATGGTTTCCTCCACCAAGGAATCTCCCTCCCATTCATACTCCATTGTCTCTCCAAGTGTTCTCCACCTCCTCTCCCAGCGTCGTTGACTTGGTCAAACTTGACCTTGTCCACATGCAAATGATCTTGTTCACACATGAGGGTGTGAAATCTAGCTCCTATGACTATCCCTTTTCACATTATGAGGAATTTTATTCATATTTTTAATATGCATGGGCCTCCTTACCCATTTATTAAGTTGTTAGGTGATAAAAACAAAAATCAATATTCCAATTAGTTGCATGCTAATTTTGGAATATTACAGTCCTCCCCTCCTAAATGTTGCCTGCCCTTAAGAAAATGTAAGGATAGAAATGAGAAGCCTCCTCTGCTCTCCCTGTAGCATCCTTATATGATAAAATACTCCAAGGATCAGGATGTTGTATCATCAATACATCTCGAAGTTGTCCCTCCCAAGTATGCAAGCTATATTTTGGTGTGCATCCCAAATGGCTATCATCATGTAAAACATCCATGGAGGAAAAAATGGGGATTATAAAGGCTTTCTTGAGGCATGAGTTCTGATATATATTGGGATCTATCATCCCCATATGAATCTCCCATCCCCAAGCTATCATCCATACAAAATGAGTCACCTCTCAACATGGAAACTCCTGAAAATTCTCCTCCACCTTGAGCTCATGTAATGTAGGTGGGCTGAAAATCTGAACATGGTAAACATAGGAGCCTACACCACGCTGTCATTCTCTCCACTTATGATAATTATATAGTGTTGGCTGATCTTGGGCTACAATAAAGTTTCCCTAAAGTGGAAATAAGAATACTAGATCCTCAAGGATCTCCCCTGCAACGTTATGAAACATGCTGGCCCAAATCCTTCCATATATGATGAGTTGGAAATCACCATCATATGGAATCCAATCAATCCCATGGCCCACCTCATGAAAGAAAATTTTTTTGGTTGTGGTGGCCGTATCACCTCTCATGCTCCCATTATAACATGCAATGCAAATAATGTGGGGAATCTCTCCCCCAAGGACACATCCAACCAATGTGCCACTCCCCCAATCATGCTCCCAATAAAAATAAGAGAAACAAAAACATAAGGAACTACAATGAGAACCATATTTGCTGCCATATGTAGCAAGGGAGAAGGAAAATGGTCCCTCAAATGTAACCAATGCAATTTTACCCTCAACTGCAATAGAGAATGACAAAAAGTGTGGGTTCTCAACCACTTTCTTGATGCCCCACTCTCCTCATGCATTTGGAGAAAGTGAATGATGTATGGTGCAATGTAAGTATGTTCCCCATAAAAATTATCCTCCCCAAATCCTCCTAGGGAGTGGTCACCAATAATTCTCATGGCCTCAAGTAAACTATGAGGTCTAAAAGGAAGAGTTCTCCTCTTTTGAGCAAAACCCTACACATATATGGTTAATGGATGCATATATACATTATGCAAGTCATCATACAAACAAACAATACCCTTACCATATGTCTTGCTCATTGTTACAGGTCAAAATACCTCCTCATCAGCTCAGAGGGGAAGACAAATATGGAAGAAGTACAAAGACCTAAATTAAACCTATTTCTGACAGGGTAACGCATATATAGAACATAACAAGAGCGTTATAATGCAGGCAAGCAATACATTGGCCACGTTAGTGACTAGGGCAATGCTCTATTTACACTGGAGGGACGTGTTACCCATGTTTTAAGTTTGAATTGGGAAAAGAGCGTGCAGAAAGATTTGAATCTCCGACTTTCCCTCACAAAGGAGTTAGTGCACAAAGGAAACTACAGAAGCACCAGTTCATTATTGGTCATTGCCATGGAAGACTGAACTCCAAGAGAGGAAAAAGCATGGAGATCAAAGAAACATCTAAGCCTTTTCCATTCCAAACTAGTGGAAAGAGAAGGGCAACAATGGCCTTCTCCCTCTCCTATAAGAAGGAGTTGAAGGCTCTTAATTGAAGGTCGAAGGATTGCTCAATGTTCTTGTATACTTGTGGAATAGAGAATAGTGTGACATTGTGAAGGCCAAGAGTCAAAGAGGCTCCTAGGGAGCTTGTTGGCTTGGACTTCTTCACTAGAGAAAGAAGAGAGATTGGGAGACTGAGGAGGGCTTGGTACAACCGATGGTTGTAATCCTCCTTCTTTCAAAATCAATAGAATTGTGTTCGTTTTGTCCATTCAATGCTTAATGTTATTATTGTTGTTTCAATATTTAATTAGTATGATATGAATGGCTCAGATGTGTATAATCTAGATGTTTGTGGCATATTTATCTAATTGATAGGATACTTGTTATATTAGAAATTACACGGGTGCTTTGACTGTTTGCAGGTCTCAGATTTGGAGCCAGCGAAGAAGGACTCTTACTTTGCTGTACAGTGCTCTCCAAGGGATTCCAAGACCGTCAAAGAGGTAATTATCTATTGTATTCCTTCAAGTTATTTCAAGCTAATATGAACATACTCATGCCATCTTTGTGAATAGCATAGCTAATCTTACTGTCTGCCTCGGGCACCGGAAAGCCCTGAGAGGGATATACGAAAACCAACCACCCAAGCAGTTTACCCTATAGCAGAATTGGCGACTCCACTGGGGAGTGTCCCCATAGTTTCCGGACTATTTTTTCCTTCATTTCTTCTCTCCTCTGTTTAGTATCCTTCCGACCATTTTTTGATGCCCAGTAGACATACCAAACGCTTGCAGAGTTCAATCCTGTTCCTGTCTGGCCAACTGAAGAGCTTTTCCCTGGTTAACGCGACCTATGCAGTTCATCCAGTGCGTTATAACATGGTCTAGGCTTAAATACAGTGCGTTATAACGCTGTATTTTCTCACAGACATAGCGTTACTCAGCCAAAAACCCTGTTGTTCACTACTGTGTCTGTGTTTTAGCTGTAGAGTTTTTTGGCCACCAGTACCTTTCACAGACTGAATCCCTGTGCTTGTCTGCTAAAGCTGGCATTGATTATTTGTTTCTCTTATTTAGTTAGTGTGCAGAACATTTACTTTTTAAAAGAGAATTTTTTTTTTTGCATTTAGTTGAGTTTATTCTGAAAGTTTAGTTCACAGACTGTTAAAAGAGGTAGATAGAAGTCTGAATCTTGAAAGTTGAGCTGTGTTATTTACATGTTGGTGCATGGATGATTGATAAAGAAACCTCTCCTTGTAGAAACACTCTTCATTGAAGTTAATATTTAGAGCATGTTTTGCATGGTTTATTGAGTCAGAGTCTCACTATACTTCATACGTCCATTCCCCCTCCACAAGACTAATAACAAAGTACACTAAAAACAAAGCGATAATAAAATCAATCTAATAACTCTTTTTTGAGCTCACACAAACAGTAGTTCAGGCTAGGATCTTGGGTTAGGAAAGTGAGAAAACTACCCAAGATCTCAAAACTTGAAAAATAGAGTCATTAACGAGTGAAATCCTGCTGCACTCACATTATCGGGACCGTTCCTTTACCGGAGCTCAGCGCGAGACAACACTTGGGTGCACTAGAAGGTAGCCCACCTTCGACTGCATCCTGTGGGTGTGTTATATATTGGGGTTCCCTTCGGGGATGTCGAAACTAGATTGGGGATCTAGGTATTATGCCCATATAGCACACTTTCCTTGACCGTGGACCCCCCTGATGATGTCTGTGATTTGAGGTATCCTTAGTGGCCATACTTTTAGGGACTTACACAAGGTGATTGGGACGGGCTGTCCTGGTACCTGAAACAGACGGACCCACTCTATCTTCGGTCTTTAGGAGGGTACTTGTCTTCATGAGAGTGCTTACACCTATCGTCTGAGGTTCGGGCGAAGCTCTAGAGTGACCGTAACTGTACTTTCGACCAACCCTCTCTGTATTCTATTGTGATACTGGATTTCATCACCAGCGAATGGTAGTACTCAGACAGGGCACCCTATTCTGGCTGCTTGTTGATTGATTTTAGAGAGTCTTTTCTTTTTAGTAGTTGTGTGGATACTGTCATTTGAGACTTCAAAATACATCACATTTTAAAAAATTTTAAAATTAAACCGGTCACCGTGGCGTCCCCTGACCCACGCCGTCTGTCTCGACGACAGCAAGGTCTACCTCCTCTCACCCTAGAAGAAATATTGAACCTTGGTGAACCCGGGCCTTCTACGGAAGAGCAGTCTCCTCTGACTAATCTGGATTATCACATAGACCCTTATTAGCCGGAACTCCCAGAGGAACCTTTCATTGAAGGCGTTGTACCTAACTACAATCCTCCACTCACTGATCCATTAAGACCTGTGATAGTCCAGATCCCACCATGCCCAGATATGTCTGCGGCCACACCAACATCTATTTCACCACCGGCATCCACAGGGATGATGCCAATGGAAACCATCCTTGGTTCGCCACCATCCTCCCCGCCCGTGGTCAGTTCCAAGCCATTACTGGGTAACCCCAGTAGTCAACATATGCCTACCCCCAACCCTATGGTCAATACAACTGTCAGTAGTTTACCGAACCCTTTGGCATCTACTCCTACCGTGACCACGTTGGGGACCACGGTAGCTCCTCCCACGAGCACGACTACTTCGGTGCCCTTTAAAAACCCTTTCAGTTGGAACCCTCTGTTGAGTTCAAACCCCCTGGCCACTATACCAGGGGGCAGTGTTATTAGTACACAGGTAGCAGGGAATATTTCTCTTCCTATGAAATCCTTAGGACAACTGGGACAACCCATTGTAAATACTATCCCCTTAAGTGGTTCAAACATAGATGTAGGATCTATACCGTTGCCAAATTATGCAAGTACTAGTATGCCTCCGGGAAACTCTATTGCATCCATTTGGACTAACCAACCCCAACCTCCGTCTGGAGTGGGAGGGCACTTTTTTGCTGGGGGCAACCAACCATTTGCCCCTCAATACACTATGCCCTATGGACAACAACCGTATGTTCCTACTCCTCCACCTATGGGAGGTTTTTATCAAAGTCCCACTTACCCTTCTGGCAACACATGGATGGGAGGACCCTATGGTCCAAATAGTCAGCCCATACTGCCTTGGTTAGACTCGGGGACAAATCCACAATTTCCATTCTTGGCAGCTTTGGACATACCCGACATCCATAAGCTGACGAACGATCCCATCAACCATAACTCGCTTTGGCCTCCAATACCGCATAAGATTCCTTCCTATATCCCAAAGTTCGACGGAAAGCATGGGGATGACCCCACCGCACACATCACTACCTTCCATTTATGGTCCATATCCAATTCCATGGTAGATGATAGTGTCTGACTCCGACTGTTTTCCCGCACCCTTACAGGCAATGCCACCAAGTGGTACATTGAATTACCACGTGCCGCCATCAATACGTTTGGCGCTTTAGCGACGGAGTTCTTAAAGAACTTCCAACTACCAATTAGAGTGGAAACCGGAACAGAATTGTTAACATCGCTGCGCCAAGACACCGCCACCCACATCTCTGACCATATTCATGAATGGAGACTTAGGAGGAGGCTAGTCAAAGCGCCAATACCGGACCATCTCTTGGCCAATTGGTTTTGCAAGTCTCTTTTACCCCACATCTCTAAAGACATTGGCCTTTCTGGTGCAGTGACAGAAGATCAATGTATTCATCGTGCCCAACACTTAGATTTAATCTATTCACAATCCGGCATGCTTTACAATCTGCTCCCCCATGCCCCTGGTAACCCAAATCCTCGGGCTACTCAGAAAACCAGAGCTCATGCCGATGGTCTCGTTGGCACGATCTCTGGTGTAGCCACCAATCAGTCTCGGGGGCAAACCTCCTAGCCATCCTCGGCTGCCACCGCCCCCCACCAAACGACTCCTCTCCCTTCCGCTGAGGTAAATTCGGTGCAAACCTCACAGAAACCTAGCGGAAAAAATAGGAAGAATAAGAAGAAAACATCTTATTCGGAAGAGCAGTCTGATAATCAGAATAACGCTAATCAGAAAAATGCTGCTAGAAATGACAAAGGAAAGGATAAACCCATGAAATTTCCTTGTAAAATCTGTACGGAGGACCACTTGACATACAAATGTCCTCGGTTGCAGGAATGCACCGATTTTATTGCTAACAAGGATTCTGGGAGAACACCTGTCGTTCTTCACAATCCCTTCCCCAATCAATAGCAGCAACATCAACATATGGTTGACAACCCGCCACAACCCCATCAACGGGGCAATGGTGGTTTGTATCCTTCTGGCGAAGGACCATCTGCCATTTATGGCATTGAGAGTATTGACCTTCAAACTCGCACCAAGCTTTATGGAACTCCTATCATAGATGCTCAGGAACCGAGAACTAGTTCCAATCCGCCGCCGCCCAATGATTTACATATCGAAAGGCCTACTGTTGAACCTGTAATTCGTCCCCCCAAAGGGACACTTCGACGCACGACTCATAATACCTTTGCACGTGCAGCCCAAAACTACAATATTGTAGAATATTTGGCGCAGGCATCGTCAGCTATGTCTGCACTTGAAGTATTACAAACCTGTCTAGCACAAAGGAAAGCCTTGCTTTCGGCCATTGGTGGAATAGATCCCCAGGATTTCATGTTAACAGTCTTTGATATGGAAAAGGCTAAACCTCGCCTCTCGCATCAACTCGCATTCTAGGTGCAAGTTGTGTCGAAAGGGAGACCCATCCATCGCACTGTCATAGACGAAGGTGCTTCGACGTGCGTTATGTCACAAGCTTGCTAGCTGAATTTAGGTTCTCCTACTCTAACCCTGCCATCGAATTCCCTCAAAGATTTCGATGGCCACACTTTCCTACCAAAAGGATACCTTGCTAGCTTTCCCATCACTCTGAGTGGGAAAATGGTAAACGTGGATGTTGAAGTCGTAGAGCATCATCTCGACTATAATCTATTGCTCGGTCGCAGTTGGTCTTATGCTATGACCACCATCGTGTCTTTGGTCTTTTGACTCATCCTATTTCCATTGGATGGGAAAATAGTCACGGTAGACCAGCTATCCTTCTACACCCCTGATTATTCCACTTTACCAAGTAGCTCTGTACCCCTAATAGGAGGTGTCCCTAACTCTTACGTCAGTATCAGTACCGGTCTTCTGAAGGCATCTTCCCTACAGGGTTGTTTTCCTCTACCGCCGCTGCAGATCCCAAACACGATTTCAATGATATCCACCTCTTCAGATGGCTCTATCGACCCATGGATCATCCCGGAACCTTCAGATATTGATTCCTATGGAGATCAGATGCCGCCTTTGCCGGTTGAGTTGGCTTAGCAAACCATCCAAGCTGCATCTGAACCCTCCACTGATATGGTTTCGACCACAGGTACAACCCTCTCCCCCATAACAGCTCTCTCTAAAGATCTCCTCAATGAAGTCTAGCCTACAGACAAAGCTATTCGAGAGATCATGTCATTAGAAGAATGACCTTGGGGAGAGTTCCACCATCGCGCTTCGACGATTGATTCGGAGGTGATAAAAACTGAAATCCCGTCTTTTGACCAACCTGAGATCATTCCCTCCTCTTATACGACTATCCACACTATCGATTCGGAAGGGAACATGGGTAATCTTTCCAAGACGCTACTCATTGATATCTCGGTCAAGACAGGTATAATGGAAAATATTCCATATTACTTTTCAAATATCACACCTTTCCAACTTGCTTTCAGCCTGGAAGCAGTACTTCCAATCGAGTGCGAAATCCCATCACTCAAACTTGCCATTGAACTCCTGCCTGGCACCACCACCACAGAAGAGCGCTTGGTCTCGCTCGATCATTTGGACAAAACTCATTGAGATGCTACATTAGCACTCGAAGCTCACCAGTGCCGAGTTAAAGCTCAATACGACAAATCTGTCAAGCCTCGTTCTTTCCAAGAGGGCGATCTTGTTCTACTTTATGATCAAAAACACGACCTCTTGGGGGCAGGAACACTCCAACCATTTTGGCTCGGTCCTTACATCGTTACTAAAGCCCTCTCAAAAGGAGCTTACGAACTACAGGACTGTAATGGAATTCCACTTGAGGAGCCCCGCAACGGGCTCTATCTGAAGAAGTATTTCACCTAGTTTCGCACTAGGCATATACTTTGTAATTTTATGTATATAAGTTTTGCCTATTTTTATTTTGATGCTTCTGGATTATTTTGTTTGTTTTAAGGTGTTTTTCTCATGTAATCTTTTTCTTTCGCACAGATGTCATCACATTCGTTATCATACGTCGGGTATGCAGACGGGGCTAGTCATCACACTAGACACATTGCTTCAGCTGCTTGGGTTCTCTATACTCCTGAGTCAAACCTTGGTTTCGGGGGGATCATCCTGGGTAACGCCACCAACAATGTTGCCGAGTACATGTCAGTGATCCAACTCCTCACGGAAGCGGCATCTCATGACATCTCCAATTTAGTGGTCAGGTTAGATTCCCAACTCATCATTATGCAGTTAAACAATCATTACCGTGTCCGCCACCTTGTGTTGTTATGTTATTTTTTACGAGTTCGAATTTTAGAACGTAAATTTCAAACAATCACATTTGAAAACGTTCCTAGAGAATTTAATGCATTAGCCGATTCTTTGGCAAATTATGTGTTAGATTGGCATTTATCACATTTATTGTAAAAGATTTACTCATGAGTACGTATATTTTTATCCCATCAAAAAATGCATAAAAATTTAAAAAACACAAATCACCAAAAATATATATATATAGATATATGTCGTGTCCAGTACACAGAAAACATCAAAAAGAAAATCTCCCAAAACTCGGGGTGTTTTACAAAATTTGGCTACACTAAGCCATGCTCTGACACTAATACATCTACTCCACCAACTAAGCCTAATGCTCATAATAGCATACAACTACTCTAGCTATCCTCCTCAGAGGAACCAGGTATCTCTCCAGCACACCCACAGTATGCCGCTGCAGATGAACTGGAACCTCCTGCATAGGAAGCGGCGGTATACCCATGCTCAGACCCTCCAAATTCCTGGAGAGTTCATGTAAAATTTGGGTATCATCGTCGTCGCCGGCTTCCGCATCCTCTACAGGTATGCCAGCCCCGGGTAGCTGCAATCCTCGCCGTGCATAGCGAGGGGCCCTAGCTGGACAGATAGGTGCCACATCTGTGTCAAGCAAGCAAAAGTTTCATGTCAAAACTAAATTTTCACCCCTTTCTAAAACAAATTTTTTTTACATAAACATTCAAAAGCTAAAAAACAAAAACTTATTTGAAAACCACTGATCATTATTTCTTACCATCGGGCCCCCACTGGGTGCCAGGGGGCAAGACTAGCTCGAGATCGCCTGTGAAGTTCATCCCTACATAGGGATAATTCTCAATCATGATGATCTGAGAGTCCAGCCAATCAAAAAATCCCTCATCAAAACAGTGACGGACGGGACCCTCTCCATTCCGTGGAAGCAAAGTGGCCCACCAAGCCTGCCTCGGCTCGCGTGGACCCAATGGCACTGTAGGGATCCTGGGTCTCATCAGTGGTATCCACTCCAGTATGAAAGAAACAGTCAGTGTTCTGTACCCAAACTCTCTTTGAGTACGGGTCTTGCATGCAGTAAGCTCTGCTCGGACCCGACGGACCACACCGTCACACCAATCGAAAACCTGAGGCTGCATACAATCCAAGGCTAGGAGCATCTGAGCCTTGGTCACCACATGCTGACTCTTGGCACCTGCCAAGCGAACAATCATCCATAGAATAGACCGCAAGGGTCTCAAAGTTACCTGTGCAATAGGTATCCGGTTACTCACAGCCTGGGTGCCACGTATGCAGTGCGCATGGATCAAATCAGTAGTGGAACGAGGGTCAGCTCTGGACCCCGTCAAATTGGGCCTCGCCCCATGACATGACAAGCCGGTCAAAAAGTAAACATCATCTTTTTCGATGGCGAGCTCATTGCCACCAATCCGAAAGACATGATGCCGTTCGTCCCACTGCTGGATCAGCCAGCTCAAGAGGTCCTCTTGACCCCTCATCAGTTCTAAACGGGCATACTTAAGCAATCCGCACCTCCGGAGAGCCATTAAACTTGCCGCATCCATCACCATCTCTCGTTCTTCCTGCTCATGCTCTCTCTCTCGCTATATACTCATGATTAACAGCTGAACACCTGCAAATGCAACATTTCAAACCGATTAAAATTTTCCTGGACCACTTCAAAAATGGAAAAATTGAATTGTTAGAAAGCATGTTGCGCCTAACGTGGGAACTAGTACAAAACAGATCGTTCTAACGCGTACTTCCCTCACGGGTTATGCGTTTAACGCGACTGTTGTACTCCTAACCCGTGTTAGGCGCAAATATTTTTCTAGGGCCTCAAAATTTCCTAATTTTGAACCAGCAAAAACTAAAAAATTGGCAATTAAATGATAACAGGAGGTTCTAGCTCTTACCTGGATCTTGCGGAATAGAATACTATTGCCCGGATTGACCGTAATCGTCAGCTGAAATTTTCACCCCTTTTCCACTCCAGAGCTTCTTCACAGCACTCAAAACAGTGAAAATGAATGTCTTCTGACCTTCTTATAGCAAATTCTGGGGCAGGAATCTCTTTAGTCAGTCGGCAAAGTCGTGATTCCTCGCTGTACACATGTCGCAACTCTCGAGATTTGGTACTGATGATTCTAATAAGGGATCAAGATTTATGTACAGACATACTCATTTTTTATCGAGCATTCTTTTTATGGTATTTTTCTTGCTCGTTAATCTGAAAAACCTCGAGTTCTCTTCTTCGGGCTCGTTAAACTTATACGAAGTCGGCATCGAGCGTTATTTTTTGTTTTTCTTGCTCGTTAATCCAAAAAACCTAGAGTTTTCTTCTTCAGACTCATTAAAACTATGGAGAAGTACTGAGAATTCTTTTTAGGAATCTTTTTCTCGCTCATAAAACCGAAAAAATCCCAAGTCACCTTTGTCAAACTCGTTAAACAATTGAGACAGAGAACAAGGATCCATTCTTTTCCTCTTTTTCAAAGCTCTTTAAACAGAAAAAGTAAATCGAGTTTTCTCCGCGTGACTCGTTAAAATTTCATGGAGGTACTGAGTTTTTCTTTGTTGGACTCGTTAAAATTTCACAAAGAATATTGAGTTTACTTCATCCCCTCGTACTCATAACAAAATGAGGTAGACGTCTATCAAACATAGCTTTCTCACCTTTCCGGATTCGATAGACTAACTTACGGAAAATGAACTGTTTCGGGCTTACTATTACCCCTTTGACGTGCCCGGTTATCAAGACATGACAAAGGTACCCCAATGGAGTCGTCTTTTATGACATTTTTTAGACTCTCTAAACATGAAAAATTCACCGAGTTTACTCGTCTGGACTCATTAAACCTAATCAGACAAGACATGGAGTTGTCTTTTATGACATTTTTCAGACTCTCTAAACATGAAAAATTCACCAAGTTTGCTCATCTGGACTCGTTAAATCTAATCAGATGGGGTACAAAGTTGTCTTTCCTGACATTTTTCAAACTCTCTAAACATGAAAAATTCACCGAGTTTACTCGTTTGGACTCGTTAAACTTAATCAGACGGGGAAAAATTTGGACAAAATGGATACTACCTCTGATACATTTCTAAAGAAGGTCGATTTGGCAGCAAAATTCTTGAACATGGCACTTCCCAGAAAACTCTTTCGCAGCCAGCAGAACCCTACCATCTATGAGTATTAGCCTTCATTTCCCAGTGTCCCTGCACTAGTAAAATCCTAACACACTCTTTGGTGTTCAACACGCTTCAGCTGCCTAGTACCCTGCTAGAGTGCCCTCTATTGTTCAAGCATATCTCGTTATCTACTGCTCCTGTTATCAACCAAACTGATCATTATGCCAAAAATTATTTGTCGTCTGACGTTCCCATTTACTCTTACTTATCTCAAATCATAAACAAAATTAGTTGGTTTCTGTTTCATGTCGACTGATGTAGGACGCCTTAGTGCCTACCTTTCGACAGATCACTTCCTATCGACTTCAACATCTTATCTAGGAAGTTGATCCAGAAACCCATCAGTACCCAGATACTTGCAGACATCAGTGGCAGGTGGTCTTATGTTTGATCAAGGGTCTTCATCATTGGCTCTTGGTCGAATGATTCTACAAGTGTTCGACTTCAACTCCTTTTATTCACATTCGCTATATTGTACTGGGCATCTTAGGGACCATCATCATTATCGGTGGCCACCTTCGCATCTGTTAACAATTTTCATTATCAACTGGTAATCAGACGATTTATCACATGTTCGACGACAACTCCTTCATTCACATGTTGAGAAATATGCAGTTTAAGTGAATCGGCGGTCAAGACCTTGGGGCAAAAGGCTACACCATTAAAGTTGTGTCCCCTTCCCCAAGCTGCGATATTGTTTATGGAGACAGCTTTTTCAGCCTGATCCTGTTATGACAGACACTTCCACATTGTGCCTATTGGTGGACAGATTCTTCATATCTCTATTCTAGAGAAATCATGTTGTTTAAAGCTACTGAGCATGGGACATGCCCGACTCTAGGCAAATACTATATTTTTTGACATATGTTGTCGTTTCAGGTTTTCATCAGTCTTTCAATCTCTCTCTCTCTACAAATTATAAAGTATTTTGGCCATCGTCTTCGTCTCTGACCTCACACTTTAGGGGGCATCTGTTACAGGTAAAAATAACTCCTCATCAGCTCAGAGGGGAAGACAAATATGGAAGAAGTACAAAGACCTAAATTAAACCTATTTCTGACAGGGTAACACATATATAGAACATAACAAGAGCGTTATAACGCAGGCAAGCAATACATTGGCCACATTAGTGACTAGGGAAACGCTCTGTTTACACTGGAGGGACGCATTACCCATGTTTTAAGTTTGAATTGGGAAAAGAGCATGGAGAAATATTTGAATCTCCGACTTTCCCTCACAAAGGAGTCAGTGCACAAAGGAAACTGCAGAAGCGCGAGTTCATTATTGGTCATTGCCATGGAAGACTGAACTCCAAGAGAGTCAAAAGCATGGAGATCAAGGAAACATCTAAGCCTTTTCCATTCCAAACTAGTGGAAAGAGAAGGGCAACAATGGCCTTCTCCCTCTCCTATAAGAAGGAGCTGAAGGCTCTTAATTGAAGGTCGAAGGATTGCTTAATGTTCTTGTATACTTGTGGAATAGAGAATAGTGTGACATTGTGAAGGCCAAGAGTCAAAGAGGCTCCTAGGGAGCTTGTTGGCTTGGAATTATTCACTAGAGAAAGAAGAGATATTGGGAGACTAAGGAGGGCTTGGTACAACTGATGGTTGTAATCCTCCTTCTTTCAAAATCAATAGAACTGTGTTCATTTTGTCCATTCAATGCTTAATGTTATTATTGTTGTTTCAATATTTACTTAGTATGATATGAATGGCTCAGATGTGTATAATCTAGATGTTTGTGGCATATTGATCTAATTGATAGGATACTTGTTATATTAGAAATTACACGGGTGCTTTGACTGTTTGCAGGTCTCAAATTTGGAGCCGGCGAAGAAGGACTCTTACTTTGCTATACATCGCTCTCCAAGGGATTCCAAGACCGTCAAAAAGGTAATTCTCTATTGTATTCCTTCAAGTTATTTAAAGCTAATATGAACATACTCATGCCATATTTGTGAACAACATAGCTAATCTTACTGTCTGCCTCGGGCACCGGAAAGCCCTGAGAGGGATATATGAAAACCAACCACCCAAGCAGTTTACCCTACAACACTCATACAAATGGAGTGCCTCATAGATGAGTCTCCTCTCAACCTCAAAGATAAATGAGGTGGTTGTGCTAACACTTCCAAATATTTATGTATCTCCTCCATCTCCACATGAACCATACATCTCCTCATATGATGATACATATCCTCCTCAAAGCCTTCCCAAAAGTACCCCTCCATGATGGTGTGGTATGCTCTCATGGAATCAGTGTGGCTGAAAAGGAAATATTCATGGGATGCTTGTAGCAACTCCTCCTTGAGCTGGGAATCTCTAGATAAGAATATCCTACTATGATAGTAGATAACCCCATCTCTGACTGAATAACCCTCCTCATGCAACTGGTCATCCAATATCATGTGAGTGAAAAGATCCTTGGAAGACTCCACCAATAGTTGGGAGTTCCAATATGGATCTATCCTCCATAGTGACAGTGATAATGATCTCTCATGAAGAACATATATCATATGGTCATCCTCCTCTTTGAAATCTCCCATGCCAAAGATGTAAGTTGGAAGGCTGCTATCCTTCCCCTGTTGCTTCTACCACAACGCAAAATCTAAAATGAGAGTGGGTAAAGATGATGTTGAGAGAATACCTCTCTCCTCCTTGAGTCCACCCAAGTCTCTCAGTGTTGTATCAAGCTCTCCCAAGGTCTCCACTCTTTTGGAATCAATGGGTGGTGCCTCAAAATGTGAAGCATCTCTCACCATCTGCTGATCTGGTGGTCTCCTTCGTGAAATGTCTCCTTGCAATTGTTGGCCACCTATAAAAATTTTTCTATCAAAAGGTGGCCAAAACATTGTTTAGCCTTCAAGGAACAGTTTCATTGTAGAAATGTTGTCTCTTGAAGCCTCTTCAAGACATCATCTCCTCTATCCAAAATTTCATTGTTGTTTCCCTTCAGAACTCAGAAATTCTACTAAAATTCCATGAGAAAGACTGCTGCAAAATCCCCTTTTCTCCCCTTCCTTCACTCAGAAACTAACCTTCATTTTTACTCTTTTTCCCTATCATTTTCCTCTGATTTTCATTTTTCCCCATTTCTCCTTCATATAATCCACCTTGCATAGTTTAAAACTCCTTTTTAAACTATATAGAAACCCCCAAAACCATTTGAAAACCATTCAAAATCTATGAAAAAACCCATTTTTTATTAAGGGTTTAAGCCCCCTTGGGCTAGGTCTCTAACCATTCCCTTCCATACGCCCTGGTGCTGGAACTGGGCGCTAAGCCATTAGAGCGCTTATAGAAAATGGGGAAAACAAAAAACGTAAGCCTTTCCCTTTATTAAAAACCCCATTGACGATTAGCCCTCCTATCTCCTTCTCTCATATCATCTCCCATATAACCCACGTCCCCGCAATCAGGCGCCTAACCTTATTTTATATATATCCTGCCCCCAAAAATATTGAAACCTTATAGCTTTGGGCGTTTTTATTATTTTCTAAGGTTTTCCACCGGTCCGAAGTTCAAAGCACTCTCCACTGTTGAACTGATCCGCAGATCGATGGCATGCAACCCATTTTTCCGGTGGTCCCCACCAGCCATGTACCGTTGCAAATACCGGGTGGTTTTCATCACACCGCGTTTGAGCGCAGGGCGTTTATTTATTTATTTTGGAGTGATTCCACTCACCGCCCGACACGTGTCTTGTGCACTGTTCAAAATACCGCCCTCCATCGTGCGTTAAATATCGGACGTGGACTCGGCACGATATTCATGCACGACATCCGATCTAAGGCCACTCATCGGACGATGGGCACTCTCCAAAGATACATGTGCAATAATCAAGGTACGGCGCGATCCTTGAAGGCGTTTGTACCATCGAACTGACCTGCGGATTGACGGCCCATACTCCATCGCCCCAATCTCCAGCACCACGTCAACATCCACATATCATCATCGGATTGAAGTGGGTTTTTGTTGGCTCCTTGCACAGTCAGTATTTCCGGACCCGGGAGCTTTACTCAGCATGGTTTAATTAAATTTTTGAAGTCCATGTGTGTTTTATATGGTTTTACGATCTTGATCTCCACCATTGATCGTGTGAGCCTATCTCATCTGATGGCCCACGTCCTCCCAAAACCCCACACACCATTTTTTAACCTATTTTCTCTGTTTTTTCCAAATAAAGTGACTATGTCACGTTATTTTTCGCCCCCGCTCCTGACCGTCGATCTCTGCGCAATTGACGGCTTTAATTTAAACTATTCTTCCGCTTTCTCTTTGACTTCTCCCGATCAATCTTGACCGTTGGATGATGTCATCCAATGGCCACACTCTCTCCATGTGCATTTTGAAGAAGTTAGCCCATACATGTAGGATTTTATAATATTTGTTTGTATTTTGCAGGGTTAAATGGTTTTCTCACCATTTCTGAAGAAAATTCAGAAGCAGAGGGTGATGATCCTCCAGCCTCTGATTCACCAGATAAATCATTCGCAGGGTTTAAAATTCACGTTTTTTCAATGATTCATGAGGCATTGATGCCATTCGATCCCTGTACAGCCCTACGCACCAAAAAACACAGTTAATCAAGCACCGATCAAAGAGTATCAGTGTCGAATATAGAACACACCAGAAACAGGAGATTGAAGACCTAAAACACAGATCTCAAGTAAATGAAAGGTGTTTTAAGGAAATACAAAGACATCTGTCGAGCCAAGAAAGCCTCCACCGCCATAAGCAAAGGCCAATTGAACCCTCTCTAGCTCCTAAAGACACCCGCAACCTCACAGAAATAAAAGAAAGCTTAGTCATTACCTAAACAAGAGGTGTTTACCTGAAGACACTTGAACAATTAATACAAATCAAAGCTCTTATCTCTAATTTTCGGCAAAACCATTTTGGAAGATTAAGAACAATCCAGAAGTAGAGTTAGAAATGATTACATTCCTGCCTTATGCCTTGCCTGGTTCCCAAGGCCAGGATTGCATTTATTACGTAATTAATGATACTTGACCCCTGGGAAATGCTCCCACCTCCTCATTCTTCTATAAATACTTCTGTATAAGATGAGAAAATATTGGTATCTGGACATCTGAAAGCATGTAATATTTCTCTGAAGCTATTGATGCCCTGTGTGCAATTTGAAGCTACATAAGCTGATATGAGAAGTTTGAAGTTGTAGATACCCACCGATCTTGCTAATTGTAACTGGTTTGAACATCAAATACAAGTTGTTTATTCATGGGATCCTGATTTGTGTTAATGGTGATGTGTTCCTCACTGTCAATTGTTATTTTCTGTAATGTTTCCACTCTGTTCACTTTCTCTGATAAGGAACAGAAAACATGGAGCTAGGACTTACTCTCAACAGTACCCTACTCTTACTAAAAGCTTTATTTTCTATGTTTTTTTCATTTGAAAGTTCTCTTGAAAGAGTATATTAAAGCAGGTTGGTTTCAAAGTACTAGCCTGATCTAGATTGCTCATTGTGATGATTATCAGTGTTTTCCTTTAGAATATGTTGAAAGTAGGTTGGTTTCGAAGTACTCACCCGATATTAAGCTATTCTAATTGTTTTTAAATGTTTTTCTAACTGAAATTACTTCAATGCAGGCTAGTTTAAAATTACTTAACTGATCTTAGAATACTTTTGTGTTTTGTTTCTCTAAGAACATTCCGAAAGAAATATAGTTTAAAAGCACTTACTTGATCTTAGGCTGTTTAATTTTCTTCATTTGTGTTCTCCATTTCCTATCTATTTCATTCCATAAATCACCTTAAGAGATCATTTGACATAAGTGAATTGCCCCATGGATCCTTCTTGAACCTTGCTTTCCAATCAAAATCCTCCTATGACTCCATAGCCCAATGGGTTAAAACTATCTTTGCCTTTTTTGTCGGCCTGAATCATTCCTTCACTTGCAAACATATTCACCCTTTATTTTGAACTTCCTTCACCTTCATCATGCCTTTTCCCAACCAAAACAAAAAAAACAAAACCCATGCTCTTCATAACTAGCCTAATATAACATTTCAGGCTTTAAAGATCACATCTTTAAACTCATTCATAGAGAGATCCCTCTCTGGATTCAAGAGGGCTAGATCCTTGAATCCCAAAGCGGTTTGATGCTATCCCTGCAGTTGGACTTTTTCCAATCTTGCTAATTACAGGACCTAACATAATGGTGACTCCGCTGGGGAAGAAATCTGAGAGTCTATAATTGCTAAATACTTGGTCTTGTGTCCCATTGTCATTGCCAACATAATGGCGATTCCGCTGGGGACACTTCCCTTAAGAGCTTCATAAAACCTTGTGAGTTAAAAGCAACCTTTTCAAGCACTACCAAGAAATGGTAATCATGATGAAAGTTGTTTGAATCAGTGAAAATCTAGGTAAACCCTAGGATTCTCATAAGCCTTTATCTAACCTTGAAAAATCAGCTAGCTTAGCCATAAGAGTAGATTTTCTTTGTCTCATAACCGTAGCTAAGTTTTGAAACAGAGTTAGGATATTCTTACAAACCACACAACTGAAAAATAACTCAGAAAGGACCAAAAAATATTTCAGATTGGTATCAATAAACATGGTAGTGGACCATAAAACCTTTTAACTCTGAAAAGAGATAAAAAATTCCACTTGGCGACTCCACAATCCTTAACATACCTTAAGACTCCACTGGGAAGAATCATTGTCATTGTAATATCATTCAAACTCAGTTAGAGGACTGTAGGATTAAAATTTGTTCAAACAGATTAGTTGACCTTCCAAAGATTGTCATATCTGGTTGAACTTTTCTTGTTTATTTGGGTTTTAAAAACACAGCATAGTGGCTCCTAGAAAGATTCGCACTAGAGCCTATCCTAACCCTGATCCACCTGAGATAGTTGAAAACCCAGAAAGTATCCTCAGGAAGTCTCCTAAGATTAAATTATCAATTGTTTTCATATCACCCTTAAGAGCTAATTCAGTCCTAGAAAATCTTTCAGCTCTACAACAATCACAAGTTGACTTAGTAAATCCCTTTAGAACTAGGTCTCTTGGTGATTTAGATCAGCTAGATTCTAAGTCTTCACTTTCATCTTCTGAAACAAGTGAACATCCTGGTAATAGAGGAACCACACATCCTAATTTACATTTCCTTCACAATCTAGGTGTCTCTCATGCAAGATCATCTCAGTGACCTATTATTGTTCCATCCACATTTGTTCACCAAACATCCATTGTCCAAACCACTCCACTTCAACCCACTTTACTTTTTGTTAATCCACTTCTTGTGAATCCACCCCCACCACATATCATGGCAACATGGTATGCTCCCTTAGTCCTTCCTCTACCATTAGTCAATCTTCCACAGGACTATCAGTCCAAAATTCCATTATATGATGCTAGTAATACTACTACTGCATCACAACATGTGGATAAGATGAATGACTACTTTGACAGAAATGAAATTGATGATGATTCTGTCAAACTTAGATTATTCGCTCAGATTTTGGGGGGAGAAGTAAGAAAATGGTTTAAAGGGTTAACCCCTCATAGTATGAATGATATCCAAGCCTTTCATCAGACATTATTAAATAAATGAGAAGTAAATAAAAACCCTCTCCAAGTCCTTTCGGATTACAAGAATCTTCATAGAGACACGGGGGAAAGTGTACAAACTTATTGTACCAGATTTAATAGTGTATATAATGCACTTTCCCCAGAACTAAAACCTCCACAAGGCTCAGCTTTAAACAAGTTTCCTGAAGGTTTAGACCCTGATATGGCTTATCAGCTAAGGGAAAGAGATCATGCAACTCTTGAAGAAATGAAAAAGGGTGCTCTTTCTGTGGAAGTCAACTTAATGGAAAAGAGAGCAAGAATGAAAAATGAAAAGAGAGTGTCCTTTAGAGAGGAAAATTCACCTTCTACTTCCAACTCAAAGATGGAAAGAATGATGGAGGAGATGATGAAGAAAATGAGCATCCTTGAGAAAGCACAAGCAATTCAAAACCAAACTACTCCTCAAAACAAGAACTAGAATCAGAATTTTAGAAGGAACCAACCTCCAAACAGACCTAGGGAAGATGATCAATAGATCACTCCTCCCTTTCATCAAAACTATATAAGTTAGGTTGAGGAAACAGATGAGATAACAGAGGAAGATGATATCAACATGCTGGGAGTAGATAATGATGACTTTGAGATTCATTATGATAGAAAACAAGGTCTTCATACCCCTTATGATGACAACAGAGATGATGATGAAAGTTATTTTCAAGACATGGAAAATGTCATCATAGAGTCTCAAAAATAATATGACCTTAGAAGCAAAACCAGTCAAAAAACTCCCAACACCAAAACCTCTGACAAATCTTCACAAAACAACACTACAACCAAGCCTAAAATTGTCAAACAAAAGGATAAAACAGTGGCTATAAATCTTGATAAAGGTAGAGAGAAAGGCACTCAAAACAATGAAAAATAGAGTGTGGACAATAGTAGTACTACCACTTCAGCTAGTACTCCTATTAAGACCATTTTGTCAAATACGAATAGAAAAAATAAGCAAGCTGATGTTGCCGATAGACTGGCAGCTAGTAAGGCTAAGACAAGTTCTTCGAAGAACCAAATTCCTTTCAGCCTAGAGCAAGAAATTTCAAAGATCAGAATATCTGTTCCCCTGACTGAGTTAGCTGCCCATAATGTATATAGGACCCAAATTTTGAAGGCTTTAAATATTGAGGATAATAATGACACAGTAAATCTTAATGATGACCAGCCAGAGCTCATTTTTGGTCCTAAGATTGAAGGTATATATCAAGAGGGATCTGTTCCTCCCTTTTATGCGAGTTTAAATGTTCATGACAAGATCCTACATAATTCCGTGCATGGCTCTGGAGCCTCTCACAACCTTATGCCAAAGGTAATAATGGAAAGGCTAGGACTAGAAATAACTAGAACTTACAAGGATTTATATTCTTTTGATTCTATCAAAGTGAAGTGCCTTGGCCTAATCAAAGACCTTTGTGTGAGTTTGACCCAAATCCTAGCCAAGTGCGTGGTTATGGATGTTGTGATGGCTGATTTTCCTCCTAAGTATGGCATGTTGTTGCCAAGATCATGGGGTGCGAAGCTGCAAGGTACAATATAGATGGATGGGACATATGCCACTATCCCTATCTTTAGCTAGATTAGAATACTATACAGAGAGGCATACATGAGATTCATGGTCAGTAGCTTAAAAAAGCCTGAAAATTCCCCCATTTACTCTATCCATACAGACCTAGATTTGTTTATCCTTTACAATAATGAATCCACAAAGGAGTCAGAGCCAGAAGATAGCAACTCAGATAACCAGTTAGAGGCCCCCAATCTAGAAATGATGGCAATTCTAGATATGGAAGAAAAAGAGAGAGAAACTGTTGAACAGTGCGCTAAAACAACAGACCAGAGTGAACAAAGCCAAGATGGAAATCAACAGACTACCCCTCACGCTCAACTCCATGAAAATCTTGAGGAACGAGACCCATCACGACATAATGCAGATCTTAGAACATAACATAATGATGAACAATGCAATAGTGATGAAAACAATGTTATCGCTACAAACAATCCCTTATGGTGCATGAAATTCGACAGGTCTTGCACTAAAAAGAGTGCGGGAGCTGGGGTATGGTTGGTCGACATTGAAAACAATTACTCCAAAAGCCATGCTTTCAGGCTAGATTTCAAATGCACTAACAACATCGCAGAGTATGAGGCTCTCATCCTAGGATTGCGTCTATTGAAAGAACTAGGAGCCAAGAAGATAATTGTTCAGGGAGACTCAGAATTAGTCATCAAACAACTAAATGGAGAGTATGCCATTAAACATCCTAGACTAAGGGTATACCAAAATAATGCCATACATTTCCTAAACACGTTTACAAGATATGTGCTCGTGTTTGTCCCAAGAAGTCAAAACATAATTGCAAATGGGTTGGCCTGCGCTGCTAGTTCATGTCAAGAATCACCTGGTGATAAATAGATCACCATTCAAACAAAATATAGACCTGCAGTGCCAGATAATGAAAAATATTTGCAGGTCTTCGAGGGAGACAAGCAGATAGATGATTTCCTTCTTGGCGAGAACGAATTTGAGCTATCTGATTCACATTCTAAATCTGACGAAAATTGCCTCAACAAAAAGTCCCCTGAAGGAGATAAACTATCTGGTTCCGTAAAAATCAACATGTTAACTAAAAGACTTGGAACTCATACTGAAGAGTACAAGGACACAGAAAATGAAGACATTGAGGTATTATCGTCAAAGGACAAGAACATACCTAGGGGGCTAGCACCATTAGAAGACATGTTTGACGTTAACGATGTAGCAAAGAAACCCACTATGGAATACACAGAGTCTGATGTCCAGGGATGTAACATAGACACCAAGGATAAGCCTAAAATGATTAAATTAGCCAGGTCCTTTCCAGCAGACATGAAAAAGAAATACATTGACTTATTTAAAGAGTTTGTTGATGTGTTTTCCTGGAGCTATGAAGACTTAAAATCCTACGATACAGAAATCATCTAGCACAAGATCCCATTGAAAGAAAACCAAAAACCCTTTAGGAAAAAAATGCGTCGAATTAATCCAATACAACTGCCTCTAGTAGAAAATGAAATCAAGAAAATGTATGAGGAAGGAATCATAGTGCCTGTGAGGTTTTCAGATTAGGTTTCTACCCTTGTAGCTGTAAGGAAAAATACAGGAGAAATCAGATTGTGTATTGATTTCAGAAACCTTAACAGAACCTCCCTAAAGGACAATTACCCTTTACCCAAAATGGAACACATCCTACAAAGGGTAGTTTGTTCAAAGAGGATTTCTCTGTTAGATGGTTTTTCAGGGTATAACCAAGTTTTAGTACTCCCAGGAGACCAACTCAAGACATCTTTCACCACTTCCTGGGGCACTTTCATGTATGTGAAAATGCCTTTTGGATTAATGAATGTTGGGGCCACTTTCCAAAGGGCCATGGACATTGCATTTTCAGAGGAGATAGGGCACTTCATTGTAATTTACCTTGATGACATAACACTTTATTCCAAAATGGATGAAGAGCATCTTAAACATCTAAGAAAGGTCCTAGAAAAGTGCAGAAGGTTTGGATTATCTTTAAATCCCAAAAAGGCAGTGTTTGGCCTTCAATAAGGTAAACTCCTCGGCCATATTATATCAGAAAAGGGGATTAAAATAGATCCAAAAAGAGTTGAGGGAATACTACAGATTAGCCAACCAAGGAACATAAAATAATTACAGTCCTTTATTGGAAATAATAGCTTCTTGAGGAGGTTTATCCCCAACTTAGCAGAGCTCCTTAGAAACATGACTAATATGCTCAAGAAAGAAGTAGGAGTGAAGTGGACTATTGAAGCCAAAAGATCCTTTGAATTGGTAAAACATGCACTCACCTGGGCATCTGTCCTGATCAGCCCTGACTTTTCAAAGGATTTCCTTATTTTTTCCTTTTCCTTAGAGCATACTGTGGGTGCAGTCCTATTGCGGAAAAACCCAGAGGGACAGGAACAACCTATTGATTTTTTCAGCAAGGCTTTAAGGGATGCACCCTTGAAATATAACATAATGGAAAAACAGGCCTATGCTTTGGTAAAGGCCCTAAAGGACTTCAGGGTGTATATTCTGCATTGCCACATCATTGCCTATGTGCCTAGTATAGTGGTAAAAGACATCTAGTCACAAGACCCAGATGGAAAGATTGGCAAATGGATTGCTACAATATTAGAGTATGATTTGGAAATAAAACCCACCAAACTCATTAAAGTTCAGGGCTTAGCTTAATTAATGGCTGAATCTAATCTACAAGCCCTTGACATTAACATGGTAGATTCCTTGGATGAACAGGAAGAGTTACTTGCTCCCACTGTGGAAGAGAAATTTCAAAGCTCGCCTTGGTACACTGATATCTTGTATGTGCTTACAAATCTTAACGCTCCTCCTAATGTATAAAAAAAAAGGCAAGGTTTTTAAAGTTGAAAGCTAGGAATTATTGCATTTTGAATGAATGTTTATATTGGGAAAATGCTAATGGTTTATTGCTTAAATGTTTTTCGGAAGTTGATGCAGAGAAGATCAAGCATGAATTCCATGAAGGAGAGTGTGGAGGTCATCTCTACAGGAAAACCACAACCAATAAAATCCTTATAGTTGGCTATTACTGGCCCACCCTCTTCCAATATGTCCATAAAACGATAGTGGCTTACCACAAGTGCCAAGTTTTTGAGGGAAAAAGAAAACTCCTTCCTTTACCACTACAACCCATCATTGTTGAAGCTCCTTTTCAATAGTGGGGCCTAGATTTCATAGGAGAAATCCACCCTAATTCATCTGCCCAACACAAATGGATTCTCACAACCACTAACTACTTCCCAAAGTGGATAGAGGCCATCCCTTCTAGGAATGCCACAGATTCTGTCATTGTAAAATTTCTTGAAGACCATATCCTGTCTAGATTCGGATGCCCTAGGAAGATTATTACTGATAATGTTGCTTCTTTTGGTTCCAAAAAGATGGTTGATTTTTGTCACAAGTATCAGATTACACTTGGTCATTCTACTGCTTATTACCCTCAAGGTAATAGGTTAGCAGAATCATTAAATAAAATTTTGGTGACCATCATCAAAAAGCTACTTGAGGAAAATAAAAAATCATGGCATAACAAGTTGGTGCATGCTCTGTGAGAAGACAGATTGACGACAAAGAATTCCATTGGAATGCCCCCTTACCAGCTTGTTTATGGAGCAGATGCAGTGTTTCCTACCAACCTAGGTGTACCAGTGATAAAATTAGTCCAAGAAATACACTCAGAAGAGTATAGCATGATAAGGAGGATTAATCAGACAATACATCTCAAACAGATAAGGGAAGAGGTTTACAATAGGGCTCAGAAGGTGCAAGAGAATATAAAGAAGTTGTTTGACAAAAGAACAAAAGCTTGTGACTTCAACATTCGAGACAAGGTACTCAAGTGGGACTCTAGAAGAGAGGATAAGGGTAAACATGGAAAAATTGATTGTTTGTGGCAAGGTCCTTACATTATTAAGTCCACCATTGGTCCAAATGCCTTTTTTCTGCAAGATTTAGATGGCACAGATCTGTTTGGGGGTCCTGTCAATGGCAGAATTCTCAAGCATTACTACTACTGAGTTCAATTTTGAAGCTTTCATTTCCATTGTAAATACCATTTCTTTGTTTAGTCTCACAAAATAAAAAATACAAAAACAATGAAAAAGAGAAATGAGGGCATATCGTAAAAATAAATAAAGGTACAGCCCCATAGAAAAAAAAAAAAAAGAGAGAAATAAATTCTGAAAGTGTGCAAGCTTAAATGCCACTCCTGAAAAACACATTCCTAGTTAGTCAAACAGCCTAATATTGACTAATTAGTTTTAAATTTACTGCTGATAGGATAGTGAATTCGATTTTCCAAACTGTTTAATCTTGGCTTATCAGTAGATAGATTAGGATAGAAATTAAAGGTTCAAACATGCTCAAAATCTGAACTAGAGGACAATCAAAGAAAGAAACAGCTCAAAAAAAAGTCAAAACAGAGCTGTAAAAGATGAAGGAAGTGCTTTGCAGTTTCAGATCTTAAACCTTCCATTTTTGTTTTTTTGATGTTCTACAAAATAATATCTATGTGCAGCTTGTTTTTTATGCCATAGATCACAGCAAGTCAAACTGCTTAATCTTGAATTGATTGTTTTTAAATTTCTGTTGTAGAATTTAGAGAATAGAAATCTGTTGGAAAGTTTAATCTCAACAGATAGTAGATTAGGTAGAGAATTATATGGTCTCAACTGTTTAGTCTGAGTCCATGGAGAAATAAGGAGTAGAAATAGATTACATTTCCTATTTTCAAAAGAGATAAAATGTTGTAAAAGAGTTTGCCAATCCAAGTGCACTCTAAATGAAGAAAAAATGTTAGATCAATAGGATTGGGTAGGTAGAAAGTTTGTTGATGAAGATCCATTGTTTTTCATGGCTGCTAATATGTTTTTAGAAAAAAGAAGAGCATCCAAGCAAAGAAGGTAGCCCAATGGATGAGGCACTGATCAGCCTCCTAGAGAATGCAAGTCTGAAGTTTTTTATGCCTTCAAGAAGGCACCATCCCCAAGTGGAGCCACTGTTGGCCACCTATATAATTTTTTCTATCAAAAGGTGGCAAAGACATTGTTTAGCCTTCAAGGAACAGTTTCATTGCACAAATGTTATCTCTTGAAGCCTCTTCAAGACATCATCTCCTCTATCCAAAATTTCACTGTTGTTTACCTTCAGAACTCAGAAATTCTGCTAAAATTCCATGAGAAAGACTGCTGCAAAATCTCCTTTTCTCCCGTTCCTTCACTCAGAAACTAACCTTCATTTTTACTCTCTTTTTCCCCATCATTTTCCTCTAATTTTCATTTTTACCCATTTCCCCTTCATATAATCCACCTTGCATAGTTTAAAACTCCTTTTTAGACTATATCAAAACCCCCAAAACCCTTTTAAAACCATTGAAAATCTATGAAAAAACCCACTTTTTATTAAGGGTTTAAGCCCCCTTGGGCTAAGTCTCTAACCATTCCCTTCCATATGCCTTGGTGCTGGAACTAGGTGCTGAGCCATTTGAGCACCTATCGCAAACAGGGAAA
The DNA here is from genome assembly GCA_034641835.2 of Pinus albicaulis. Taxonomy (NCBI): domain Eukaryota; kingdom Viridiplantae; phylum Streptophyta; class Pinopsida; order Pinales; family Pinaceae; genus Pinus; species Pinus albicaulis. The sequence goes on from CM076578.1 coordinate 1,072,001,920, forward strand.
ACAAAAAACGAAAGCCTTTCCCTTTATTAAAAACCCCGTTGACGATTAGCCCTCCGTTCTATCTCCTTTGGTCATATCATCTCCCATATAACCCACGGCCCCGCAGCCGGGCGCCTAACCTTATTTTATATATATCCCGCCCCCAAAAATATTGAAACCTTATAAATTTGGGCATTTTTATTATTTTCTAAGGTTTTTCACCAGTCCGAAGTTCAAAGCACTCTCCACCATCAATCTGATCCATAGATCGACGGCGCGCAACCCATTTCTCCGGTGGTCCCCGCCAGCCATGTACCGTTGCAAATACCGGGTGGTTTTCATCGCACCGCATTTGAGCGTGGGCTGGTTTTTTTTATTTTGGAGCGATTCCACTCACCGCCCAACACGTGTCTTGTGCAATATTCAAAATACTGCCCTCCATCGCTTGTTAAAGATCGGATGTGGACCCGACGTGATATTGATGCACGCCGTCCGATCTAAGGCCGCTCATCGGATGGTGGGTGCTCTCCGAAGATGCATGTGCAATAATCAAGGTACGGAGCAGTCCTTGAAGGCGTTTCTGCCATCGATCTGACCTGCGGATCGATGGCCCATACTCCATCGCCCCGGTCTCCAGCACCACGTCAGCATCCACACAACATCATCAGATTGAAGCGGGTTTTCGTTGGCTCCTTGCACAGTCAGCATTTTCGGACTCGAGAGCTTTACTCAGCATGTTTTAATTAAATTTTTGAAGTCTGGGTCTGTTTTATAAGGTTTTACGATCCCGATCTCCACTGTTGATCGCATGAGCCTATCTCATCCGACGGCCCACGTCCTCCCAAAACCCCACACACCATTTTTTAACCTATTTTCTTCATTTTTTCCAAATAAAGTGACTCTGTCACGTTATTTTTCACCCCCGCTCCTGACCATTGATCTTTGTGTGATCGACGGCTCTGATTTAAAATATTCTTCCGCTTTCTCTTTGACTTCTCTTGATTTATCTCGACCATTGGATGATGCCATCCAACGGCCATGCTCTCTCCATGTGCCTTATGAAGAAGTTAGCCCATACATGTAGGATTCTATAATATTTGTTTGTATTTTCTAGGGTTAAATGGTTTTCTCGCCATTTCTGAAGAAAATTCAGAAGCAGAGGGTGACGATCCTCCAGCCTCTGATTCACCAGAGAAATCATTCGCAGGGTTTAAAATTCATGTTTTGTCAATGATTCATGAGGAATTGATGCCATTCGATCCCTGTACATCCATGCACACCAAAAAACACAGTTAATCAAGCACCAATCAAAGAGTATCAATGTCGAAGATAGAACACACCAGAAACAGGAGATTGAAGACCTAAAACACAGATCTCAAGTAAATTAAAGGTGTTTTAAGGAAAGACAAAGACATTTGTCAAGTCGAGAAAGCCTCCACTGCCATAAGCAGAGGCCAATTGAACCCTCTCCATCTCCTAAAGACACTTGCAGCCTCACAGAAATCAAAGAAAGCTTAGTCATTACCTGAACAAGAGGTGTTTACCTGAAGACAGCTAAACAATTAATACAAATCAAAGATCTTATCTCTAATTGTCGGCAAAACCATTTTGGAAGATTAAGAACAATCTAGAAGCAGAGTTAGAAATGATTACATTCCCGCCTTATGCCTTTCCTAGTTCCCAAGGCCGGGAATTGCATTGATTACATAATTAATGATACTTGACCCCTGGGAAATACTCCCACCTCCTCATTCTTCTATAAATACTTCTGTAGAAGATGACAAAATGTTGGTCTTTGGACATCTGAAAGCATGTAATAGTTCTCTGAAGCTACTGATGCCCTGTGTGCAATTTGAAGCTACATAAGCTGATATGAGAAGTTTGAAGTTGTAGAGACCCACTGGGCTTGCTAATTGTAACTGGTTTGAACATAAAATACAAGCTACTGATTCATGGGATCCTGATTTGTGTTAATGGTGATGTGTTCCTCACTATCAATTGTTATTTTCTTTAATTTTTTCACTCTGTTCACTTTCTCTAATAAGCAACAACAAACATGGAGCTAGGACTTACTCTCAACAGTACCCTACTCTTACTGAAAGATTTATTTTCTATGTTTTTTTCATTTGAAAGTTCTCTTGAAAGAGTATATTAAAGAAAGTTGGTTTAAAAGTACTAGCCTGATCTAGATTGCTCATTGTGATGATTATCAGTGTTTTCCTTTAGAATATGCTGAAAGCAGGTTGGTTTCGAAGTACTTACCTAATCTTAAGCAGTTCTAATTGTTTTTAAATGTTTTTCTAACTGAAATTACTTCAATGCAGGCTAGTTTCAAAGTACTTACCTGATCTCAGAATACTTTTGCGTTTTGTTTCTCTAATAACATGCCGAAAGCAAGATATTTTAAAATCACTTAATTGATCTTAGGCTTTTTAATGTTCTTCATTTGTGTTCTCTATTTCCTTTATATTTAATTCCATAAATCACCTTAAGAGATCCTTTGAGATAAGTGACTTTCCCCATGGATCCTTCTTGAACCTTGCTATCTAATTAAAATCCTCCTATGACTCCATAACCCAATGGGTTAAAACTATCTTTTCCTTTTTTGTCAGCCTAAATCATTCCTTCACTTGTAGACATCTTCACCCTTTATTTTGAATTTCCTTCACATTCATCATGTATTTTCCCAACCAAAACAAACAAAACAAAACCCATGCTCTTCATAACTAGCTGTTGAAGCCTAGAAAATCTCTGCTTCAAACATTGGGGAAAACCACCCGGTCGGGACCTTAAGACAACTCCTTTTCCGTTTGGGATGGTGGCTCCGACTGGATTTAAAGGACCAGTTTCCTTATAACTATGTGGATTGGATGGGTGGAAATGGGACTAAATTAACAGAAATAAAATTATCTAATCTAAGCTAAATACTGATAAATAAATACTAATATTAACCCGGGTAATTATATGTGAATACAACTTAAGATTGTTTCAATCTAATAATAACCATGAAAATGTATTATTAATTAAATTGAAATGTGTAGAAACGAATAAAGATAACTCTGTTTAAAAAATTAAACAGAGTTGTATTAGCATATTGCATTCATCATTATATACCATTCATATATGCTTATAAATGATAACATTCCAATTATACTCAGAAATGATATATAAAAAGGAAATGTTATGAAAACCAAATATATAAATGATAGCAAATTATTCAAACGAATACCATATAACAAAGAAAATCAACTGTGAACAGATAGAAATACCTCATTCATCTTGAAGACTGTCAAATGAAATGTGATACTCTGATCTAGTAACTCCGATGTAAAATTAAATCCGAAGGTACAGAAATGCAACACTTCAAAGATAATTTCAGCACAAAAATCACCAGATGTGATCCTTCATAAAATATAATAAGGAGTGGAGTACAGAAATGTTAGCTCCAAGTCCAAAAAATATTACAACTTCAGATCCTTCTCTAAATGCATGAGAGGGATTTAAATAAGAAATTACATAACAAAATCCTAATACTACTGCTACAATCTATCAAATTAAAACTGAAAGGCTATCTTGAATGAAACTGATTCATTGTTTTTCTCTCTCGCTTGATGAAGCCAAGTTGCAAATGCTCAACATATCTTGGAGTCTCGGTGGATGACTCATCTCAGAATGCAACTGTCCAGCATAGGTGGCATCGAAAAATTCTGGAATTAAACAATCGACAGCGTTTGATAGGAATTTGATAGCCGTCTGTTGATTGTTTGGTTTGATCAAATGAGTCCACATACTGTCCCAGGATATTGTTTGAAGTTTGCTGATTTGTTGATTTTTCTTTTCCATTTCTTCTCTCCACCTGTTTTCAGTTTCTTTCACTTTTGGCAAACTGCCAGGAACACAGTCTGAAATGAGATTGATTGAGTATAAGCTGTCATTTATGAATTGTGTGATATTATTCATCATACTCCTGGCCCTTGATATTTCTCTCTCTGCTTTCATTATTTGATGTTCCCATTCTGTAAATAAGATTTCTTTGTGTTTTTCCTCTATTCTAGGAAGATTGGCTTGTTTTCCCTTTTCTGTGTCTTGCCAATTGAGAAATTCGGAAATCTTTTCATCATCATCATCTATTTCTTGTCTGAGAGTAATAACATTTTGGATCAAAGAAGAAGTAATATCACAAAAAGGTTCTGCCTGTGACAGCTTTGTACAAAATTCATTCAATTGCTGAGACAATAATTTATTAGCCTCCAGGGCTTCTGTTTTGAATTCACTTATCTTCGGGAAATCTTTAAACTTATCCAAAGTTGCTTGAAATTCCTTTTCTTGAATCATTTTTGCATCTTTCTCATTTTGTAACAGACTTTGTAACTTAGAAATCTCTTCATTTAGTTGTTGTTGTTTGCCTAAGAGTTGTTCATCAACCTTCTTCTTTTCTTCAGCAAGCTGTTTTTCCAATTCTTTGGACCTGAGTGTCTGATTTTGTAGTTGTTGTTGCAATTGAGTAATTTGTTGCTGACTTTCCTTAGCTTGCTCTTCAAGTGAAGCTATATGGAGATCTTTCTGAGTTATCATCTGATAAACTTCTACAACTTTATCCACTGTCGCAGCACTATAAGCTCCCGTATACTGGGACAATTTTGTGAGGTCTTCGAATGGATTCACCTCATTGTTTTTATAAACAATATTCATAAATTCCTCTGATGGAGTAGAAAATATGTCCTGTTCTGTCTTTCTTCTTTTTCTTTGTCTTCTAACAACAGCCTTATGTTTGGGGCTGTAAAATATATCCAAAGGAGGAATCTCCTCGACTTTTAATACAATATGCCCTGTCGGATGTTCATGAATGATTTCAACATCCTGCTCTGTTTGATCTTTATCTTTATCTTGCAATCCCAGCTATTGAGCAAATTGATCATATTGTTTTAATAACTGAGGAGAAACATTAAGATCAGTAGAAACCATAATCTCCTTAGTTATTTCTTTTCCTTTTTATGTATCTATATTCTGCTTAGTACTTTTGCCATCCGATCCATCCTTTTTATTATGCTCATCATCATTGGTAGACTGCTGACCAGTATTTTGATCGGATTTATCAGGCTTGTCAATAGCGACCACCTTTTGAGTATGTACAGCTGGCTGGTTAACGGCCGATTGTGTAGTGACTTTGCCAGTAGATGTTTCTACTAGCATTTTGCTGGATGTACCTTCTTCCTCTGACCCTTGTGTTGGAATTCTTAATTGGTCCAGAGGAACTCTTAACAATCTCTGGCTTCTGAATAACAAAAATTTATCCATTTCCTCCTTTTGAAATTTAGACTTGGCTAAGTCATAAATTTCAGGGAAATTATCCAAAGAAACAAACAAATCATCAAATGGATCTGGCTCATGCTCAAATCGAGCAATTGAAACTGAAGCAGTAACATTAAATGCTATCTGTCTTGGATCATATTGTCTTCCAAGAATGGTTGCAAATTTACAACCTTTTATCTTGGAGACTTCTTTTTCAGCATGCTTGAAATCATTTAAAGTAAACTAACCACAATTGAGTGGAAATTGAGGCCACATTCTCTTCTTACTGTTATTCAAAGACCTAGATATTCCTTCAACTGTTAATTGATAGGAAATTTCTTGAGCAAGAAGTTTGTCTTGAACAAAAAGAGGAAGAACATGTGGTTCCGTAATACTACCAAAAACCTTGATGTATGTAAATTTCTCCTCCCCAAACCAATCTCCTATTGCAGACAAGTCGGCCTTAGCTTTTTCAGAGAATCTAGGAGGAAAGCGATTAAAAATGGTTTTGAAAACAGGGATAAGGAAACCATGGCAGATTCTATATACATTATCTTGGAAATGAACCTTCCAAAGTATTTTATGGTAAATATGAATTGGGGTAGGGTCTTTGGGAGTCCATTTCCATCCAAATAAGGGAAACTCGGAATTGAAACAAAGAGCATCAAGAATATAGGCACAAAAGAAAAAAGGAGTGGAATTTCCAGCGGTTTTTTCTTGTGTGTACTCAAGTATCCTATTGGCCATTCTATCAGAAAGAATAACAGCCCAGTCCATGATATCGGAATTGACAGCAGCTAGGATTAATGGGACCATTTGTATAGAAAACCTAGCTGAATTATCATTGCCAAATAATCTACACATCATGGCAGCGGCATAGCAATACGGAGGTAAAAGGGATTCTACAGAATACATACCGGACGCTTCATTTCGGTGCTTCTCTGGATTTTTCTTCCAATCTCTGATGGGGTCAGATTGGACTTTGTTATTATCAGCAAAGTCTTTGATAAAATCCTTGTTATACACATTCTGCGGGTCTGGAAGGTGATACATTGCCTTTAGGTCTTCTGCTTTAAACGAGCCAAAAGACACTCCACATGCTGAAACAAACGTTCTGTCTTGTATCTTCACACTGTCAATAACCCATCGAACTGCATCATAATAAGGCATGATTCTCGCTCTGGCTGCAATTCGATGCAAAAACGAATTTGCAAGTGATTTTTTAGTGATCTCAGAGTCGGAATCTGAGCTATCTTCGTCTGGAACCGATGCCTTTTCCACTGTGACCTTGGGGTTTTCTCTTTCTAATAGGTTGTAGACTCCTTCCCACGTCATATTCCCAAGCCCCTGGCATGATGTATCTGTGACTAATATTAGTTTTGTGGGCTTTTCTTTTGAAACCGTGGGAGTCTCAACAAACTTAACTGGAGCAGCAGTCTTGCCTCTTCTCGCTCTCTTCGAAATTTCTTCATTTGCTATTGCTTCCCTTTGTCTGTGAATGAAGGGGCTTAGTGTTCTTCGGCTCTGCAAGACAATAAACTCTCAGTCGTGACAAACAAGTAACTCAAACGGGATGATTTATGAATTTATGATTTTTATTTATTTGTTTCGTATACCGCGTAAATGCTCCTTTTGGGTCACACTCACGTATTAAAAACAAAATCATTAACAATATTCATTCGATTTGTTATTGAATGCCCTCGTACCAATAGAGATTTGGCGCTTGTGAAATATTAAAATATTCATTCATTCTGAACTTTTCACATGTAATCAATGACATTTATAGATCGCATCGAAAGTTGTCGAATGGCATATAGACATCGCCATATGTTTTTCTCGATTGGCCGATTCCGATTGAAAAATTTTCCGATTTCTAATGGTGGGGTCTACCATATAAGACTTTAAATGAACGCATGTTTGATTTTCTTTTGAAAGCGTTTATTGTAATAACGCGCGTCGGATCGGGGAATTTTAATTGAACGTAAAGAGTTTATTAAAGATTATTCCTATTATTCGATTGCGACTGGCCGCATCGCATCAGAAGTTATACAAACGAACAAATTAAACTCTCAGCGATTTGAAGATTTCCGATGAAACTAATCGCATCGAAGGATTTGAAATAAATATATTAAACTTCTTTTAAGGATTATTTCCGATTGCGATTGGACTTTTAAACTTGATTTGTTATTTATGATAAGGCCTTCTATATTGGATCGGATCATAAGTTTTGAATGTTGAATTTATCTAGTAAACACAAGATGAGTTTTTCCAAAACAATGAATCTTTATTTCCAAGTCTTCTATTTCTATAAAAAGAAAAGGGACCCTTTTTCTAAATGAATTTTATTTCTAAAATTTTAAGAGAAAGGGAGGGTTGTTGTACAGTACAACAATTGGCGATTCACTGAAAGAACTAGTTATCTCTGGAAAAATAAAATGAATACTATATTTTAAGTAAGTAAAGATTTTTAAAGATAATGAAAACTATCTTAGGATAATCAAAAATAAAATCTAACTTATGAAAAAGAATAAAAATTATTAACAATTTCTTTCTAAATTTCTTGAGAATAAAAACATTTTGGGTTATCTTAAGCTTTGATTGGTATTAATAATGAAGTAAGTGGACTTTTTCAAGTTTGGTTTTATAATATACTCTATTGTCATAGGTATTGCCTCTGCTGCCTGCAAACGTTCATAGTCTCGACAGGGTTACCTTTTAACCATTAACTATTCATTGTCCCATTCAACTAAGATTATGACTTTTTAAAAGATAAATTCATAAGACATATTATCTCATGTTTTTGTCTTTTATTTATTTATTTATTTTTAAGAGCCATTGTTCTGGTTTGGTAGCCAGTTGATAACAATGCCATTCAATAGTTATAATTAAACTGAACAAGCTGGCTCGTGATGAGACCCCTTGTCTTATATTTATAAGCCATTACCCTGTTTTGATGTGCAGTATTGGTAATGTCAGTTTCATTACTTCTTATGAATATGGTAAGTTGGCTCATGATGAGACCTCTTATCTCTTAAAAAATTTACATAATTTCTTAGAATTACATTCTAAAAAATCACAACCTAAATGGATGGGGTGAAGTAGTTTTATCCTTAAGAATCAATGGATGACAATTTTTTAGAGTTTTTTGAGTACCAAGACTTGAATAATATTTACTTTTATAGATAACCTCTCTCTGCTTAATAAACTTATAATGATTTACATTTCCCTCAAGTTTTTCAAAAGATCATGCAAATAATTGGTATAATCTTTCAAAGTTTAACATCTTATTTAAAACTATCAAAAGAATATAATCATTTCTTTAAAAATTCTCATTTACACCAAATAAATATTTATAATATTCTTCTTAAGAATTCTTTATCAAGTAAACAGTCAATTAGAGACTTACTAACAACCTTTATTTGCAAAAAAAAATAAAAACTTTGCAGAAAGGAATATGTACAATTTAAGAAGGGGTTACCTCCTTATGAAAAGAATTTCTTCAAGATAAGCCCATTTACAGGAAGAGGTTCTCTCTTACCTGTAAGATCTTCGAGTATGAATGTATTTGAGCCTATCTTTTCAATGATCTGAAATGGTCCAAGCCACATTTTCTGAAATTTGGTATGCTTGCCTTTTTCTTCATGTGCCTTATCCCATTTTAGAACAAGATCACCAATTGACAAAATTTTTGAGCTGGTAGAACTTGCATCAAAAGAAGATTTTACAAGCTGTTGATGTTTTTCATGAACAATTTTAGCTTTATCTCTTTCTTCTTCTAGTTTAATGATTTGATCATATCTCAATTGAATGGATGAAGAAGGATTTTCTTCAATAAATTGTACTAGGGCTAATGATGGAAGAGTTAAATTTGATGGTATCACCGCTTCTTTTCCATAAACTAAATTAAAAGGTGAAGTTCCTATTGAAGCTTTTTCAGTAATACGATCAGCCCATAATGCAAAGATTAAAGATTTATGCCAATTCTTTTGATTTTGATCAACAGTCCTTTTAATAATTTTGATGAGATTTTTGTTGGTGGATTCAGCCAAACCATTACCTTGTGGGTAATAATTTGCTGAATATTTGAGTTTAAAACCTCTTTTAACTGCAAATTCTATTAAAATGTTTCCATAAAAATAAGATGCATTATCAAATACAAGAGCTTGAGGTACACCAAACCTGGTTATGATAAATTGATCTATGAAATCAATAATTGCATCAGAATTGGCTACCTTCAAAGGGATTGCCTCTACCCATTTTGTAAAGTAATCGGTTGCAGTAAGAATGTACTTGTGCTGTTTGGAAGAATGAGGTACTATTTCACCAATAATGTCAAGCCCCCATTGTTCAAATGGTTGCTCAATATTTACCGGTTGCAAAGGAAAAGCTGGTTTCCTTTGTCTTCCACTTGCAGTTTGACAAATTCTGCACTTCCTTACATAGTCATGTGTATCTTTAAAAAGGGTAGGCCAATAATAGCCAGCACGAATTATTTTGTGAGCTGTGGTATCACCTCCAAAATGACCTCCTACTGGTCCATCATGCATCTCCTGCAAAACCTTTTCAGCTTCAGTCTTCTCAAGACATCTTAACAAAATTGAATCATAATTTTTTCTAAATAACACATTATCATTGATCTCATATTTAATAGCTTTTAATCTTAATGCACGTTTTTTCTTATAGTTGAGATCAGAAGGAGCATACCCATTTTTCAAGTAATAGATAAGATCAGCATACTGAGATTCAGAATCCGTACTACTTATCTGATTTACTTGGATATCTTGATTTGAATGTTCATTCTCTGGTATGTTATGAGCTCCTGCTAATAATCTGCAAAAACCTTGTCCTCTAACAATCTTAGCTGGTTTAATATCAACATCATATTCTTGTAAAGCTGTTACCCAGTTAGCTCGTTTTTCTCCTACTTCTCTCTGAATTAATAATTGTCTTACTGCAGAGAATGGGACAATGATTTTTGTATGAGTTTTTAAGAGAAAAGGTCTGAAATGCTTGATTGATTTGAACACAGCAAAGGCTTGTTTTTCAACATCGGAATAATTGAGTTCAGCTCCTTGTAAATTTGAACTAAAGAAAGAAATTGGTGCTTCAATTTTTTGGTCATTGAGTTGTGTTAAAACAGCTGCATAGGATGTCTCTGTGGCTAAGGTATACAGAATAAAATCTTTAGAAAAATTCAGAGTACTCAATGCTGGTGCATTAATGATTGCCTGTTTGATTGCCTCAAAGGCTTCTTTTTCTTTATGCCCCCATTTGAATACTGAATTCTTCTTGATCATATTTTGCATAGGTAAAATAATTAAAGAAAAATCAGGAATGAATCTTTTTACAAAATTGATCTGTCCAAGAAATGATTGCATGGATTTTTTGTTATGAGGTAAAGAAATATCAGAGATCTCTTTAACTCTGTCTGGATCAATGTATATACCATCTTTTGATACAACAAATCCTAAAAGTTTTCCTTCATCCAAAGAAAAGAAAGATTTTTTCGGATTTAAGGAAATACCAAACCTTCTACATCTTTCAAATATTTGTTTTAGATCATGTAGATGATTGGTTCTGTTTTTTGAGAATACTGTTATATCATCGAGATAAACAACAACTGATCTATTGATCAGACCTTTAAATTCTATGTCCATGGCTCTTTGGAAAGTTGCTCCTGCATTTATTAATCCAAAAGGCATTTTTTGATAAGCATAAGTTCCCCATTTTGTTCTGAAAGTTGTTTTCAATCTGTCATCTGGATGAACTAAGACTTGATTATAGCCCGAAAATCCATCAAGAAAGGACATAAGTTCAGAACCAGCTACTTTTTGAAGTATCTGTTCCATGGTTGGCAATGGGAAATTGTCTTTTAAACATGCCTTGTTTAAATTTCTGAAATCAATACAGATTCTTATATCACCATTTTTCTTCCTTACAAGTACCATATTGGAAACCCAATTGGAATGCCTGACAGGAAAAATGATTTTGGCTTTCAAAAGTTTATTAAGTTCTGATTTGATTTGATCTTCAAGATTTGGATGAACTTTCCTTAGCTTTTGTTGAACAGGTTTAATATCAGGGAGCATTGGAATTGTGTGCTGAATAACCGAAGTATCATATGTTTTTAAATCATCATAATTCCAAGCGAAAACATTTTTATACTTGTTCAAGAGTTTAATGAAAGCATCCCTTTCCTCTGATGTTAATTTAAGTCCTAAATTAACATTTTGAGGTTTGGAATCAGAACCAAGATTCACTAATTCAAACTTCAAAGTGGAACTTTGAAGCTTGGTATTAGTGACTTTCTTGAATCTGTCTTTAATATCATATAAGTCCTCCAATTTAACAACAGATTTCGGAATGGGATTTTCATTATCTTTTGAAGCAATTTGTAAATCATGATCTTCTTCATCAATAATTTGATCATCATATGATTTCTCTGAAGTCATGAAATTTAAAATATCTTGATCATGATAGAAAAATCTCCAATTTGTGACATTGTCTGGGACAGATGGACGAAAAATTAATTCTACAGAAAACCTATCAGGACTGCAGTCTTCAGCAGGTAGGAGTTTAGATGCAACATTAGCTAATAAATCAGCTGATGTATTTTGATTTCTAGGAATAGGAGAAATATTAAATGCTAAAAAATGAGTGGTGAGATCTTGTACTAGGGTTTGATAGTGTTTAAGATGTCCTGAAAGGCAATGAATAGTATTCCTAACTTGTTTTATAACAATTTCGGAATCACCAAAGATTTTCAAGTATTTAACATCTAACCCTATAGCTTTATAAAGTCCTTGAACCAAGGCTTCATATTCTGCAGTATTGTTAGTACACTCAAATTCTAGCCTACATGACAGCATGGTTTTTTCTCCATTTGGATCGATTAAAATGCATCCTGCTCCAACTCCATCATTAGACTTTGATCCATCGAAATATAATGACCAAAACAAAGATTTATCTATTGACTCATCTACAATTACATCAGAAGTATTTACAATTCTGGAAGAATCAGATTGTGAAAAATTTTCTACTTGAGAAACAAAAGTATTAATAGAAAACGGTGATTGGGGTGCTTTGAAGCTTCCAAGAAATGATTCAGCAGAATAACCTCCAAGAATGTTGTTGTTGAATGCTACTGGTTCATTAGGTTGTTCAAATTCAGTGGCAGTATGCCTCATATGTTTTTCTCGTTCAAATTTGATTTGATTTGGTTTCCCTTTATAGGGTAGCCACATATGAGAATAATCAGTCGAGATATAACCATTGAGTTTCGCAGACCAGTCCCTACTTAAAACTAATCCATAGAATTCAGGAATATCAGCAATCAAAATATCAATTCTTTGGACAATTCTAGGATCGGAAGCTAATCTGATAGTTACCGAATTGATTTCCCCTACAACTTGAACTTTGGATCGATCTAATTGAACAATATGTACTGCTGATTTCTATGGTTCGATATTCAATTTGGCACACACAGAAGTAGGCATTATATTGGAGGAAGCTCCAGAATCAATCAAACAATTGTGCATATTTTTATTGTACATCTCATAAGTCAAAAGAAAAGGAGGAGTTTGAGAATTTGACCTTTCCCCAATGAGTACAGTATCAGTAGCATCTACCTTATCTGATGGTTTACCAGTTCCTCTTGCAGCTTTTGCAACTACACCACTTGGTAAAGGAGTAATTGGTGTAGCATTTAATTCTTTCAATAACAACTTCTACTGGTGTTTCAATTTGCTGAGTTCATGTAAGGAAATGTTGGCTTTGATCTTTTTCATGTCTTCAACAATGTTTTATTCCATAGGATCTGACACTACTAAAGTCTTTGTTGTTGATGTGGGAGGATTGAAAGAAGATGGCTGATTCTGAGTAGGTAGTGGAGAAGTTTTCTTTGCAGGGGATTTGTCTTTGATACTTGGAGTTGTGTTTTTCCTTTTAGGAGCTGTTTGTATAGGATCTGCTGTAGATTTACTCCTAGTACTTACAGGCATAGCTTCTTGTTCTACTTCACTGTCAGAATTAGGGAGAATAAAATCCCACATTCCATGTAATTCAGCGATTTCTTCATTTTCTTCTTCCTCATCTGATATTAAAGATGTATCTTCTTCTTCTTCTTCTTCCTCTGATTCTGCATTAGAGATTGCATTAGGAGGTTTACATTCCATTTGGTTTCTTCTAAAATTTCGGAATGGTTTTTTGGTAGAAGTCTCAGCTACTTGTTTTTTAATTTCAACCATTTCATTCGACATGGTTTTAAGAACTTTCTGTAAACCTTCCATGTCATATGGATCTTTGGCCTTTTTCTTTAAATCATCTTTGAAGCTGACTTTCTTCGTTTTTCTTTCCTCAAGAGCGTTTTTCTTTTCCAGAGAAGTAATTCGTTTTTCCACTGCAATAGCTTCTTTCATACTTTCAGCTAATGTAGGCTTTGCAGCTCTGTCTACGAAAATAGCTATGTTTGAGGGTAAGGAAGTTATGTACCATTCTATTCTGACTTGTTCACTTGGCTTGGAATCGGTGGGAATTTTATTCAAGAGCTTATTGAATCGGGAATTAAACTCTTTAATTGGTTCCTCGGGTTCTATTTTCAAATTTGAGAGATCATTGAGTAAAGTAGCTATTGATCGATCATCTCCAAATTTGGTTAAGAAATAATCTGCAAAAATATCGCAACTTGTTATAGATCCTGATGGTAATGAAAAATACCATGATCCTGCTGTTCCTTGAAGAGTATAAGGAAATAGTCTAACTACAACATCTTCCTGTGTAAATCCGTTCAAATTAATAGCCAACATAAAGTTATTAATATGTTCTTCAGCTGGAATGTTAAGATCTGGGCTAAATTTTGGAAGCCATTTTCCAGGATTATCTGGTAAATCATGTAAAGGTGCAGCCATGTTGACTGCTCCTGGAGTAGCCCATGGTCTAGCCATTGTCGGAACGACTATCGGAGGAGTAGTAGTAACTGGCGGTGTTTGAATAGAAGTTGTTGGAATAGATGATGTTTGAGGTGAATGGGGAGGAGGTAATAATAAAGACTGAAGAGGTTGTGATGTTGAAGGTGATGATCCCTGGTGAACAATAATATGTAATGGGGAAGTGGGTGTTTGACTTCGCACTGGAGATGATGAGATGGAAGATGATGGAGAAAAGTTCTCACTATCAGAACCTTCAGTGTTCTTTTTTTCCCTTTTCCTTCGGGGTAAAGGTAACTCAGCTGGTTCAATGCCAAGTTTTTCGCTTTGAAGTCTGGTGAGATGATGAGGTAGGTGAAATTGCGAAGTCTGACTGCCTTGAGATACTTCAGATCTCTGAGGTGATATGGAGAAGCCTTGAAGCTTCTGGATGATAGACTGAACTTCAGGGGACTCTGGACTTAAATGTTTTGAAGTATGGTGTGATTGAGCAGTGATAGTTGATCCCTCTTCTTCTCGTTTGGACACTGGTGATTCAGAATGCAAACGAGAGGTCCGAGGTGAGGTGGAGGGTGATTTACTCTGAGAATGGTCTGTAGGTTTTGATTTACTCACCATTCATAGTGGCCCTCCTTCTAGCGCCAAAAATGTTGAAGCCTAGAAAATCTCTGCTTCAAACATTGGGCAAAACCACCCGGTCGGGACCTTAAGACAGCTCCTTTTCCGTTTGGGATGGTGGCTCTAACTGGATTTAAAGGACCAGTTTCCTTATAACTATGTGGATTGGATGGGTGGAAATGGGACTAAATTAACAGAAATAAAATTATCTAATCTAAGCTAAATACTGATAAAGAAATACTAATATTAACCCGGGTAATTATATGTGAATACAACTTAAGATTGTTTCAATCTAATAATAACCATGAAAATGTATTATTAATTAAATTGAAATGTGTAGAAACGAATAAAGATAACTCTGTTTAAGAAATTAAACAGAGTTGTATTAGCATATTGCATTCATCATTATATACCATTCATATATGTTTACAATGATAACATGATTCAATTATAATTTTAAAATATATAGAAAAAAGAAATAAGAGAAAACCAAATATAGGAAATGAGAGTAAATTCTTCAACTGAATACTTATATGTTTGTAAAAGAAAACTAACTAATGTATAAGAGAAGTACCTCATTCATCTTGAAGATCACAATGAAATGTGATACTGATCTAGTAACTCCGATGTAAAATTAAATCCACAATAATGCAACACTTCAAAGATACTTCAACATAAAATTTACCAGAGGACCATGAAGGAAGAGGCAATGGAGTACAGAAATGTAAGCTCCAAGTCCAAAATATTACAACTTCGGATCCCTTCTCTAAATGCATGAGAGGGATTTAAATAAGAAATTACATAACAAAATCCTACTACTACTGCTACAATCTATCAAATTAAAAACTGAAAGGCTATCTTGAACGAAACTGATTCATTGTTTCTCTCTCTCGCTTGATGAAGCCAAGTTGCAAATCTTCAACATATCTTGGAGTCTCGGTGGATGACTCATTTCGGAATGCAGCTGTCCAGCATAGGTGGCATCGGAAAATTCTGGAATCAAACAATCAACGGCATTTGAAAGAAATTTGATAGCCATTTTTTGATTGTTTGGTTTGATTAAATGAGTCCACACATTGTCCCAGGATATTGTTTGAAGTTTGTTGATTTGTTGACTTTTCTTCTCCATTTCTTCTCTCCATCTGTTTTCAGTTTCTTTTACTTTTGGCAAACTTCCAGGAACAGAGTAATATCATTCATCATACTCTTGGCCCTTGATATTTCTCTCTCAGCTTTCATTATTTGATGTTCCCATTCTGTAAATAAAATATCTTTGTGTTTTTCCTCTATTCTAGGAAGATTGGCTTCTTTTCCCTTTTCTGTGTCTTTCCAATTGAGAAATTCGGAAATCTTTTCATCAGCATCATCTATTTCTTGTATGAGAGAAATAACATTTTGGATCAAATATGAAGTAATATCACAAAAAGGTTCTGCCTGTGACAGCTTTGCACAAAATTCATTCAATTG
The DNA here is from genome assembly GCA_034641835.2 of Pinus albicaulis. NCBI lineage: Eukaryota > Viridiplantae > Streptophyta > Pinopsida > Pinales > Pinaceae > Pinus > Pinus albicaulis. Next base: position 1,072,018,200 of record CM076578.1, read on the forward strand.
CTGAGACAATAATTTATTAGCCTCAAGGGCTTCTGTTTTGAATTCATTTAACTTCGGGAAATCTTTAAACTTATCCAAAGTTGCTTGAAATTCCTTTTCTTGAATCATTTTTTCATTTTTCTCATTTTGTAACAGACTTTGTAACTTAGAAATTTCTTCATTTAGTTGTTGTTGTTTGCCCGAGAGTTGTTCATCAACTTTCTTCTTTTCTTCAGCAAGATGTTTTTGCAATTCTTCGGACCTGAGTGTCTGATTTTTCAGTTGTTGTTGCAATTGGGTAATCTGTTGCTGACTTTCCTTAGCTTGCTCTTCAAGTGAAGCTATGTGGAGATCTTTCTGATTTATCAGCTAAGAAACTTCTACAGCTTTATCAACTGTCGCAGCACTATAAGCTCCTGCATACTGGGATAATTTTGTGAGGTCTTCAGATGGATTTACCTCATTGTTTTTGTAAATAATATTCATAAACTCCTCTGATGGAGTAGAAAATATGTCTTGTTCTGTATTCCTTCTTTTCCTTAGTCTTCTAACAACAGCCTTATGTTTGGGGCTGTAAAATACATCTAAAGGAGGGATCTCCTCGACCTTTAATACAATATGCCCTGTTGGATGTTCAGGAATGATTTCAACATCCTGCTCTGTTTGATCTTTATCTTTATCTTGCAATCCTAGCTGTTGAGCAAATTGATCATATTGTTTTAATAACTGAGAAGAAACATTAAGATCAGTAGAAACTATAATCTCCTTAGTTCTTTCTTTTTCTTTTTCTGTATCTATGTTCTGCTCTGTGCTTTTGCCATCCGATCCACCTTTTTTATTATGCACATCATCATGGGTACTTGTGCATTTTTCTGTTGTCTGAGCAGTTGACTGCTGACCAGTATTTTGATCAGATTTATCATCAGTATTTCCCTTTTGGGCATCAGGCTTGTCAATAGCGACCACCTTTTGAGTATGTACAGTTGGCTAGTTGACAGCCGATTGTATAATGACTTTTCCAGTAGATGTTTCTACTAGCGTTTTGCTGGATGTACCTTCTACCTCTGACCCTTGTGTTGGAATTCTTAATTGGTCCAGAGGAACTCTTAACAATCTCTGGCTTCTGAATAACAAAAATTTATTCATTTCCTCCTTTTGAAATTTAGACTTGGCTAAGTCATAAATTTCAGGGAAATTATCCAAAGAAACAAACAAATCATCAAACGGATCTGGCTCATGCTCAAATCAAGCAATTGAAACTGAAGCAGTAACATTAAATGCTATCTGTCTTGGATCATATTGTCTTCCAGGAATGGTTGCAAATTTACAACCTTTTATCTTGGAGACTTCTTTTTCAGCATGCTTGAAATCATTTAAAGTAAACTGACCACAATTGAGTGGGAATTGAGGCCACATTCTCTTCTTACTATTATTCAAAGACCTAGATATTCCTTCAACTGTTAATTGATAGGAAATTTCTTGAGCAAGAAGTTTGTCTGGAACAAAAAGAGGAAGAACATGTGGTTCCGCAATACTACCAAAAACCCTGATGTATGTAAATTTCTCCTCCCCAAACCAATCTCCTATTGTAGACAAGTCGGCCTTAGATTTTTCAGAGAATCTAGGAGGAAAGCGATTAAAAATGGTTTTGAAAACAGGGATAAGGAAACCATGGCAGATTCTATATACATTATCTTGGAAATGAACCTTCCAAAGTAGTTTATGGTAAATATGAATTGGGGTAGGGTCTTTGGGAGTCCATTTCCATCCAAATAAGGGAAACTCGGAATTGAAACAAAGAGCATCAAGAATATAGGCACAAAAGAAAAAGGGAGTGGAATTTCCAGCGGTTTTTTCTTGTCTGTACTCAAGTATCCTATTGGCCATTCTATCAGACAGAATAACAGCCCAATCCATGATGTCGGAATTGACAGCAGCTAGGATTAATGGGACCATTTGTATAGAAAAACTAGCTGAATTATCATTGCCAAATAATATACACATCATGGCAGCGACATAGCAATATGGAGGTAAAAGGGAATCTACAGAATACATACCGGATGCTTCATTTCGATGCTTCTCTGGATTTTTCTTCCAATCTCTGATAGGGTCAGATTGGACTTTGTTATTATCAGCAAAGTCTTTGATAAACTCCTTGTTATACACCTTCTGCGGGTCTGGAAGGTGATACATTGCCTTTAGGTCTTCTGCTTTAAACGAGCCAAAAGACACTCCAGATGCTGAAACAAACGTTTTGTCTTGTATCTTCACACTGTCAATAACCCATCGAATTACATCATAATAAGGCATGATGCTCGCTCTGGCTGCAATTCGATGCAAAAATGAATTTGCAAGTGATTTTTCAGTGATCTCAGAGTCGGAATCTGAGCTATCTTCGTCTGGAACTGATGCCTTTTCTACTGTGAACTTGGGGTTTTCTCTTTCCAATAGGTTGTAGACTCCTTCCCACATCATTATCCCAAGCCCCGGGCATGATGTATTTGTGACTAATCTTAGTTTTGTGGGCTTTTCTTTTGAGACCGTAGGAGTCTCAACAAACTTAACTGGAACAGCAGTCTTGTTTCTTCTCGCTCTCTTCGAAATTTCTGCATTTGCTATTGCTTCCCTTTGTCTGTGAATGAAAGGGCTTAGTGTTCTTTGGCTCTGCAAGACAATAAACTCTTAGTCGTGACAAACAGGAAACTCAAACGGGATGATTTATGAACTTATGATTTTTTATTTATTTGTTTCGTATACCGCGTAAATGCTCCTTTTGGGTCACACTCACGTATTAAAAACCAAATCATTAACAATATTCATTCGATTCGTTATTGAATGCCCTCGTACCAATAGAGATTTGGCGCTTTGTGAAATATTAAAATATTCATTCATTCTGAACTTTTCGCATGTAATCAATGACATTTATCGATCACATCGAAAGTTGTCGAATGGCGTATAGACATCGCCATATGTTTTTCTCGATTGGCCGATTCCGATTGAAAACTTTTCCGATTTCTAATGGTGGGGTCTACCATATAAGACTTTAAACGAACAAATGTTTGATTTTCTTTTGAAAGCGTTTATTGTAATAACGCGCGTCGGATCGGGGAATTTTAATTGAACGTAAAGAGTTTATTAAAGATTATTCCGATTATTCGATTGCGACTGACCGCATCGCATCAGAAGTTATACAAACGAACAAATTAAACTCTCAGCGATTTGAAGATTTCCGATGAAACTAATCGCATCGAAGGATTTGAAATAAGTATATGAAACTTCTTTTAAGGGTTATTTCCGATTCTCCGATTGCGATTGGACTTTTAAACTTGATTTGTTATTTATGATAAGGCCTTCTATATTGGATCGGATCATAAGTTTTGAATGTTGAATTTATCTAGTAAACACAAGATGAGTTTTTCCAAAACAATGAATCTTTATTTCCAAGTCTTCTATTTTTATAAAAAGGAAAAGGAACCCTTTTTCTAAATGAATTTTATTTCTAAAATTTTAAGAAAAAGGGAGGGTTTTTGTACAGTACAACACTAGCCTAATATCACATTTCAGGCTTTAAAGATCACATCTTTAAACTCATTCATAGAGAGATCCCTCTCTGTATTCAGGAGGGCTAGATCCTTGAATCCCAAAGCGGTTTGATGTTACCCCTGCAGTTGGAATTTTTCCAATCTTGCTAATTACAGGGACCTAACAGAAATGAGACATCATCATCAAGAGTAGACTACATATATGAATGGACAGATTTTTCCCTGCTCTTACTATGCAATCCAGACTCCCTCTTAGGTGTATCAACCTCATGAAATAGATAGGGGTGTGTGATCCTCATCACATGATGCTGTTCATCCTCCCTATCTCCTCCTTATATCTCCATAGGTTCACACCCTATATTCAATGGCACATGTGAATCATGAGTTGTGCCTTTATCTCCACATCTGAGATCCTGGGGAATTTCTTGCAATGCCACAAGAATCCATCTATTTGGAGCAATATATCCGTCCTCCTCTTCATGAGGTGCTAGATAAACTCTAGACATGACAACGTTGTTGCCCTCCTCCTCATCAACATGTATGGGCAACCTCCCAAAAATTGGATCCTCTTTTGGAAAAAGGATCTCCATGACCTGTTGTTCAAGAATATGAGATGGAGGTATTACCTCTAGCAATGTATGATGCAAGATTTAAGCCTCCATGGTTTTCTAAAGTGGATCTGAGTTTATAGTTTCCTCCATCACATGTAAGGTTTTTGTTTGCTTGGGTTTATTTGTCTCCACCACACATGTTTCAAAAATGTTTCTATTAATTCTTTCCACTAATGTCTTAGTGAACCTAGCATAAGAGGAAGTATTTGTATTATTTAAATAAAAGGACTCAAATATCAACCATGCATAGGCCTTACCTCCAAAATGCAGCGCTGCAACTCTAATGACTTCATCTTCAGAAATTTGGTGGTGCTGCAAAAAGGTGTCTAGTTCTTCCACCCAAGCTCTAGCTGAACATGTAGGTGAACCATCAAAAGTAGATAAGAGGAATCTACTCCTATCATGATATTTGCTTATTTTCACCTTGATCTTGCAAAAATCTAGAAAAGTGATATGGTCTCTAAACTTCTGAGTTTGAGACTCATACTCTTGCTGAAAATCACTAAGAGTTTCCCTCCTAGTCATTCCCTCTTCTTCCATCTCTCTCGTGGAAAATCTGGTCATATGACTGAGTTGTGCATAATAGGGTGTAGCTCCAAGCTCACACCTATCATGTGAAAATATTGAGTTTGATTCAGATTCAAACCCTCTTGGAGATTCTATACACATCTCCCTTCTTATTTTCTTGAGATCTCCTTGAATGCACTGTACGGATTTAGGAAGAATCTTTGAGAGCCTCTCCTCCTTCTTTCCTCCAAAGAATGGAGTCTTCATATTTTCTTTTCTTGATATCATCATGGTTGAGATCCATAGGCTGAGCCAATATTATGCTCTGATACTACTGTAATATCCCAAAATAGGGAAAATCTACACTATTGGGAATATCTTAAAGATATTCCAAAAGTGGAGCTACAAAAATTCATGAACATAATAATGAAATAGCAGTGATAAATCAACACATAGGAAATAATAAGATATAAATATCCATAATATTAGATCATAGCAGAAAATGCATATAATATCTTGAGGAACAATCACTCAAGCTAGGCCATACAAACCTCAAGAAACATGTACATGGAAAAATGAAGAACACTGCTACACAGAAAATGCCCAAGGCTATGACAGCATAATTTTGTTAGAGGAACTACTGCTGGGAAGTTTCAATACACAAATATACAAATTTAGGGCCCAAATAATGTTGGGAGTGAAGATATAGACTCCCAAACTCGATTTCAAGACAATCCTGGAAGGATTGGCTGAAATATGCAAAATGGAAAAAATGCCGGAGTTGTAGTCTCAAGACTGAATAGCACTTTCAACTCAAGACCTAGATGGAGATGTCTATAGGTGATGCATAGGCTGAAAATACCTCCTCCAATGGACATTCCATGTGAAAGGCTGATCGTAACACTGAAGATATCACCCTCCAAACAATCACTGCAACCCTCACTACAGATGCTCAATGAAAATAACGCAGTCAAGGAGAGGGACTACATTGTAGATGATGGATAATGGTTGGCCTAGTGTAAAAGATGATGAAATCATCCCAGATGCTCCGTAACTAATCCTCTAAAGGAAAGAAGGCTTCCTCCTCTGAAAAATGTGCTCCGGAAGTGGTGTTGAGTAACCTCCACTACAACACCCTGCAACACAATTCAGCTCTAAACAGAAACTACACTGTAGCTAAAGGAGGATGCTTGGCCTGAAGCCTGAATGTGGAGAAATGAAGAGTAAGAATCCCTCAAGATGCCTCTCTTGAGTGTAGAAGGAATTCCTAAACAAGAATGCCTTTGTGCTAAGAAGCACAACAACTCTACTAAACAACAAGAGAATGCACAAAGTCTAAACAACCCATAAAATCAATAATCCATATCATGAATAAAAATGGATGCCTTTCCCTCCTTTTAAAAAATTGGAAGCCCTCTCACCATGGGTCCCACTCATTAGGGTTTCCTCCACCAAGGAATCTCCCTCCCATTCATATTGTGTTGTCTCTCAAAGTGTTCTCCACCTCCTATCCCGACGCTGTTGGCTTGGTCAAACTTGACCTTGTCCACATGCAAATGATCCTGTTCACACATGAGGGTGTGAAATCCAACTCCTATGACTATCCATTTTCACATTATAAGGGATTTTATTGATATTTTTAATATGCATGGGCCTCCTTACCCATTTATTAAGTTGCTAGGTGATAAAAACAAAAATCAATATTCCAATTCGCTGCATGCTAATTTTGGAATATTACACTTCCATTGAAAAACATTAATTTTGACATTAGGTTGAAAAAAAAAGGTGATGGAGTACTATCATATTGGGTGACCAAAGGCTTCCCCCCAACATGGGGAGGATAATAATATGGATAATATTTCTCACCAAATATTGGAAGTCCAGTTGATATGGTACTTAAAGGAATAGACCCAGAAGGACCGACTTGATATGTCCCTGATGATGTGTATAAATAATTAAGTCGTTCAGTACTCACTATAGGATTACCAGTTAGAATACCAGACGATGGCATTGGTAAAGGCCATGGTTTTTAAGACGCACAAGAGAAAATTCCAGATAGTGATTTGCAAAATGATGGGACCATATGGCCACCATGAAAATATGACTCTGGTGAAGTTGTAAACATCAACGGGGTAGCGAGGGAGAGTGCTAACGTAATTGGAACAGATGGCCCAACCGAAGATGTTGATTCGGGCATGGTTACTTGACCAAATGTATACCCTTTTGGATTGACGGAAGTTTGAATATGAACAGGATCAATAAAAGAGATGGTGACGATTGATGAAAATAATCGTACAGGTAAAGGTCCCCCCAAAATGGGTTAGAGTTAAAGGTGTCTAATCTTGTTGGTTTTCTCCAATCGCAATTAAACCAAGTGGAAGTATTTCACCGTCATGCCCAAAGTAAAATTCGGGTGGTTGACTCTATGATATGGGAAACTCGATGGTTACAGAAGTTTGTTGGATGACCAAGGCAGGAACAAATTCCGGTTGTTCGACTTTGGGATTTAGATGTTCTAGAAAATAAGAGATAGGATCTGGATCAACTTCTGGTTGAAAAACGTCGGGTCCAGGAGGAATGGTCTTAATGATTGGATGGATCGTGACCACACGTAGCTGTGAGGACTCCGTTTTGATAACAGTAGACAAACCAGGATGTGTAGAAACAACTTGAACTAACTCTGGTATATGGGAAGATGATGTTTCACTAGAGGTATGTATAGTACCTGATTCAGTAGAGTATGATCGCCTTCACCTACCAGAAGTAACTTTTGGTGGTAAAGGTGGTTTTAATGCTAATCTACGTGAATGACGGGGGGAAGGATTTTTTTCTTCCATGATTACTAATTTATTTTAACCAAAAATAAATAAATAAATTAAAAGGGAAATGCTAGGAAAAAGGGTTTACCAAGAAACTATGAACTACAAAATACCTCTTGGCAAACCAAGAAGTATGGGCAGGCAATCTCCCCAAATGTTGTGTTCAGTGTATCACAATTTACAAGGCAGTTGACTCAGTTCACTATGGATGGATAACACCTAAAATTTATCCTCCCAAATATACCTAAAGTTACATGGATGCTTAAGTCTGTATTAGCGTTGTCTGATGCGAAACCGCACAGGGAGAGCACCCCTTTATACTTTTCGTACTGTAACACCGCCAAATATACCTGAAAGTACATGGACGATCTACAATATTCTTACATGCGTGGAGTGAGGTATCACACTCAGAATGTATCGCAGACAAGTTAACGACAACTGCTATGTTTTATGACGTCATAACGTCTCTAGCCTAGACCTTCTAAATGTTATCATTATGGTTACAATGCTTTGTTAGGTAAATTGAGATAAATTCTATGTTGATCTTGTTTATCAATTTTCCTTTCAAAGGTTCATCGAAATGATGTATTGGAAATTCCTAAAATGCAAACTAAGTATGATAAGAAATCTTTCACTTTTAGTTTTTCAATGAAAATCCTTGCTACTAGAGGGAAAGAGCAATCTATTTGAGAGAAAAAAAATCAAAAAGCACAAACTAAATGCAGATTTCCTAAATGTTCCTTTTTCAAAACACACAATCCACTACATGCAAATGAAATTTTTTCTTTTTAGTTCCTTTAATGTTATGAATGTAGAAAAGAAACTAAGTGCATTAAATCAATAAAAAAAAAATGTCTTTTACTTTTGAGAAATGAGGAATATAAAAAACAATTTCTCTTTTGAAGGAAAATGAGGAATTTAACAACAATTTATCCTATCAAGAAATGAATAATTTACGACAATTTACTTTTCGAATGAAATTGGATCTAATGCGACAATGATAATACTTGAAATTAATTTGTCAATGATAAAGAAAGACTCTTTAAACAAAAATTGAACAAACTATTCTTTCAAAGGAGGAAGAGGTAGATAAGTTCACTGGTTAATATGAGGCTTCAGACTTTTCAAAACAAAATATAGAACAAACTAAAAAAAAATAAAAATGCAATGACAAATTCAATGGAATTTGGATGGTCTCCGGGGTCAACGCAGTCTCTAACGGGAGACAGTGCATTGCAAAGCACCCCTGAAAGGGGAGATAGTGCTATGCAAAGCACTTTGTCCTGTCCAACAATGCGTTGGGCGCAGTGTACAACGGAAAACACAACTGTTTAACACACTTCTTGTTATAGGTCAATTTGGGCATCACTCCCAATGCACTGGTTAATTTGGCTTCGTCTCCAGGACCGATGTATAGGGTCTATAATCACCTAACATTTCAGTTTTTATATTCCCTAAGACAAGAACAAGACAAATCAATCAAAGACTTTCATCTGCAAAGGTTTCCAAAGTTTGAAGTTTATAATATATCATATGAGAGCTCACCAACGCTGCCTCTAAAGGGACTAAGTGTGTTGCATATGCAGGTAGCTCTATGCAAGGCTACTCTACAAAGAAATTCCCGACATCCATGGGTGCGTTGGTCACATTGGGAGCGAAATTCTCATTTTTTCGGAATATCCACTTGGCCAGTGCCTTCTAGAAGAGTTCACATGTGTCAAAATTTGAATCCATGTGTCCATTTCACATCTACAATGTTGGGAACATGTCTTGCCTATTATTGGAAACTCATTAATTGTGAAACTACCTTAAGCTCCTCTATAAATTGAGCATAGATCTTAGTGTTTGATAAGGAAGAATTTTTGTAGAGAAATTCTGGTGGAATTTCCATTGAGGAGATTGATTTGAGTGAAAGATTAATGTAGATATCTGCATTGTGATGAGGTTGGGATTTTGTTGGAGATGGTGACACTAAATCAATCATTGGGTTGTAACCTCCCCTTCTATCATCAATAAATATTACTGCTTATTATTCCCTATATGCATCTATATAAGCTTTGATTTTCAATATTATGATTGCTTAGTTGATGTATACGGTTTATGATTTATTGATTTAGATAAATAACTTGAATAGACATTTGTATTATTACCATCCTTTGCTCTTTAGTGTTCATTCTTGCAGGAAATATTTTTCACAATCGGCTGGAATTTGAAGCTACAGCAAAAGCGACAGAAGGAGACTTTGGAAGTGCTTGGATCCCAAGTAGGTTCCTTATTTCATTATGTGTGTCTGTTTACAGATACGAAAGATAGTTGTAAAGTCTTTGACTTGTTCTTCTAGATTAGCACCTGTCTAGGGCAGAATGATTTATCCATAATTCATAATTGTGCATAAAAAATTGGCGACTCCACTAGGGAGATTACTCTTTATCCTAGGTGTTTTAGCCTCTAATTTTCTCTATTTATTCACCCAGTAGTTGTCACTCACAAATATTAGGATTTTTAAGATCCAAATTTAAAAAATAAGTGTGTTAAACAACTTTTTTTTTCTTTATACATTGCGCCCAACCACTCTTGGACAGGACATAGTTCTTTGTATACCACTATCTCCCTTTCAGGCCTACATTGCAAGGCATTGTCTCTCTTTAGAGACTGCGTTGCCTCCTCAAACCATCCAAATTCCTTTGAATTTGTCTTTGTAGTTTTTTTTAGATTTTTTGCTGCTATGTTTTGAAAAGCCTGAGCCTCATATTGACCTATGAATTCATCTACCTCTTCCTCCTTTGAAAGAAAATTTGTTCAATGTTTGTTTAAATCATTTTTCTTTATCATTGGAAAGTTAATTTCAAAGTATTTTTATTGTCGCATTAGATCCATTTTCTTTTGAAAAAGGAAATTGTCGTAAAATCTTTGTTTCCTGACAGGAGAAATTTTTGTTTCATTCCTTATTTTTCCTTCAAAAGAGAAATTGTTATTTATATTCCGCATTTCTCAAAAGTAAAAGGCATTTCTTTTTATTGATTTAGTGCACTTAGTTTATCTTCTTCAGTTATAACATTAAAGGAACTAAAAAGAAAAATATGCATTTGCATGTAGTGATTTGTGTGTTTTGCAAAAGGAACAATTAGGAAATCTGCATTTAGTTTGTGTTCTTTGATTTTTTTTCTCACAAATTGTTTTCTCTTTCCCTCTAGTAGCTAGGATTTTCATTGAAAAAATAAAAGTGAAAGATTTCTTATCATTCTTAGTTGCATTTTAGGATTTTCCAATACATCATAGCGGTGAAATTTTGAAAGGCAAATTGTTAAAGAAGATCAACATAAAATTAATCTCAATTTACCTAACAAAGCATTGGAACCATAATGATAACATTTAGAAGGTCTAGGCTAGAGACGTGTTCTGGTGTCGTAAAACATAGTAGATGTCGTTAATTTGTCTGCGATACATTCCGAGTGTGATACCTGACTCCACGTACGTAAGTATATCGTAGCTCATCCACGTACTTTCGGGTATTTCGGGTGGTGTTACAGTACGATAAGTATAAAGGTGTAATGTTCCAAAATTTTAGCCTCTAGGCTAAATGGAACATTAGAATTAGCAACAGCGCTAGCCAGTGAATAAATGGGTAGAAAAGCCCATAAGTCTCCTAAGGATGATAAAAAAACTCCAAGTGTGAAAGGAGACACTCTTTCTAGCTTAATAAAACACCTCCATGTGAGAACAGGGATAAAATCAAGCTTCCTTGACTAAGTCAACAATGCAGTTTTAGAGTAGGAGGAATCCAAGGATGAATAACGCAGTTTTGGAGGGAGATGTATCTTTTGATAGAGATGACATAATTGAGTGGGGCCAAGGGCAAGAAAAATCATGTTATATATGAGGAAGATGATGGCATCATTATTCATCATTTCTTAGTTCATTATTCTTGTCTGCCAGGACTTGTTGCTTCTTTGTTGCTTAGCAGAGTTGCAGTGATGTTTAGCACTGGGTGTTCTCGAGCAGGAATCCCACCTCTTTCCTTCGAGGATCCTCATTGGGAAAGTTTGAATTCATCATTCCACATCAATTTTTTAGCCCAATATTCAACCATATTCATCAGCACAGTTATTTCTAGAGACTGTGTAGTGTTTCTGGGTGCAGCAGTGGAAGGGATTGGAATCTCTGCTTCTAATCTAGTTTCTCATTGGAGGAAGGTTTCCTTCACTTGAGGGATATGTTTGGAGAGCTCCAGAGCTTATTTCAGATCTTTGGTATCAGAACAAACATTCCCCATACATTCCCAGTGTTGTTGCATCTATGGAATGTGTTATTTTGGAGGCAGTGTTCATTGCATGATTTGGTGGCTCCATTGCAGTGTTCCCTTCTGATTGAGAGGTTCACCCTTTCATGGGAGGAAGCCATTGAGGGATATACAGAATATAAGACATATTTCAGCCTTATATACTCATTTACTTCAGCTTTTCAATGGTTATTCATTAAATTACTAAATTTCCCATCTTGTATGCAAAGTGTTTGACAAGAAACCCTTGTCGGTTTCTTTTGTATTTTTTATAAGGAAATTAGATCTTTGTTCTTCAGCATTATTTATAGATACATGAGTAGTTATATTTCTCTCCTGTGATTTTATGTGTAAAACCTCTCTTATATTTCATAGTCCTTTAAGCAGCAACTCTGATATTTTGCAGTCTTGGGGTTTTAGCACTTTTTGGCAATCCTAGTGTGGGAGATCTGTTTAACCCACCTAGTTTGATTTTTTTCAGCTCTAATATTGGATTTAGGTTTTATATTGGTTAAGTTATGGGATCCAAGGGTCCATTTCAGTGTTTTATTGAAAATTTTGCTGGAAATGCATTTTTGATGCATGATTCATGAGCTATTCCTAATTTGGAATATTACAGTGGTATCAAAGCATGATCTCTGGCTTAGCCTGTGAGATCCAGCTATCAGAGGAAGGAGAGATGGAAAGAAGCTAGAAATATTCAGTATGTGTAGGAATAAAGGAAGACAATCTTACAAATCTTCTTCCAAAATCTATGAAGAGATTTCAAGGAGAGCTAAAGAAGATGCGATTGGAAATGGAATCTCCCAAGGAGCTCGAATCTAGAGCTGAATATAGATTTACACATTGTGAGTGTGAGCATGCAACTACACTCCATGATGCATAGTGCAGTCAAGTGCCCAGAGCTACCTTGAGATGGATAGGAGGAGGAAGAATGCCTAAGAGAATGACTCTTAGTGATTTGTTGCGAGAGTATGAATCTAAAAATGAGAGGTTTAGAGATCAAATTTATTTCCAGAAGTTTTGCAAGATCCAGGTGGAGAAGAACCAGCAGTAGGATGTAAGTATATTTCTTCTATCTACTTTTTCTGGATCACCTACATGTTCAGCGAGAGCTTGGGTGAATGATCTAGACTCCTATTTTCAGCTGCACCATATTTCTGGAGATTAAGCCATCAGATTTGCAGCACTGCATTTCAGAGGTAAGAATCATGCATGTCGGATTTTTTAATCTTATCCCTTAAAGAATACCAACACTTTCTCTTATGCAAGATTCATAAAAGCATTTATGGAGAGGTTTGGTGAAAAACTTCCTAAGACACATGAGCAAGGAAAACTTGACAGAACAAAACCCTTGCATGTGATGGATGGAACTCCATTTTAGAAAACCATGGGAGTAGCTGATATCTTGCATTACACATTTCCGGAAGCAAAGCCTCCAGTTCATATTCTTGAAAAAGAGGGCATGAGGATCTCTTTTGCACAAGGGGATCCAACTATTGAGGTGTTTCCCACACACATTGATGGGGTTGAGGGAAACAGCGTTGTCACATCTAGAGCACATCCAGTGCCTCATGCAGAGGGAGGAGGAGCACATGCTCCAACATGAGGGATTATTTTATCCTTGCAAGAAGTTCCCCAGGATCTCATACATATAGGTCCAAGTGCAATCAATGAGCAGCATGATTGTGCAGCATTGCAACTGGAAGGAGAAGGTAGGGAGGAAGAGAAACATCAGTTGATGAGAAGCACACACCCTTCTCTATTTCATAAAGCTAACACAAGGAAGAGGCAGATTGATTTATGCAGTGAGGGTAGGGGCAAGGTTGCCCAATCATATGTACAGTCTACTCTTGACATTGATGTCTCACTGCATGGAGGCATTCCACTAGGGAGGCCACCATATATGTAGTTGATGAGCGATATCTTGTCTTTGGGTTCACCACTCTTGGATTTTGGAGAGGTGTAGAGTTTGGAGAAGAAATTTGGCATGAGGGATTTCAAGGTAGTAGAAAATAGCATGAGGAGAGCTTCACATGCCAGATCACTAGTGTTGTCTCTTAGGAGGATTGATCCTTATTGGAGATCTAAGCTTTTGGTAGAGTACTCCAAGGATCTTGGTGCATGCATGATTCTTGATGACCCGGATGGAGATGACAGATACATGGTGGATGATGTGGTCATATATTCCTATGGTAGGATCTTCCTGACTAGATCTTCTAGTCTTAAGGAGAAGCTACTACATATAGCATATTAGGACTTCTCTTCTATGCACTTTTATGCATATTTCCATTTGATGGAGGAGTTCACTTGGGAGGGCATCTAGTAGGACATATATCAGCATATGTAGAGATGCATAGCCCAGATGGTGATAGAAAGGATGTCACAACCACCTTCCTACTCATTGGGAGTGAGGGAGAAGTTCCAGTGGAGCCATTTCAGCTCAAGACCTCAAGTACATGATGGAGGAGGTATCATTTCACATTTTGTATTGTAATTCTTTTCCTTATTTAAGCAGCATGATGTATCAAGGGGATTTTCTTCTTCTTGCATATTGGATGATGATGTACTTGCAGCTACTTGTAGCACTGAATTTGGCTATATTTTTTATGGTTTGTTGGGGAAGCCACATGTTTCTTGGTGTGCACCATTGGCACCATCTTGTAACTTCATGTTTTCATCTTATGAGATGATTTTGGTAGCAAACAAGTGGCTAGTAAAGCACTTGTTATTTCTTATTTTGATGCAGGAAAAGGATGCAGTGTGTTGGCTCCATGAGAGGAACTATGATTCACCCTCCGGTTGTCATTTGGAAACTTGTTCTCATTGTACTTTGCTGCCATATGTTGCTGATATGTATATGTTCATGGGGAGATTTTTTTGGAGAGTGGGTTTGAGATTCGAGATTCCCATTGGGAGCATGATTCTCCCCACTTTATATGCTATACATTTTAGGAGGAACCATGTTCAAATCACGATTTCCACATCACACTTTTTCTCTTATTGTGGGAGGAACCACTTGGAGAACTTGAGGAGGCAATTCATGGCTGATTTGTTTTTTGGGACATCATACAAGTTGACCATCATGATCTTACTCTATGGCTTGTATGAGGGAGAGAGGAGGCAGCAGAAAAGGTTTTTGTTGTTGTGCTTTCACTTGCGAGAGTATGGGAAGAAAATTTCCCATACTTTTCATGATATTTCCGGAAAGAAGGAAGGCACATTCATGGTGCAAGGAGGCTACCCTTCAACATTGAAGGATCATGAGAGATTTCCATGTAGGGAGGAGACCTTCTCACATAACAGCATGATGGTGGATGACCTTGGCATATGGGATGTCAAAGAAAGGATTCATGGAGCCTTATCATAAAGGCCTACAACATCGTCACATAGGAGTATGTTCTTATGGATGGAATATTCCGAGGAGATGATGTATTCCTACTTCTTGTAGATTTCTATGAGGAGATTCTTATGGGAGAACTTATTAAGGGACCTCACTTTAATCCAAATCACTATGTATGGTAGGGAATTCATTTATGTACTTGTTGATTACTCCATTTAGTATTTGTACTTTCTCACCATGTTTGAACAATGCCTTGCTCCTCAAAAGAGAAAGAGTATTTTTGGGTTTCATGGTAACTTTAGGGCCAATGTTTATGATGATAGTAGGCCATCTATATATGAATTTGGGCAAGTGTATTTTTATTTAATCTATGTACAACTGATAGACATTTATGCTTACTTCCCCATGTTGGGAGAACAAATATATACAGCTTGTAACTTGTTGCAGGATTACTTGCCATATGACATTATCAAACAAAAGTTGGGAAGATTGCGTAATATCCACTTGGAGAACCTTTGGTACAATCCAAAATTGAACCTAAATTTCAAAAAATTTCTGATTTGGAGGCCAAATGGTGATGATGTGCCATTCATCTTGGATGGAATGGTTTGGGTTGACATGTCTCATGACTTTGGAGGAAGAGTCCTTGGAGGCTCAATTTTCTTCTTGCCATTGGAGGGAAATCATGTTGCAGCCCAAGATCAGAATGCCCTCTACACTTATCACAAGTGAAGAGGAGGACGACATGGGATAGTCCCTCTTGCTTATCATGTTCACTTATTCAACCCACCTACATTTCAGGAGCCAAAGGTGGAGGATTATTTTCATGAGTTACCATGTTGGAGGGTGACTCACTTCATTTGGATGATAGCATGCGTGAGGGAGGCAATCATTCACCATGATGATTATCACTCCTACTTTGTGGAGGCCATGAAATAGAAAGAAAGTTTCCATTCACACTTTCCACCTTTGATTGATCAGACACTTTGGTATTGCACACTTGGGAGGAAGCATTGGATGACATTTTATTTGCAGATTCTCTTGATGCAGTGATGGAGGCCATTGATGGGAGGCCACATGAAGAAGAGGGGATAATTTTTTCTCTCCTTATATATTTTATTGAGGACAAGAAAATATTTTGGAGGGGAGGACTGTAATGTTCCAAAATGTTAGCCTCCAAGCTAAATGGAACATCAGAGTTAGCAACAGCTCTAGCCGGTGAATGAATGGGTATAAAATCCCATAAGTCTCCTAAGGAGGATAAAAACACTCCAAGTGTGAAAGGAGACACTCCTTATAGCTTAATAAAACACCTCCATGTGTGAACATGGATAAAATCAAGTTGCTTTGACTAAGTCAACAACGCAATTTTAGAGGAGGAGGAATCCAAGGATGAATAACACAGTTTTGGAGGGAGATGTATATTTGGATAGAGATGACCTAATTGAGTGGGGAAAAGGGAAAAAAAAATCATTTGTTATAGAAGGAAGAGGATGGCAGCATTATTCATCATGTATTAGTTCATTATTCTTGTCTGCCAAGACTCATTGTTGCTTTGCTACTTAGCAGAGTTTCAATGTTGTTTGGCACTAGGTGTTCCCGAGTGGGAATCCCACCTCTTTCCTTTGAGGAGCCTCATTGGGAAAGTTTGAATTCATCATTACACATCAGGTTTTCATTCCAAGCTTCAGCCATATTCATGAGCGCAGTTCTTTCCAAAGATTGTGCAGTGTTGCTGGCTACAGCAGTGGAAGGGATTGGAATCCCGGCTTCTGAGCTAGTTTCTCATTGGAGGAAGGTTTCCTTCACTTGAGAGATCTCTTTGGAGAGCACCAGAGCTTATTTCATATCTATGGTATCATAACACACATTTCCCATACATTCCTAGCATTGTTCCAGCTAGGGAATGCATTATTTTGGAGGCAGTGTTCATTGCATGATCTGCTGGCTTCGTTGCAGTGTTTCCTTGTGATTGAGAGGTTCATCCTTTCATGGGAGGAAGACCTTGAGGTATCTACAAAATATTATACATATTTCAGCCTTGTACACTCATTTACTTCAGTGTTTCATTGGTTATTCAGTAAATTATTGAATTTCGCATCTTGTATGCAGAGTGTTTGACAAGAAACCCTTGTCGATTTCTTTTGTATTTTGTATAAGGAGATTAGATATTTGTTCTTCAGAATTATTTATCAATAAATGAGTAGATATATTTATATCCTATGATTTTATGTGTAAACCCTCTCTTAGACTATGCAGTCCTTTAAGCAGCAACTCTGGTATTTTGCAGTCTTGGGGTTTTAGCACTTTTTGGCAATCCTAGGTGTGGGAATCTGTTTAAGCCACCTAGTTTTCTTTGTTTCAGATCTAATATTGGATTTAGGTTTTATATTGGTTAATTTATGGGATAAAAGGGTCCATTTCAGTGTTTTATTGCAAATTTTTTTGGAAATGAGTTTTTGATGCATGATTCATGAGTTGTTCCTAATTTGGAATATTACAAAAGGGGTGCTCTCACTGTGCGGTTTCACATCAGACAGCACTAATAAGGACTTGGGCCTCCACGTACCTTCAGGTATATTTGCGAGGAAAAAATTTAGGTGCTATCCGTCCATAGTGAACTGAGTCGGCTACCTTGTAAATTGTGATACACTGAACACAGCATTCGAGGAGATTGCCTGCCCGTACTTCTTGGTTCACTAAAAGGAATTCTGAAGTTCATAGTTTCTTGGTAAACCATTTTGCCTAGTATTACCCTTTTATTTTGTTTATTTTTTTTGGTTAAAATAAATCAATAATCGTGGAAGAACAAAATCCTCTTCCCTGTCATTTGCGTAGACTAGCGTTAAAACCACCTTTACCACTAGAAGTTACTTCTGGTAGGGAAAGGCGATCACGATATGTTGAATCAAGTACAATTCATACCTCTGGTGAAACATCATCTTCCCATAAACCAGAGTTAGCTCAAGTTGTTTCTAAACATCTCGGTTTGTCTAATATTATTGAAACAAAGTCTTCACAGCTACCTGTGGTCATGATCCATTCAACCAGTGAGACCATACCTCCTAGACCCGACATTGGTCAACCATAAATTGATCCAAATCCTGTCTCTTCTTTGCCAGAACATCTGAATCCTGAAGTCATACAACCAGAATTTGTTCCTACCTTGGTCATCCCAGAAATTTCTGTAGCTATTGAATCTCCAATATCACACAGTCAATGACCTGATATATACTTTGGGCCTGACAGTGAAATACTTCCCCCTAGTTTAATTACGATTGAATAAATTCCACAAGACGAGACACCTTTAACTCCAACCCATTTTTGGGAGGACCTTTACATGTACGAGTCTTTTCCTCAATTGACACCATCTTCTTTTGTTGATCTTGTTCCTTTTCAAACTCCCGTTGATTCAAAAGGGTATACATTTGGTCAAGTAACCATGCCTGAACCAACATCTTCAGTTGGGCCATCTGTTCCAATTACGTTAGCTCCTGCCCTAGATACCCCGTCAATGTTTACAACTTCACCAGAGTCATATTTTCATGGTGTCCCTTTGGTCCCATTAGGTTTCAAATCATTGTCTGCAATTTTCTTTGGTTCATATTCAAACCCATGGGCTTTACCAATGTCATCATCCAGAATTTTAACTGGTAATCCTATAGTGAGTACTGAACGACTTGATTCATTATACACATCTTTAGGGAAATATAAAAACATTCCTTCTGAGTCTATTTCTTCATGTACCATATCAACTGGGCTTCCAACATTTGGAGAGAAATATTTTCCGTCTTATTATCCTCCACATGCTGGGAGGAAACATTTGGTCACCCAATATGGCAGTACTCCGTCTCTTTTTGGTCAACCTAATGTCGAAATGAATGTTTGTTATGGCAACCCACTCTGCCTATCCAACCACAAACGGTTGTACACTCGTATCAACTAGTTCAACATGTTACAACCATATCATTTCCACTTGTCAATACATCTTTACCCCTGTTACAGAATCAAAATGTTGTACAAACTTATCAAACGGGTCCTTGAACTCAATATCCTCAAATATTGGGTCCACAGACTCCAAATCCTTCGATTAATTTACAACAGGCTGTATCTAGAATCATTTATTCACAATTTGGTTTACCATTTTATGGGATGTCACAACCGCAACCTGGTTATACCTATCAACTGAATCCAAGTTATCCTAATTTGGGTTATAACATTGGTGGACAGACCCCTTGGCAGCCACAAGCGTAAATTCCTCAAACTTCATTTCAACAAGTATCATATCTAGGTTTTGGTCAACAGAATCCTCAAGCATTTGCTTTTCAAAACAACCCCTATCTAAGTTACCAGCAACATATTCCTTATGCTAGTGCTCAAAGGCCTGCTGCTCAAGAAAATCCATCTTACCCTGGCTATGCTTAACCTGAACTTAATCAAGAGTTTCCCTTTGTTGCAACTTTAGAGTTACCAGATTTAAATTGGCTTACTAATGATCCAATTAATTATTCTCCTTGGTGGCTGATGATACCTCATAAATTACCCTCGAATATTCCTAAGTTCAATGGAAACCCCGAAGAATATCCATTGACTCATGTTATGACTTATCATTTATGGTGTTCATCAAACTCCATAAATGGTGATTCTATTTGACTACGTCTTTTCCATCGTACCCTCACAGGTACGGCTGCAAAATGGTATATTGAATTATCTAGAGCTTATTTTGATAATTTCACTACCCTAGCTACTGTCTTTCTGACTCGTTTCCAGTTACCCATCAGATGTGAAATTGTAACGGAACTCTTGACCAATTTCAAACAGACTAATGCTACTCACATCTCAGATCATATTTATGAGTGGTGTCGTCGTCATAGAATGGTTAAGACATTTGTTCTAGATCAACTCCTTAATAAATCGTTCATTAAGTCCCTATTACCATATATAACTGATGATGTGGCTAAGTGTGGCGTCATCATAGAAGAGCAAGTTATCGCTCATGCCTAGTATTTAGACTTGATTTATACTCAGTCTGGCACACTATGAAAAAATTCCTAACGCGTCGAGATCTAATTTTATTGTTCCTCCTCAATTATAGAACTCTCATGCTGGAGACGGCTTGATTGTCACTCCAAGCACACATCACACTGCTGCATCCGATCTTGCTCCTACTTTGGAAATTAATGCCTTGTCATTTGACAAGGGAAAAACTGACAAGTAACCCAGAAGTAAGAAAAAAGGGAAATATAAGAAAAAGCAAACTTCTAACCTGCAGGAACGATCATCTGATCAATCGTCTGAACCTAGGAAACCTTGTATCCATGCATAATCTATAATGAGGAATTTTTTTTTAGGGATTTTCCTCACCACGCTGAAGTCTCAAAAATTATTGAGACTTCCCATGCATCAGCTATGTTGACAGACCCATTTCCAAATCCAAAAACAAACATGGTTACTGTGGATCCAACTCCTAGATCCCAAGTGTTAATGTTATATGTCACAAAAACTTCAACATATATTTTGGTGTCAACATGTAATAAAGGTTATGCTAGTCAGGTCCTTGATCAACCTACTACCTCAACAATGAATCCATCTATGGGATCAGTACTGCCTACTGCTATTCCTAAATTGACAATCAAACCACCAAAGGGAGTAATTCACAAATAGACATATAATCCTCGAGCAAGAGCTGCACAAAATTATAAAATAGTTGCTGATTTGGCTCAATCCCCTTCAGCTATGTTTTCTCTTGAGGTATTATAAAATTTTACCTCCGAAAAACAAGATTTATTGTCGACTATTGGTGGAATTGATTTGACTGATTCTAATCTTTTCCTCTTTAATCAGACGGGCTATGTGCCGCAACTACCAACATAATTAGCATTCTTCATACAAGTAAATTTTCTCAATAACCTTGTTCATTGCACTATTATTAATGAGGGAGCATCTACATGCGTTGTGTCTCTAAATTGTTGGAAGTCACTTGGCTCGCCACACTTATCACAATCATAAACAATGTTTAAGGCATTTTATGGACATACATATAAACCTTGTGGTATTATTAATAACCTGCATGTTGAACTAGGGGGAAAAAAATGGATATTGATGTTGAGGTTGTTGACGGACCCCTTGACTATAATATTTTACTTGGTAGGCCATGGGTATATGCAATGACTACAATTATTTCTACATATTTTAGAATGATTTCCTTTCCACATAAAGGTATTATCATAGTCATTAATCAGCTATCCTTCTTTGCCTCTACTTTGCAGGTAACTATAAGCATTTCGTTCGTTCACATACCCAAACTGGAACTTCAGAACATTGGTGTAGGACTCTTAAATGATTCCACTTTAATGGGAACCTTTGGATTACTGTTGCCTGCGACATCGGCAGAAATTGCAAGTATATAGACTTGTTACATGATCTCTTCCATTCTATCTGGCTTAAGGGAGAGTACGGGTCATTCAAAAATTACTACGTTGGATGAATTTATGTCGCCCAACCTATTGAGCTAGCATAGAAATCAATCTATTTGGCTTGGATGGAAAATCCGAAATCAGTGTTGCCGAGTGCTTGGGTTAATCATTCCTTAGATTTTGGTATTCCCTCTAATCCTTTTTCCTCAATATTGTTGACAGATGAGAATATTTTGGAAGCCATTATGTCAGAAGGAGAACCATGGGAAGATTATCATCTTCATTCCCATCTTCCTAATTATGAAGAAAATTATCTTAATGAAATATATCACCCATCCATCAAAAAAAAAAAAATCAAATTATTTACCCATTAATGCAATCGATTCCGAGTGAAATCTGTCAAATATTGAAGAAACCATTTGTATCGATATTTCAACCAAACCTGACGTTGTAGAAAATATTCATGTCAGTGTATCTTGTTCTCCATCAGAACTTGAATCATATCACTCTCTATTTTTTGAATTTCATGATTTATTTGCTTGGTCTTACAAGGAAATGCCGCGCATAGATACTAGTATTGTTGAACACACTATTAATATGTATCTTGATGTCAAATCGGTGAATCAACGGCTTCGTCCTATTCATCCAAAGAAAGCCGCTGCTATCAAAGCAGAATTTGAAAAACTTTTGTGTGCTGGTTTTATATACCTTGTTCCGCTAACTGAGTGGGTTTCAAATATCATTCCTTTCATGAAAAAGCAAGGAACCATTAGAGTGTATGTCGATTATTAGGATGTAAATCTTGCTTTTCCAAAAGACAACTATCCTACTCCCTTTATCAACCAGATTATTGACAATTGTGCTGGATGTGAAATATTTTCGTTCATGGATGGATTTTCCGGCTACAATCAAATCAATATCCACCCAGAGGATCAACATAAGACATCATTCATCTGTCCCTGGGGCACATTCTCTTATAAGAAACTCCATTTCGTTTAAATAACACTGGGGAAACTTTTCAGAGAGCAATGGACTATGCTTTCAATGACATCAAGCACATTTTTCAACCTTATCTAGATGATTTACCAGCGCATTCACGAAAACAGACTGATCACCCGATGCATTTAAGAGCCATTTTATTATGTTTCCGACACTACAAAATATGCCTAAATCCACATAAATGTGTGTTTTGTGTTGGTTCTAGTCGTTTTCTTGGATTCATAGTCTGAAAAGAAGGATTTTGAATTGACCCATTGAAGGTTCAGGACGTTCTTGATTTTCTTGTGCCATAAAACTTACTTCAGATACATAAACTTCAAGGAAAGGCTAACTTCCTAAGAAAGTTCATTCTAAACTACGCTGAAATGGCTAAAATATCTACTCGAATATTGAAAAAGGGGGCTCCCTTCCATTGGGACCAAGTTGCGCAAACTTCTTTTGATGCTGTCAAGGATACTCTTCTCCAAGCATCATTAATGTATCCCCCTAATTATAAAAATGATTATTTCCTATCTATCGTCTCGACTGAAATGACCATTGATATGGTATTGGTCCAAGTAGAAAATGGAATTGAACATCCGATCTATTATTTGATTCGTAATCTCAATGATATGGAAGTTAAGTATTCATACGTACAGAAGCTTGCCTTGGCAGCTGTTCAAGTTGTCAAAAGGTTATTTCATTATATTCTGCTCCAAAAAACCACTATCATTTTGGATTGCAACCCCATGAATTATATCTTATCACGTAAATTTCTGGGGGGGGAATATTCAAAATGGATCATCATTTTGCAGGAATTTCATTTGGAATTCATCAAATCCAAGTCAAAGTAGTATTT
Source organism: Pinus albicaulis (assembly GCA_034641835.2). Classification (NCBI taxonomy): domain Eukaryota; kingdom Viridiplantae; phylum Streptophyta; class Pinopsida; order Pinales; family Pinaceae; genus Pinus; species Pinus albicaulis. The sequence goes on from CM076578.1 coordinate 1,072,041,533, forward strand.
ATTTTTGGCTGAGCTTCTTTGTGATCTTCCCTCTGATAGTACTACAACTACGTCGGAACCATTAATTCTTGACGAGTCTTTGTTTCTGATCGGATTAGCTAATCCTTGATATGGGGATTTCATCATTTATCTCCAAACTCAAACTTTTCACCCTAATACCTCTAACTCTGAAAAACAACGTATTCAATACCAAGCCAAATATTATCTGATCGTCGATGATACACTTTATCATCATGGTGTCGATACCATTTTAAGGAGGTGCCTCACTCATGAGGAGGATGAAAAAGTGCTAAATTATTGTCATGCTGGGGCTTGCGGTGGACATTTATCTGGTTATGCTACCGCAAAGAAGATACTATGCATTGGTTACTTTTGGCCTACTATTTTTTGAGACTGCATCCTCGCGGTCAGAAGTTATCATGTGTGCTAGATTTTTTATCGTAAAATCCGCAAACCGCTAGCGCCAATGCATCCTGTTGTCTCTGTAGGATCATTTTTGAAATGGGGTATTGACTTCATGACCTGTAACCATCATTCATCTGGGGGGCATGGTTATATTATTGTTGCAGTTGACTATTTTACCAAATGGGCTGAAGCGATGCCTACATTCAACAACACATGACAGACAACTGTATTGTTTTTCTTTAATCATGTTATCACACGGTTTGGGGTCCCACATGCTATAGTTACAGATCATGGGAAGTATTTTCACAATCACATGATGGTTGAATTAACTACCAAGTTAGGATTTTCACATGATAATTCTACTCCTTATTATCCATAATCAAATAGACAAGTTGAAGCTATCAACAAAATTATTCAACGTATGCTACAATGAATGATAGGAGTTCATAAAAGAAATTTTCATTTGACCCTCTAATCCACCTTGTGGGCATATCGAACCTCGGTGAGAAACACAACTGGCTTTACTCCTTTTCAATTGGTTTATGGTTTGGAAGCTATCTTACCAATCCAATGTGAAATACCATCGTTAAAACTCGCAATCGAATTGTTACCTGACACCTCATAAGAAGAAAAGCATCTCTTTAACCTCATCCATCTTGATGAAATGCATCGTGAAGCCCAATTGGCCAACGAAGCGCATAAGAGACGTATAGAGGCGCAATACGACAAAAATGTCCAGCCTCACATTTTCTCAAAGGGCGACTTAGTCCTTCTTTATGATCAAGAAGATGATGTAATAGGTACAGGAAAGTTTGAGCCATTATGGCATGGCCCCTATGTTGTCAAAATAGTTCTTGGTAAGGGCACCTATGATTTGGTTGATTACGATGGAATTTCGTTGGCGCAGCCTAGGAATGGGTTGTATTTGAGACGTTACTATGCGTAATCATGAGCATAGTAATTTTTTGTATTATATTGTATATATATGATGTTGATTTTCATTCACTATATTAATTTGTTTTTATATTTTTCTTGATGTTAGTAATCCTCTTTACATTTCATCACAGATGTCTGAATCTTTCGAACCCTTTGTTGGATATGTTGATGGTGCTATTCGTAGTACGCAGAATATATACTCTGCAGCGTGGGCCATTTTCACTCCGAATGATGAGTTAGTGAGTTTTCAAGGGATTTGTATTGGTAGATCGACGAAAAATATCGCTAATCATAACGCGTTGATCAAACTTCTCTCTGATTCCATTTCATTTGGTATTAACTGTATCATCACAAGGTTAGACTCAAAACTTGTGGTATTACAACTTACTAGTGTTTATACTATTAGAAATCCAACATTGCATAGGTTGTTCCTTAGAGTTTTACTTTTGGAAAGACACTTTGATTTTATTCAATATCAACACATTTCCAGAAATTCAAACACATTGAATGATTCATTAGCTAATCAAGTTTTAGACAGAAATTTGCAACATATGTAAATAAAACATTCACATCATTAAATAGGATTGCAGAATAAACATAGGAAAAAACTGAAATAATATAGATAGATAGTTATAGGTTTTTACAAAAATTTGTGCCCAAGACATATTGGTCATCTGAACTCAAAATGTATGAAAAATGTCACTAGTAAACTAGTGGTGCTCGTGGTAACATGATATAGATCTAGCCATCCTACGAAGTAACCGCATCTAGCGGTTAGTAACCCCAATAGTGTGTCATTGCAGTTGCATGGTTATCTCTTCGATCTAGAAATCTAGAATCCTGAAGGTCAAACCCTCTATGTGTTGTTGAAGCTCATCAGCCATATCAAGATCCTGAAGGATTTCTCTCCCAACAACCCTCTCTACTAGCACATCTACTTCACGCTCTGGTTCCACTACTGGTTGAACACGACCAACATCTGCATTATTAAATATTTATTTTAGTCTTGGGAAAACATCAAATACAAAAACATTGTATAAACCTTAGGAAAATAAAAAACATGGTCAACACATTCTTACCTATTGCACCCCACAGAGCACCTTCTGGTAATGCTAAATCTAGATCTCCTCGGAAATCAATGCCTACATATGTATACTCATCGATGGCGACAATCTATCACCAGAACCAGGTGAAGAACATGGTCGAGAACATAATGGTAGTGTTGGAAATGTTGTCATTGATGGCAAAGGAATTGGCAAAGTAGTAGAGAACAAAGGTCAGCAGAAAAGAACAAAGGAAGAGTGCATTTACAGAGAGCAGTATCAGTTAAGGAGCAGAGACAAAGTAGGAAATTTCCTGTTCGGATTCTTAGGGTTAGTATATGATCTGGAACAATGAAACATGATATGGAAACTGTACATTGGTGCTTGTGGAACCAGAATGGAGCATGAAGAGGCAGAACCACGAATCAAGAATGAATTTAAGGTCACAAAGGGAATATGGTGTAACTTTCTTGTGTTATATATTATGGATGTGATCCCTGTTACGAAGAATGCATCGAACTGGTGTCAAGCCTCAATAAAAAAAATTATGGGTTAATCTGTTGATGAAGAACGCAAGCAATGTTACAGTAAATAAGGAATAAAGCCTCTGCAGTGTTAATTGATCAATTCTCTGCATTAACTAACGGAACTCTTCATGAAGAATTGTGATACATATAATTCAATTTACATTAATCGAGCAGGGGGAGTGGAACCTTGAGCGAAGAAGGCGGAACCTTGCGAGAGGAACAGTAACGGCAGTTTCCAGTTTTTATCACACCGCTCTTGATGGGCAAGTGGTATTCAAGAGGTTGGGAGCGATTCCATAGAACGAATGACATGCGTCCTTGAAAAACCACCATCGTGCATTAACGATCAACCATCCCATGTTAACATTTGGCATCGGAGGCCAGGCGATATGCATATGTGTCGTTGATCTTGGAGGCTCGCGATCTAACAGTGATTGGGCGATGGACTTGTGCGAATTTTATTTTGGTACGGTGGGGCGCATATGTGGGGCAGGGGTCAAAGGTTAATTTTTTTGAAATCATTGGATATTTTTATAAATTCCGAAGGCTTGGGAATTCGAAAAGTTGTAAATATATTTATTTATCAATTTCTTTAAAATTGATAAATAAATTAAAAGGAATCCAAAGAGCCCCATGGGATAAACTAAAATGAATACCATTAGCAGTTGTGTGGTTTGACTCATGGTATTGAGAAAGGAGAAAACTATATAAAGAGAAGGGAATTATGATTCTAGGAGTGTATGCGAAAGGGTTGACAATGAATAAATCTCTTTAAGAGATATCTATATGATTGAACTCTGATAGATCTGAATCAGCGATGCACCTGAGAATATGATGAAGGGTCAAGATATCTCGATCTAGAAATGATGAATCTGTAGGAAGATCTGCAAAAGACATGAGGAAGACCGAGCACAAATCTGATGAAGAAGTTGAAGAAATCTGATGAAAAGAGGAATATAAGGATTGTTTTGTGAAAGCTGTTGGATCCAGTATGAAAATTGATGAAACGTGGTCCATGGTGGTGCTGAGGGTCGAAGCCTTCAGCAAGGGGGGTCGTAGCTCCCTTCTAGTGGTAGCTGGTAAAAGAGAGCAGGGGGTAGTAGCTCCCTTCCAGGAGAGGCTGGTAAACGAGAGAAGGTTGTAGCCTTCTGCAGGTTGGTGCCTACGTGCTGGTATGAGTCTGCGCCAGTACATGGTTGTAAAATGTTTTCTTTATAATAAATATTGAAGACATAGATGATGACAGCGATGGTTTTCTCTCGAATTGGGTTTCCACCTTAAATCCTGGCGTTCATGTGTGTTGCTTATGTGTGATGATTTATTCTATTCTTACTGCACATGTTTACTGCTTACTAAACATCTAATGAATAAATAATGCAATGATCTAAGTAAAGAATTGTCTGCATAATGAGATATTTGGTAATATGAAAGTTTTATTAAGGATATCCGCGTGTATATGCAAGTTGGGTTTAGTAAAGTAGCGTATGGGTTTTAGAGAAAGAAAAAGTAAAAAATTTTCAGTCAGCCCTAAATACTGATTCACCCCCCCTCTAAGTATTTTTCCCAACAATTGGTATCAGAGCAGGTCCTTCTACAGAAGCTTGATCGCTTGAAGGAGATCTGTCACAATGGGAAGGAAGCAAAAGAAGAAGGCTACTTAAAATGAGATATCTCAGAAAACATGTGCAGCAGAAAATGAAGAAGATGAAACAGGTACTGATTGTTGTGATTCACTTTCTTGTGCAGGCAATGGTGAAGAGAGTGAAAGTAACAGTATGAGTCTAGAATCAAATCTCAAAATCAATGATGAAGATCCATTTAAAAGGAAGGAATCTATCTACCAAGATATGATCTCTAGAATGAATGGACAGACAAAAACAATCAAGGAACAAATAGAAATATATCAAAGACTATAGGATAAAGTAACCAATCAAAGTGAAAGACTTGAAGCAGAAATCATCTCGCTCAAAACAGATCTGGAAAAATCAAATAAGAAGAATGAAGAACTACTACAAACATTTGAATAACAAGAAAATGAGTTGAAGGAATAGATTTTAAAATTGAATGATCAAGTAGAAGAAGGAAGAAGGGTCGAAGAAAGTATGAAGAATCAATGCCAAAAATTGGAGGTTGAGGTAAATATTTTGAAAGGTAAATTAGAAGAAAAGGATAAACTCTTGAGGTTTCAAGATAGTACTAAGATTCTGGACAATATTCTTAGTAGTAAAAGGTCTCCTTTTGTTAAATTTGGTCTTGGTTTTCATGAAAATGTTAAAGGATAAGCTAGTTCACAAGAAAGTGCTAAATATTCAAAGGATATCAGTGCAAAACCTGAAGTATTGAAAGAAACAAAAGGTTAACCGACAATCATGAACTCTCAAAAGAAATCACTCCCTCCTTTGATCAATAATGTTGAATGCTTTAAATTTCATAATTATGGGCATGTAGCAGCTAATTGTAGAAGCAGATGGTTTCATTCACAAACAAACAAATTATACACAGAAAGGTACTCAGGTTTCTTTAAGCGATATTGTTTTTCATGTAGCAAGTTTGGTCATAAAGCAGCTGATTGCAATAGAAGAAAGAATAGAAAAACACATTATGATACCTATTCTTACTTTTCTGGTCACACAAGATGTTATGCATGTAACAAGTATGGACATGTAGAAAAATAATGCAGGATGAATAGATCTGAGAAATTGGAGAAGTTCCAGCACACAATAAGAAATTTCAAGCAAAGCTGGAAAAAGAAGGAGGACCGGTCAAAAACGTAGGGGATAATAATCCTACTGTAGTCATCTGTTTCTAAAGCTTACTTCTCATAATGACTGCAGGAGTGAGGGGAGATACATTATAGGAATCAGTAATGTATCATCATAGGGGGAGCAATGAATGATGATTCCCATGGTTGGTTTGATAATTCTAGTTTTTTTTGTATTTCTAACAGTGCATCTGATGTGAAGAATATAGGTACAGGTGGCATATGTTCAAGGGGAGCATTAGCCTTTCTAAGAGTAATGCATTGTTGGCATTATGATGGTTCTGAAATATGACCTCTCTCTTGAGGTCTTTTTGAGAAAATGAAGGAATACTTCTTAGTCACTCCTCTAGGAGTAAAGCATATAAATGTTACAATAAAAGACTTTGGAATATTGTTGAATGTGTTGATGTGGTTATTGATGAGTCTCCTGCAGCTCCAAAAGAAGAAAAACAAACAACAGATGGCATATTCCTATCACAAGAAAAATATCTTAAGAAAATAGTGAAAATTTATGGCATGGAGGAGAACAAATGATACATGGTTTCCTATAATGAGATTATGGATAAGCCCTAATTGCTTTTGCTGAAGAGTATCTTTTGTTTTCACACATGGATGAGATGGAAGTCTTATGATTCAGAGATAAGGACAGATCATGCAGAGTTTGATGCTGATGAATTTTGTCATGGTTGAGACCTTTTTCCTACACATGATACTTCATGATTATGAAATAAATATAAATCATGAAGATCTTGGTGATAACAGATCACATGGATGATTACTTGAAACATATTTTCTATTGAAGAGGTTATTCTGGTATGATAATTCCTCTTGGGAAAAATATGTTGATGCGGCAAGGAGACTGAAGGCTTGGTTACTGACATGCTTATGCTAAAAATTATTGGATGACACTTGAAAACATAGCTGTGGTGTTGTTTGGTATCTCTGGTGGTGTTCCTGTTCTCATAATTCTGTTTCATTCTTTGATGTTTTTGATGAAGATGCCTTGATGATTTGCTGTTAAAAGTGTTTCGGATGCACAGGTTAAGGGGGAGCATTGGTCATGTGAAAAGAATGCTTTGTTCGCATTCTAATTATTTGTTGTATGTTGAAAATATTAGATTCATCTGCCAGCCTTGGGCAGGAATAAATCGAGTACAAAGGCAGCAGAGGAGATTGAGTGCACAGCATCACGTATTCAAAGAAGAATGAGAAATCCGTAAGGATGAATTAATTGTTATGGGTGAAGTCATTTCTGCAGGAGGAACGAAGATATTCCCGTAGATCTAATTTACGAAGGAGCAGAGTTATTCAAGACATTCATTTCGGGCGTTTAAGCCCTCAACAACCAAGTATGAAGAAAATTGAATAAAACAGTGGAAGTTCTTTAAGTTTCTGAAAAGGTGAGGACAAGTGGTCCCTACCACTTAAGCGCCAATTTCCAATCGTAGCAAAAGAGTTTTAAGTCCGAGCGTCTTGTTGATGTGTAGAGTCAGGATGTGATGCGAACCAATCGCAATCGCAATCACGATATGTGTTACCATCGCAAATCTCAAAGTCATAATATCGCACATCGCACATCTCTATGTCGTGAGTTTTGTTGATCTGCCGATCCGCCGATCACGGCGGCCGACTACGATGTGGTCCCCACTCCATGATCTCAGGGGGAGCATGGTATTGTCAGTACAAAGGATCTTGATCAACCCTTTGCCATTGATGTCAAAGGGGGAGGAAAATCAAAGGGCTTCTATAAGACAAATAGAGGAAGAGTATTGCCATCAATGACAAAGGGGGAGATTGTTGGAAATGTTGTCATTGATGGCAAAGGAATTGGAAAAGTAGCAGAGAACAAAGGTTAGCAAAAAATAACAGAGGAGGAGTGCATTTACAAAGAGCAGTATCAGTCAAGGAGCAGAGACAAAGTAGGAAAATGCCTGTTCAAATTCTTAGGGTTAGTATATGATCTGGAACAATGAAACATGGTATGGAAACTGTACATTGGTGCTTGTGGAACCAGAATGGAGCATGAAGAGGCGGAACCGTGAATCAAGAACGAATTTAAGGTTGCAAAGGGAATCTGGTGTAAATTTCTTGTGTAATATATTATGGATGTGATCCCTGTTATGAAGAATGCATCGAAATGGTGTCAAGCCTCAATAAACAAAATGATGGGTTAATCTGTTGATGAAGAACGCAAGCAATGTTACAGTAAATAAGGAATGAAGCCTTTGCAGTGTTAATTGATCAGTTCACCGCATTAAGTAACGCAATTCTTCATGAAGAATTGTGATACAAATAAGTCAATTTACATTAATCGAGCAGGGGGAGTGGAACCTTGATCAAAGAAGGCAGAACCTTGCGAGAGGAACAGTAACGACAGTTTCCGGTTTTTATCGCACCACTCTTGACGGGCAAGTGGTATTCAAGAGGTTGGGAGTGATTCCATAGAAAAAATGACATGTGTCCTTGCAAAACCGCCATCGTGCATTAACGATCGACCATCGCACGTTAACGTTCGGCATCGGAGGCCGAGCGATATGCATATGTGTTGTTGATCTTGGAGGCTCGCGATATAACGGTGATCGGGCAATGGACTTGCGCGAAGTTTATTTTGGTACGGTGGGTCGCATATGTGGGCCAGGGGTCAAAGGTTAACTTGTTTGAAATCATTGGATATTTTTATAAATTCCGAAGGCTTGGGAATTCGAAAAGTTGTAAATATATTTATTTATCAATTTCTTTAAAATTGATAAATAAATTAAGAGGAATCCAAAGAGCCCCATGGGCTAAACTAAAAGGAATACCATTAGTGATTGTGTGGTTTGACTCATGGTATTGAGAAAAGAGAAAACTATATAAAGAGAAGGGAATTATGATTCTAGGAGTGTATGCAAAAGGGTTGACAATGAATAAATCTCTTTAAGATATATCTGTATGATTGAACTCTGATAGATCTGACTCAGCGATGCACCTGAGAATATGATGAAGGGTCAAGATCTCTTGATCTACAAATGATGAATCTGTAGGAAGATCTGCAAAATACATGAGGAAGACCGAGCGCAAATCTGATGAAGAAGTTGAAGAAATCTGATGAAAATAGGACTACAAGGAGTATTTTGTGAATGCTGTTGGATCCAGTATGAAAATTGATGAAACGTGGTCCATGGTTGTGTTGAGGGTCGAAGCCTTCAGCAAGGGGGGTCGTAGCTCCCTTCCAGTGGTAGCTGGTAAAAGAGAGCAGGGGGTAGTAGCTCCCTTCCAGGAGAGGCTGGTAAATGAGAGAAGGTTGTAGCCTTCTACAGGTGGGTGCCTATGTACTGGTATGAGTCTGTGCCAGTACATGGTTGTAAAATGTTTTCTTTATAATAAATATTGAAGATAGAGACGACGGTAGCGGTGGTTTTCTCCCGAATTTGGTTTCCACCTTAAATCCTGGTGTTCATGTGTGTTTCTTATGTGTGATGATTTATTCTATTCTTACTACACATGTTTACTGGTTACTAAACATCTAATGATGCAATGATGCAACGATCTAAGTAAAGAATTGTCTGCATAATGAGATCTTTGGTAATATGCAAGTTTTATTAAGGATATCCACGTGTATACGCAAGTTGGGTTTAGTAAAGTAGTGTATGGGTTTTAGAGAAAGAAAAAGTAAAAAGTTTTCAGTCATCCCTAAATACTGATTCACCCCCCCTCTCAGTATTTTTCGCAATAGGTAGATTGGCCTACATGCCTACCCATGAGTTCTACTCATCTATGCATCCACGGATCTCTAGGATTGGACACATCCAGTGTCACATGTTATGGTTTCATCAGTGGAATCCGTTCAAAGGTAAAGGATATAAGGATAGAACCATAACTGAAATTTTTCTTCCTTCCTCCCTTTGCTTTATTCAGTTGTTCCTTTATCTAAGAAAGAACAGCTTCAGACTAATTGAAGATTGTTGGCTCCATACACTCGAGCACGTACTGCAAATATGATCTATTCGATACATGTAGTGTAACGGTGCTGGAAAGTTTTGCGATTGTGAAAAGGATAGTTCTCAATGGAAAATATCTAACATCTCAGATGTTTATCTTTCCATCTTCTCTTGTCTTTTCCCCTAGATAGAAATGTTTCAAAACATAATCTCTCACTGTCTCTCCTCCAAAAATAGACCTTGAGAGTGAAATGGGCAAGCCTCTCCTCGAAAAACCTGTAAGAAAGTACACATCCTCGACTATTATAGGAATCACTTGGTTCTTAATATGAAATTCCTCGACAGTTGGATCCCATGCTCGAGCTAAGAACTCCAATAGTTCTATTTTTTGCCTCATCCAAGACAATTTGAAGTACTTAAGCAGTCCACAATCTCTTAGGGCTCTTGCTGTACCCAGATAATTTAAGGCAATCATATCCTATTCTTAATGTTCTCTTTCCCTCCATGTAATCGTCATTATAATCTGATGGAAAACTAAAATAAAACCATAAGATCCATTAGATTCAATTCATTGCAAAAAACTAGGCAAATTTTGGGCATAATGTAAGAAACAAAAAACTATATTGTGCCCAATGCACTCCTTAACAAGAGATAGTGCATTGTGTATGCAAGTAACCTTCACTGTACTTGCTATGCAATGCAGGTTTCGACATTCAGGGGTGTGTTGCCCTCCTTTTGGGCAGAATTTACCCCAAGCACCTTAAAAGCCTGAAAATTTGCATAAATTGGAAATGAAATGAATACTAAAAGAAAGAGGAGGTTCATATCACTAACCTAGATCAAGCGGCAACTAAAAACATCCTTAGAAACAATCACAATCACTAGCTGAAGTTTGGGGGAAAAATCAGGTTCAAAGCTCCAAAATGCAAATGGTAACTATGGAATGGTAAAAATGAATAGTGAAACTACTTTTAATAGTCATTTAATTATTTTAAAATTGAATATATTTCTATGAATATAATTTTATTATGTTTTTTATCATGAAACAAGTATTTTTAATCCATTTTATGTTGTTCTGAATAGGTCTTACAACTGATGAATAGATTATTCGTGCAGATTTCTTTAAAGAATGATTTGACCAAAAAGCATACTTTTTCTCCTTATTTTTCGATCTTTGTTAAAAATGAAAAAGGATTTGAAGCACACTTTTATCTCTTTTTCGAGCTTCGATAATAGAAAAAAAAGGAACCCCTGGATTCTTCTTTTAGCTCTTTTCAGACTCTGATAATGTGAAAATATTGTCGAGCACTTGTCTCTTTCAGCTCGTAAAAGTAAATGAATTGATATCTACACAGTATAAGTTTAACCCCTTTCCGGACTGAGATAAATTATTCATGAAAAAGGAATACCTTGTTTAAACATGACCAAAGAGGTTTTCTCAGATATTATTTTACACTTTTTTGGATCTGAGTGGCAAATTTACGAAAAATTACTTATGGAGTTTTCTTTCATCCTCTTTTTAAAACTCTCTAAATATGAAAAGGGACTGGGCCATCACTGTCATTAAGCTTGTTAAAACATAAAATAGCGATGGGCTTGTCGATCATGGCAGGAATAAAGTTTCATTCATCGTTAGGCTTGTTAAATTATTAAATAGAAATACTTTATATGCCCAAAGGGTTGAATTATAGATTAAGAAAATGGTATCCTCCTCAAGCTTGTTAAAAAATAAAGACGTACTGGTCGACAAATGACCGGGGAAAATTTGGGAAAAGTGAGCGTAATTATTTATGGTAGCAAGTCGCTCTTGAACATGACACTTCCTTCACTCCATGTTTGTGATTGTTTGGGTTGGTTAATCATCTTGACGGTTCATTCATACCTATGATTCATCATACCTTCACTTCGGTTTCAGGTCAATGCTTCCAACTCATCTCAGTGTCGCCGATATGTTCAAGAGAAGTCATCCAGTGAATCACTCATCCTTCTGCAATACTCATAAACCTTTATTCTCATGACCGTCATCCCTGAAAATTGTTATATCAAGTCATACCCTTATCTCTATAATCAGTAACTCCTATTTTGCAATAAGGTGACTTCCTGTCGACAAAAAATCATTATCCAGGAAGTTCACTTAGAAACATCAGATTCCAGTACCCTGAGACTTGTTACAGCATCGAAAAGATCCTCACTTCCGGACTTTTGACTGAAAGATTTTGTTTGGCGTTTGACATCAAATCATCTATTCATGCCTTAAAAAATGTATTGCAGTACCTTGAGGACCATTGACATCAATGGTGGTTCTCTCACATTTGTTAACATCTCACATCATTGGCTGGTAACCAAGCGATGTCTTTCGATGTTCGATGACAAATCCTATATTTGCATGGCTAGACTTGTACCTGAATGATCGAGTGAACGAGATAAGAAGACCCCAGTTCTAGTTTCAGCCATCTGGGATGTGATTTTAGGATTTTTTTACACATCATTTGTATGGTGACCTTACATACATATTGTCATCCCAACATGGGCCTATATCTGTAGGCATGTTTGTATTGGGCAACATCCCAATGTAGAAGAATTTCTGAATTATGTACGTGTTATTAGATTGTTTATGTGCTGAACATGGGAATGCCTACCCTTAGAAATTATGATCAAGAGGATATATCATGATGTAATGTATTGTAATATTGATGCAGGTCACCACTTCGCCTCATCTCGAGCCCATCACAGTGTAAAGAATATCAGTAAAAATATTGTTGTTATTATTCTGACTTCATGCTTTAGGGGGGAATTGTTTTAGGTCAATTTGGGCATCATTCCCAATGAACCAGTTAAATGGGCTTCATCTCTAGGACCGATGTATAGGGTCTATCATCCCCTAACATTTCAGTTTTTATATGCCCTAAGAAAAGAACAAGAAAAATCAATCAAAGAATTTCATTAGCAAAGGTTTCCAAAGTTTGAAGTTTATAATATATCATATGAGAGCTCACCAACGCTGCCTCTAAAGGGACTAAGTGCATTTCATATGCAGGTAGCCCTATGCAAGGCTGCTTTGTAAAGTAATTCCCAACATCCATGGGTGTGTTGGTCACATTGGGAGTGAAATTCTCATTGTTTCGAAATCTCCACTTGGCCAGTGCCTTCAAGAAGAGTTCACATGTGTCAAACTTCGAATCCATGTGTCCATTTTACATCTACAAGATTGGGAGCATGTCTTGCCTATTATTGGAAATTCATTTATTTTGAAGCTACCTTCATCTTCTCTATAAATTGAGCACATATCTTAGTGTTTGATAAGGAAGAATTTGTGTAGAGAAATTCTAGTGGAATTTCCATTGAGGAGATTGATTTGAGTGACAGATTTCTAGAGATACCTGCATTGTGATGAGGCTGGGATGCTACTGGAGATGGTGACACTAAATCAATCATTGGGTTGTAAATTCCTCTTCTATTATCAATAAAGATTACTGCTTATTTTTCCCTAGATGCATATGTATAAGCTTTGATTTTCAATATCATGATTTATTAGTTGATGTATATGGTTTATGCTTTATTGATTTAGCTAAATAACTTGAATATAAATCTGTATTATTGCCATATTTTGTTGTTTAGTGTTCATTATTACAGGGAATATTTTGCATAGCCGGCTGGAATTTGAAGCTACAAAAAAAGATACAAAAGGAGACTTTGGAAGCGCTTGGATCCCAAGTAGGTTCTTTATTTCATTTTGTGTGTCTTTTTATAGTTAGGAAAGATATTTTTAAATTTTTTGACCTGTTGTTCTATATTAGCACCTATCTAGGGAAGTGTAATATCCCCAAAAGGGAACAAGCAACAATATTAAACAATAATACGGAGAAATTATGCAGTTCAGCTAAGTAAGGGCAGGATGCCAATATGGAGGCTCAAAAATAACATTTACATCAGTAAATCAGATTTATATTGTGGCCATAAGATGTAAAACAGTAATAGAAGATAGTTACATGAAGAAATCCTAAAAATGAGGTGTTTCAACCATATATTATGATTGAACAAGCTTGAAAACATTATTTTTATTAGCTGAAACAACATTAGATTACACTTCAGATCTAGAGAAGATATCTGTGCAAACATTTAGATATATATCAGATCTGTACACTAGATAGGCTCATTTTCAAATTCCCCTTGGGGTTTTCAGCAAAAAGTGAATTACATGGAGTAGATCTGAGATCTGATGCAACAGATCTGCAGAACGATTCATAAATTCTGAAGTAGATACAACAGTATTTAGATCAGATCTGAATATGACATGGAATAGATCTAAAATCCATGGATCTCCATAGTGAAGGGAAAATCCCCAACACTAGAAATCTCTCCTCCAAAAGTGTGCCAAAACACCCTGCAACTGTACCCTTGCAAATAACGCAGTCCTGGAAGTAAAATTGCATTGTAGGCTCTAGAACATATTTCACCTCAAGCCAAGATCTGAAAATGGTGCTCCAATCATCCAATACTCTCTTTCCAATGGGATAGAAGACTTTCCCACTAAAAAGAGGCACTAGAATTTCCTAGATATGAGTAGATCTAGCCTCCACTTGCTACAACTTACAAAGAAAAACAAACCCTCAACAGGATATACATTGTAGTTGGAATAAGAGCTTGGCCAAATGCTTAATAGTGGAAAATAAATGCAATACTCTTCCAAGAGATACTCAAGGAAAGAGGTGGGATTCCGGATCAGGAACACCGAGTGCTAAAGAACACTATTCTCTGATAAACATCAAGGAGAATACGAAATGTCTAAATAGAAAAAATATTTAGAAATAACATAATCATCAACAAACTTCTTATGTTTTCCTCCTCTTCCTTTTATAATATTGAGTGCTTGCAAAACCCTAAACCATCTCAATGAAATAGCTCTTTTCACATGAGCCACCTCCAATTAAAACTACGTTGTGCCTCAATGAGGATCACTCCTTCTAGACAGTGTTGTTTATTTGGTCATGGTTGACCCAGTCAAAACATTCAGTCCCTTTCACACCTAAGGGTGCTCATCTAGTTAGCCCAAATTTAGCCTTGTTCACATGTGGCATTGATTTATTTGTTGTTTTAGGAGTTCTTATTGTCCTTCTTCACACATTTATTCATGCAATAGAAAAATGAAACAAAATTGAATATTCCCATTATATTGGGCTAATTAGGAATATTACAAGAAGAATGATTTATCCATAATTCATAATTCTGCATAACACTACTAATGCAAATTTGGATTTCAAAAAGCCTAATCTTTCTGAGTAAAAGCTACTGGGTGAATAAATAGAGAAAATCAGAGGCAAATACACCTAGGATGAAGGGTAATATCCCCAGCGGAGTCACCAATTTTTTATGTGGAATTATGAATTATGGATAAAACATTCTTCCCGAGACAGGTGCTTATCTAGAACAACAGATTAAAAACTTTGCAACTACTTTTCCTAACTATAAATAGACACAAAAAACAGATCAAAGAACCTACTTGGAGTCCAAGCGCTTCCTATTCTCCTTCTAACGCTCTTACTGTAGCTTCAAATCCAAGCTAGATGTCCGAAAATATTTCCTGCAAAGATGAATACTAAACAAAAAAAGATAGCGATAACACATATGTCTATTCATGTTATTTAATTAAATCAATGAAACACAAAGCATATGCATCAAATAAGAATTCATAATATGGAAAACATGAGCTTATATAGATACATATGTGGGAAAGTAAGCAACAAAATTTATTAATAGATAAAATGGGAGGTTACAACCCAGTGATTGATTTGAAGTGAGCATCTCTAGTAGCATCCCAACCTCATCACAATGCAGATCTCTCCAGCAGTATCCCAGCCTCATCACAATGCAAATCTCTCCAGCAACATGTTACACAAATCAACTCCTCAATTGAAATTCCACCAGCATTTCTCTACTCAAATTCTCCCCTCTCAAACACTAAGATATGTTCTTAATTTATGAAGGAGTTGAAGGTAGTTTTACAATAAATTACTTTCCAATAATAGGAAAGACATGTTCCCAATCTTGTAGATGTCAAATGGACACATGGATTCGAAGTTTGACACATGTGAACTCTTCTAGAAGTCACTGGCCAAGTGGAGATTCCAGAACAATGAGAATTTCGCTCCCAATGTGACCAACACACCTATGTGTGTCGGGAAGTGCTTTGCAGAGTAGCCTTGAATGGGGCTACCTGTATATGCAACACACTTAATCCCTTTAGAGGTAGTGTTTATGAGCTCTCATATGATATATTATAAAATTCAAATCCTGGAAAACTTTGCAGATGAAAGTCATGAATGATTTGTCTTTTTTTTTGTCTTATGGCATGTAGCAACTGAAATGATAGGGGATGATATACCCTATTCATTGATCCTGGAGATGATGTCTAGTTAACCAGGTCATTGGGAATGATGCCAAAATTGATCTATAACAATAATAATTGATGAAATGGCCGAGTAATGAAAATAAGGTGAAACAACACAAGTTGAGATAAAATGGTAGGAAAAAGAGGCAAAGATAATCCCAATGGTTATAGTCATGAGGTAAAATAGGGGAAAAAAATGTAGGAAATAAGTGCAAAACTGGCACCTAACATCTCCCCCCAACTGAAGCACTTGCATGTCCTCATGCAAAATCTTATCTCTCATGGGAATATCTTCGGTGCAGGTTAGTGAGATCATAAGCGTCGGTTGTATCTTCATCTGCAGACCTGTACCCTTGATTAGCCATTAGTTTTCATACCCAGGACTCTGATTCATACTTGTTCAATTCATAATTGCTCTGATAGTCCTTAATTAGCATCCATATCAAAGGGAACTTGAACCTTAACCTGCGCCAGGAAGCACCAAGGGTTTGTACTATCTGTGCATATGCTATTACATGTGTAACAACCACCACAAAATTATGGAATGCAAATGGGTCCCCCTTCAGCAGCTCAACATTACTTTCTTCCATGCATTTCAAGCACCCAGTCAAGGCTTGACTCTTCATCAATGAGAACTGATTGAGACATAAGTTCATAATCCTTCTTATGTAGGTGGAAACAAGTTCCCTTATCCCAAGAGTACTCATAATTCTTCTAAATTCCCGCCTTAACTCGGTGGCCCATCCTAGTTATGACCGTATACACAATGTCATCTTCTCCTCATTAGCATCCATAGATTTGCTGGAAAAATACCACTTAATTTGATTCTTCATGAAGGACATGAAATCTCACAATTGCAGATCCCCCATATAGGAGAATATCATCACCACCATTTTGCATAATCACATGCTCGCAAATGATATTGTGTAAGAATAACTTACACAGCAAGATTTTCTCGTCAAAATTGGAGGCATGAAAGAAATCCAAGAATGTATGAGTGGAAGAACATAGATAGGGTCTTCCCTCCATAATAGCTTTCATCTGGAACAGGAAGTAGCGTTCCCATATAAAAATGGGGTAGGATGGGGAAGGCCGCCTGCACCCCAACAGATTGAGGGCAAGGTCATGAATTTTTTTCTTATCCATGGCAAGGTCCTGAACCTACTGCTGAACAGCAACATCTATTCCTCCTGCTTCTTCATAGCTTCTTTCCTCTTATGATTCTCCCATCCTTTCTCCAACTCTTCTTACATCCAATTTTCATGTAGGGCGACTATCTCCCTCCGATTTTCTTTCAACGAAATATTCCCCTCCCGAAGGGAGATTTCTTCGTGTTTCCACTTCTACAATACAAAAATTAACAAGATTTTCTCAGAACTCCATCTTGAGATGGGACCCAGCATTCTTCAGCATTCAATATCAACATCAATAATGTGTGGAACAACCTCTGTTGAAAGGGTCTGCTCCACCTCAGTTGTTGGTTCTTGTGTAACAACAACTTCTTCAGTGGGTTCTTGTGTATTAGCCCCTTCGTTTCTGCCTAGACTAGCCTTTGTGTCCATTTCTATTTCTTCTTTAACAACAGTGGCCTCTTGTTGTGCAGGTGAATCCCCTCTATGGATAGAGGTGATTCCTCTATCCCTAGGGTGGGTCTAGCAACAAGGGAACATGCTGGAATTTTAGACTCGTAGCTTATAAATAAAGAATGTGTTGGGATAGATGACCTACCTTGGTCCAATGCTCTCATTATAGCTTGCAACAGCAATGTACTGATCTTTGTCTTCACGCGTCACGATATTTCAGTAATAGTGTCAGCGTACCTGCACGGAGATCAAGTTAACGGTGATAGCATACACATACATAATTTCATTTACCGCTATTTGATTGGTCAAGGAGAATCAAACATTTTGCATAAACACAAAATTGGAACCAAAAAACCAGTCATGTATTAATATATGAGAAAATAAGTTTAAAACCTTAATTCCTTGATGTTGCAGCCTCCTTCGACGGGTTCATTCGAGTGCGTCTCAAGCATTCGTCAGGGATTGAAATTGATGAAGGCAATGGCCTAAACTCTCGCTTGAAAATGGATTCCTCTCTACCTTGTTCTTCACACTAGCTATAGTAAGGATTGTTCAGCTAGCTGAAACAATGTGAGAAAGAGGTATTTATAGGAGAGGAGTGGATGGTTTGGGATCCCCCATAAGGTGGAAGAGAGGTCCTAACCCTTTGAGGGGTTGCACAATTATAGGAAACAAGAATCCAAATGGAGAATTTCAACGTTATTTGGTCAAAAAAACCATGATGAATTTTCTCACGAAGTAGTTAGGAATGGAAAATTTGCTTCTATTTAAAAAAAATCCAAAAAAATCTCGGCGCGGGTGAGACACTGAGATAGAGCACCAATGGGCACGAGGCATAGTGTTACTTTTTCCCTGGGCGTAACACTATAATTTCCTACCAGCATCGACCTAGAAATGCATGTTTTTTAGAGTTTTCTTGAGGAAAGATCAACAAAGAAAATTTTCTCAACATTCCAAGGGATGCAATGACACTTATAGTAAGTTATGAAAATACACAGAAGTCACTAAAATGGTCCTCCAATTTTTTGGATCGGGATTGCAGGGATGGTGACAAAATACTGTGTATCAGATGCCCCCCTAAAGCATGAGGTCCAAGAAAGAGGGAGGGGTGAAATGATTTATGAGAACGTGCTCGAGCCAAATGCCATCATTGGAAGATATGCAAGAACAAGTACAACCGATATCTATGACACATGAATACATGGTATGGACAAAGCCATCCATAATAGAGTACATATAATAACAAGATCCTAAGGTATGGACGTAGCCATCAAGTAAGAAGGATCATCAAATAGACTCAGTTATGGTCACATCCATCCAATCAGAAGAGTCATGCATATAGTTATGATAACCCAACTTTTCCCATAACCTGTATTTTATCAAACAAAACAGAGGGTATTGCACTCCATCTCGACCCGAATAAGTACAAGTTCAAGCATGTGAATAAGTTAGTTGAATTTGAACATGCGACAGAGTCACACGATTACCAACCAATGATGAAAGCTTTTAATAGGCATGAGAGAAACCACCAATAATGACAATGGCTCTCAAGGTACAACTAGTACAATCCGCAGAATGTGAATAGTGAGCTGGAGTCAAACACCCACGAAATCACTCAATCGAAGGCTAATGATGAGGATCTATCTTCGAATGCGAAGAACTTGCCATTGAGGCATGCAAGCTCCACGGTACCAGAAGGGAATCTCTAGATCAACATTTTGGATAATAAGGTGAAGTCAACAGGAAGTGATCTAGTCCAAGGAGGTCCATAATGTTTCCCACATCATCTACATGAGACAGAGGAACAATATGATCGTGAATCAGGACTAAACAAAGGATTAGAGGTTGAAAATTGCACCAGGAAACTTCTCTTCAACATATCGGTGACATGACTCCGGAATTTGGAAGTATTTGATATCAAGGGACCCTAGGTCATTATGATGTGGAAAAGAGCACATGAGAGACCAAAATATATTACCCAAACCCATGGAGGTAGAAATGATGAAGTGGGATGTCCCTAACCTGACACGAATTGCAAACGAGTGCCATGTTCAAGAGTGACATACTGCCGACATGACTAAGAACCGGTTCCATTTTTTGACACCATTTATCGCAAGTAGCCCAATTATTTTTGGAACAAGCTTGAAGGGGATAGCATATTCTTTTCATATAATTTTTTCCTTCAGAAAAATCCATTCTAGTACATTTTACGAGTCCTAGGAAGGAGGAACTCGGTTATGTCATGGCGACGATTCTTGATGTCATTTAGATTTTAATGAGTCTAACAAAGGAAAAACTCAACATCTTTTCATGTTTAGAGAGTTTGAAAAGAAGCGGAAAAGAAAACTCCATCAGGGCCCTTTTTCGTAGGTAGTCTCACGGATCCGAAAAGGTAGAAAACAATATATGAGAGAACCTATTAATTGTGATAGGCTAAGGTATTCATTTTTCGTAAATAATCCGTCGCAGCCCGAAAAAGGGGTAAACATATACTTGCCAGATGAAGTTTCGCAACCTTTAACAAGTTAAAAATGACAAGAGTCTCAGTAATATTTTCAATTTTCGTGTCAGAAAAGAGCAGAAGGATGACTCCAGGGGGTGAATTTTTCGTGTTTTTACCAAGTCCAAAAAAGTAATAAAATACAACTTTTCACTTCATCATTATCACCTTAAGGACCTGTTGCTGCACAAGAAACACACGTAAACCCATATTTCAAGATAAAATATTAAAAATAATAGTAAAATAACCCCAAAACCTAATTAGGGTTTCAAAAAATTTATAAAATGACTGAAATAGGGAAAAATAAATTACCTTTCACTTTTCACCTCTTGTGAGAATTTTTACCCTCTTTCACTTGTGATATTGGGGAGTTGGTAGCAGATAAGCCGGGAGATCAATCGCAAATCCGTTTCCTTCACGTGATAGCTCATAAACTTGCCTACATTTTGAATTCATTTTCATTACCTTCTTTTCAATTTTTCACATTTGTGGGGGTATTTTGGTCAAACTAGGGTGTGGAAATTGGCGTGGGTTTCGGGCACGTAATCGTGCCAAATTTTATTGAATTTAAACCTGGGAGAGCCACTTGGCATGATTTTTTTTAAAACAGTCGTGCCAACCGTGACCACTAAAATTTATTTGAAAATTATACTTACTTGCCCATTTTAAGCCATTCAAAAGTGAATATTTTGACAAATGAAATCCCCTGTGATGATTTTTCTAGTGTGTGAAAGCCAAAATGGTGATTGAGTGGAAGGAAAGAGGACACGGGGAGGAAGATGAGATTGCCATAGGAAACGTAAGATGCATGGAGGATCTATGAAAATGCAAGCTTCTTAAATTATTCATGTTGTCGTGTCCCCTAGCTTGACTGAAGTTATTACAGTATTTGATCAGTGTATGGGATATTGGCCGAGAAATATTCATGGTCCATGACCAAGAGTTAGAGATTGAAGTCTCTGATGTATATTTCATTATGGGATTATCAGGAAGGGGAGCAACACCAATCCTGAAAGGCACCCGACCTGCGATGGAAAACATGGCCATGCTTATAGAAAGAGTGTCCAGGGGCACGAAAAGGATCAAAGAGCGGGAAAGTGGATATCCAAACCATTACTAATTTGGAACTAAAATTAGTGTTGCACACCATGACACGAGCTGTCGAATCTCAAGTGTCGCATGAAGCCACAAAAACATAGCTCCTTCTTGATCTGGAATGTATGGCCCCAATAATTTTCAACTAGGTGGAGGTCGTAAAAATCAACTTGAAACTTCAACTGACAAAATGCAAGAACAATAAGTTGAAGCAGTTCGACTATGGATCCATCTTGGTATCGTTCATCTTGGAACGATTACCAATATTCCAATTCTAGGAGGTAATATTCCCAACACCACCAAGCCAAGAGCCACGGATGGTCCATTTGGTAGTGTTGATGGCTAAAGTGGGAGGTGGTCAATAGATGTCGTGGAGACTGGAATTTTTTGACTGGCTCCGTCAACAAATTATTGTCATGGAGGACTGGCCTAATATTGGTATTGACTTCACAGGTGAACCAGATCTTCCACTCCCGCAAGAAGAGGATTGGGATGAAGCGTTGGGTAAGTCTCATTTTTTTATTTTGATGAGTATTATTATTTTTTTATTATATGTGTTCTTATGTTTATCCATGTTTCTGCAGATGTTGGCCCAGAAAGACCTAAAGGAATGTCTCCAATAGCACGAATAATTCTGCATGATTTTGAGGCGGCCCCTCATGGTGAGGGAAGCGAGGAAGAGGATATCATACCAGGGAAAATTTTAAGGATGGAAAATTATCTTGAAGTTTAAAACATTGGCGAATATCACTAGTCCCTAATATGCAAAATATAAAATGTTTATTGATGTATTTGTAAAATCATTAAATTTTATAATGATTTTATATATACTTTCTATATAATATTGGTGATTTTCAAGGTAAAATAATTTTATATTGTAAAATTTGTGGAATCATTTTTATAAAAAATGGAAATTGGAGAATCTTTTTTTTGGAAAAATCATGGAAAATTAGCCCACCTGCGAATATTAACCTCTAAAATCGTCCATGGATTGTATGCAACCTGGAGGGAATCACTAGCGGGATCCCATATTACGAAATATTTGATGATGTTTCTCGGGCATACCAGGGGCACACTACGGGGGTGATGAGCCATGTTCACTACTTATTGAGGTGGCTTGCATGTGCAGTGACATGCTACCATGAGCATTGTGCCAATTTGATGCCTAAGCTTTTATTTGTGCATATTTTTTGAGAGACATGATGTCCCAGGATGTAACCAAAAAAACACATATTTTTTAAACTTATGATGCACATGGATGCAAAAACTCAATATATATATATATATATATATATATATATATATATATATATATGCCCATTTTCCTGTATAAACCTTATTATGTGATCATGATGCTTTTAAAAATTATGCAAATGTCTATCTAATACAATATTGGCTAATGCATCATTTAACGTATTCATTCATCTATGAATATGATGATATGTGATGTAATCGAAATCCATTTCTAATAAATGAACATGCAAATATCTAATATTCCTAAATTAGCATGCAGTTAATTGGAATATTAAAATGTAATTTTTCTTCTTAGTTAGAAGAATAAGAGGGTAGGGAGACCCATAAATCTCCTTAGTAGGAATAAAACCACTCCAAATGTGAATGGAGGGAATCAAAAGAGATGGATAAAGCTCCCCTATGTGTGAACAAGAGAAGAAGCATGTGGACTGGGTCAACTTTGACCAAATGAACAGCGCTGGTATGGAGGTAGTGGACATTCAATGAGGGACAGCGCAGTTGTGGAGGGAGATCCTTTGATTTGAAGTAGTGCCTTTAATGAGTGGGTCCAAGGGTGAGGAAGCTCACTAAGAATATAAGGAAGGGGATGACGGCCATTGTGATCATGTTTTATATTATTATTTGAGTGTGGTCTGTTAAGAATTTGAGCTCTCCTCAGCTGTTTAGCTAAGATTGCAGTGATGTTTATCACAAGGTGTTCTCGAGCGGGAATCCCACCTCTATCCTTGAGTTACCTCAAAGGAACAGAATTTTCACTAAATTTCCACATTCCAGTAATTCAGTCTTCAGCTACAACACATCTTCTGTTAAGAGTTGTGTTGTGTTGAAGGGTGCAGTAGTGGAGGTTTTCTTTAGGCCATTTATGAGCTTTTATTCAGTGGAAGAAGCATTATTTCCATTGGGATATCAGTAAAGAAGGTATTTGTGCTTCATTTCATATTTTGGCATCATGCCAAGGCAGCATCATCCCCTATAGCATAGTTCCTGTTCATGACTGCATTATTTTAGTGAGTTGTTGCAGGGGTGAGTTCAGTACTCCATTTGGAGTGTTTGCTTTCCATTGAAGGGATCATCCCTTCATTGAGAGAGACTATTTGAGGAGTGCCATTCAGATCTACATCAAATTCAGCCACCTCCTTTTTGTGCTTCAGTTGCAATTATTTTTCATTCCTAGGGCTTTAGATCCACCATTTATATTTTTTGTATTTCTAGAAACCCTTCCTGGGTTTTCTTGGAAAAGTGTTGAGGAGCATAGATCTCCATTTTTGGCCTTGTTTCAGCATTGGAATGAAATATCCATATATTTACATTTTCCAGCTATAGTAATAGACAAATTGTGTTGTACTTGCTTCAGTGTTTTGTGTGGCAGTGTATTACACGATTTGGGCATTGGGGGCTTCTTTTTCCTATCTTGAGGGATTTATCCCCAATATCTTGTACTTATTATTTTCTATTATACATAATACCATGGATCTAATATTTGGCTCATATGTAATGTGTTAAAAATTGCTTCTATTTCCATTTTTGTGAGCTATATTGCTGCTTTCCCCATTTGGGAATATTACAGTGGTATTAGAGAATAATCTTGGCTCAGCCTGTGAAGACATTGCATCTATGTTGTCAAAAGAAGAATTAGCTTCTCATAGAAAAGAGAAGACTCACAGAAGAGACAAAGGCAAGTCTCCATTATTTGGAGAAATGGAGGGAGAGAAGTTTTCAAAACTTCTTCTTCAAGATATGCATGAGCTTTACGAATAAATCAAGGGAATGAGGAGGGAAAGACATGAAAATCCCTCATAAATATTTTCACATGAAGAAAGCTACAGTTATTCATATTATGGGTGTGAGAATTCAGCCACACAATCATATATACAACACTCTACCATGCCTATGTTCATAGCAAGAGATATGGAGGAAGGAGATGTAGCAAAGGAGGAGAATCTTGGTGACTATATTCAATAATATGAATGTCAATCACAGAGGTTCAGAGATCATCTAAAATTCCAAGGGTTTTGAAAGATCAAGGAGAAGAGAAGACATAGCAACCATGATAGAATCAAAAGGTGCAAGCAGCATGATTTGGGTATATCCTTTCTATCTACTTTTGATGGGTCACTTAGATGCATAGCTAGGGCTTGGGTGAAGGAGCTGGACACCTATTTGCATCAGCACCAATTTTTAGAAGAAGAAGCCACTAGAGTAGCAACGCTGCATCTTGAAGGTAAGGCTTATGACTAGTGGTTTTATGAAACTTCTTCCTTGAATCATGTAAATGTATCTACTTATGTAAAGTTCACTAGGATGTTAACGAAAATATTTGATGTAAAACATTCTGAAACTTCCTTGGTTGAGCTAACCAAGCCTAAACAAAAAAAACCTTTGCATGAGTTGGAAGGATCCATAAACCCAACCGCTTTCCAGAATGCTATTTAGGGGGTTAAAAACTTGCAGCATATCTTGCTAGAGGAAATATCCCCACTTTAGGATGGGCTCTTTTCTCAAAGGGAAGACAAGGAGGTCTCTTTTTCGAAATAGGATCAAAAGAAGGAACCTCTTAATGATGATGAGGTAACCTCCATTAATGATAAAGAGAAGGTAGGAGGTAACAACGTTGTCACAGCAGGAGCAGATCTAATACCTCATGAAGAGGAAGATGGATCAATTTCTCCAAAGAGAGGAATTATTGTACCCTTGCAAGAAGTTCCAAATAATATCACATGTGGAGATCAGAGCACAGTCCATGAGCAGCATGTGCCATCATTGATAGATTGTGAGATATTGAAGATGAAAGAAGAATATAGGGAGGAGGACTAGCATCATATGATTAGGATCACACACCCCTATCAATTTCAGAAGTTTGATGCACAAAAGAGGAAAACTTATTTGTGCAATGAGAGCAAGGACAAAGTAGTCCACTCATATATGCAATATACTCTTGATATTGATGTCTCATTGCATGGAGGCATTCCACTTGGGAGACCTCCAGATTAGGAAATGATGAGAGATGCTTCACATGTGGTTGCACCACTCATTGATCCTAGAGGGGTGAAAACCTTGGGAGGAATTGACACAGTGCATAGAGTCTAAGGTAGGCTCAAGGAGGAGGGAGACATTCTCCCAATATCAGTATTACCCACTCTCACAAGACATCTTGCACTAATATAAGATGTTTCAGGGATGGATGGCTCCATCATGGTGCAAGGAGACCACTCCATGGCTTTGGAGAACCAAAATATACTTCCACATTGGAAGGAATCCTCCATATTTGGTAGATTTTGGTGGCCACACATGCTTACACTAGGAAAATTCATAAATTTTTTTATGGGTTATAGCTTCTCATGGAAGGCTAGCCTCCAAAAATTTCCACCTTCTCCAGAGAATGAGCATTTGTAGGAGGCGCAACAGAGGAAAGATTGTAGCATTTTGGTGTATGAATTTGGCATGGGAGATGTCGAAGAAGAGAGTAGCAACATGGCAGGTGCTTCATATGATAGATCAGGAGCGCGACCATTATTGATTATTGACCCTTATTAGAGATCCCAACTATTAGTGGAATACTCCAAGGATCTCTTTTCATGCAGAGTGCTTGATGACCAGTCATCTGAAGGGAGATATGCAGTGGTATATGGGGTCATCTATTTTCAAAGTAGATTCTTATTAACTAGAGCCTCTAAGCTCAAGGAGAAACTACTAGATGCATCTTATGAGGGTTTGATCTCCAAACCCACTGGTTTTATAAAGGCATATCGTACTATCCTAGAGGAATTCATTTGGGAAGGTTTCAAAGAGGATATGCACCACCATATGAGGAGATTCATGGATCGTTTGGAGGATGAGGAGAGGCAAAAATATTTGGTAGAGTTATCACAGCCACTTCCTTTCTCATTGGGAGTGAGAGGAGGCCTATCTATAAGCCACCTTACTAGCTTGAACCAAGTGGATGGTAAAGATTGTATTTCTATACATCATGATTCATTTACTATGTATTTGAATTTTCCTTACCATTCATGTGTAGGGCATTGCTCCAAGAGGGGGCACTCTTTATTCTAGACTTCATGGTCTACTTGAGGCCATAAGTAGCATTGATAATGGCCACTCCCTAGGAGATGTTAAGGAGATGATATCTTATTCAAGGTATGATAAATTTGCACCATACACCATACACCTTCTCCAAGCATGTGAGGAGATTGGGGCAGCAAACAAGTGGTTGGGAAACCACCCATCATGCCATATTTTGATGCAGTTAGGAGTAAAATTGCACTGGTTGCACTTGAGGGACCATTTTCCTTCTCCATTACTAAACATGGCAGCTACCATGACTTTGATTATGATCCCATATGTTGATTATGTTCCTATTATTGTTGGAGACATGATTGGAGGGATGACACATTGGTTGGATGTGTCCATTGAGAATGAAACTTCCCACAATTCTTCATGCTTCAAGGGGAGCATGGGACATTATATTGCTGCTACATTATATCACTTGTTTCCTTATGAAGGAAGCCATATGATTGACTTATTTCCTTGGGAGGAGCCTCTAATATGGGAGGATTTTTTATATGAATTACCATTCTAGAGGGTGATTCATTTTATATGGATACTATCTTGGAGGATGGAGCTTCACAGGGGGATGGAGATTCCCTATATTTTTCAGATCTATCTTTGCAGTTACTTGAGGAAAATTAAAATTTGGGAGGGGAGGATTATAGTATTCCTAAATTAGCATGCAGCTAATTGGAATATTAAAATGTAATTTTTCTTCTTCGTTAGAAGAATAAGCAGGGAAAATTTTAAGGATGGGAAATTATTTTGAAGTTTAAAAAATTGGCGAATCTCACTAGTCCCTAATATGAAAACTCTAAAATGTTTATTGATATATTTGTAAAATTATTCAAATTTATAATTATTTTTTATATACTCTCTATATAATGTTGGCGATTTTTAAGTTAAAATAATTTTATATTGTAAAATTTGGGCGAATCATTTTTAATGGAAATTGGCAAATCATTTTTTTGAAAAAAACATGGAAAATTAGCCCACCTGCGAATATTAGCCCCTAAAATTTTCCATGAGAATAAGAGGGTAGGAGAGACCCATATATCTCCTTAGTATGAATATAAAAACTACAAATGTGAATGGAGGGCATAAAAAGAGCTCGATAAAGCTCCCCTGTGTGTGAAAAAGGGAAGAAGCATGTGGACTGGGTCAACTTTGACCAAATCAACAACGCTGGTATGGAAGTAGTGGACATGCAATGAGGGACAACATAATTTTGGAGGGAGATCCTTTGCATGGAATTAATGCCTTTAATGAGTGGGCCCAAGGGTGATGAATCTCACGAAGAATATAAGGAAGAGGATGACAGCCATTGTGATCATGTTTTATATTATTATTTTATTTTGGTTTGTTAAGACTTTGAGCTCTCTTTAGTTGTTTAGCTAATATTTCAGTATTGTTTAGCACATGTGTTCCCGAGTGGGAATCCCACCTATATCCTTGAGTGACCTCAAAGGAAGATCATTTTCACAACATTTCCGCATTTTTCTAATTGGCCAAGCTTTAGTCTTTAGCTATAGAGCATTTTATGTTCAGAGTTCTGTTGTGTTGCAGGGTGCAGCAGTGGAGGTTTTCTTTGGGCCATTTCTGAGATTGTCTTCAGTGGCGGAATCATTCTTTCCTTTGGGAGTCACTAAATAAGGTCCCTATACTTAATTTCACATTTTTTCATTAGTCCAAGGAAGCATCATCCCCTATAGCATAGTTCCAGTCCATGAATACATTATTTTAGTGAGTTGTTGCAGCGGTGAGTTCAGTACTCCATTTGGAGTGTTTTCTTTCCAATGAAGGGATCATCCATTCATTGAGAGATACTATTGGAGGAGTTCCATTCATATCTACATCAGATTCAACCACCTACTCTTTGCGCTTCAGTTGTAGTGATTCTTTAGCCCTAGGGATTTAGATCCACCATTTATATTTTGTGTATTTCCATAAACCCTTCTTGGGTTGTCTTGGAAAAGTGTTGAGGAGCATAGATCTCCATTTTTGGCCTTGTTTTAGCATTGTAATAATATATACATATATTTACATTTTGCAGCTTCAGTACTAGACATAAAACTGTGTTGTACTTTCTTTCGTGTTTTTTGTAGTAGTGTATTACATGATTTGGGTGCTTTTGTGCATTGGAGGCTTCTTTTGCCTATATTGAGGGATTTATCGCCAATATCTTGTACTTATTATTTGTTGTTATACATAATACCATGGATCTACTATCTCACTCATATGTAATATGTTAAAAATTTTTGTTATTTCCATTATTGTGAGCTATATTGTTGCTTTCCCCATTTGGGAATATTACAAAATACAACCTTCAAATCTGAGGATTTCTAACAGAATAATGCTCCTTAAGCTGATGAACAAGAAGCTGAGAGTCTATGTTAAAAATTAATGTATGCATTTCGATAGAAATGGCATCATTTAAGAGTTCAATGATGACACTATATTCAATGACATTGTTCGTTGTTCATCCTAGACAAATACCTTAAAGGTCTATCAACTCACCCTTAGGATTATAAATCACCCAGGATTGCAGAAGACAGATTCTAGGTACTTTGGGAGGCAACATCCATGAAACTGAGATAAGGAGCGACAGTTGTCTGCATAGTAAGAAATAACATAATAAGCAAGAAAAACTGCTCGCAAAGCACACCAAGCCAAAAAATGTACAAAAATGAAAAACACATTTATGTAAAAAAACATGAATGAGAAACTCATGCATAGTATTTTTTAAGGTACATCCCACTTTTGGGCTAACCAAAGGATAACCTTCATATTCAATTAGCTCATAAGGCCCGTTCTGCAAATTGCACTTAATGATATAGGGCCCATGTCACATGGGTTCGAATTTCCTGCCCCCAACTTATCATGAGCTTGGTCATACAAGAGGACGATGTCTCCTTCTACAAAAGTACAAGGGGAAAATGTATGATCAAAATGATCTTTGACCCGCTTTTTCTGTGCTTATATGAAAAGAGAATCAAAGCAGCGAATTTCATCAAGCCTCTCTAGATAAATAAGACGCTCTTCTTCTGGTGAGGTGTTAGGCAGTAATTAAATAGCTATCTTGACAGAAGGGATTTCGCATTCAATCGGAAGGGTAGCTTCTAGACCATAAATAAGTTGGAATGGAGTGAATCCACTCACATTGTTTACCGAGGTTCGGTAAGCCCAGAGAGATGAAAACAACATGAGATTCCAATTGGATTGTGCATCCCAATCGTACACTGAAGTATGGTGACTAGAACCTTGTTCACAACTTCAACCTGCCTATTAGCCTAAGGGTAGCATGATGTTGAGATGTCATGACGCAGCCCCAACTTAGAAGTCAACTCAACCATCATGTAGTGGAAAAAAAGAGAACCATGATTGGTAACAATGGCTTG
Source organism: Pinus albicaulis (assembly GCA_034641835.2). NCBI lineage: Eukaryota > Viridiplantae > Streptophyta > Pinopsida > Pinales > Pinaceae > Pinus > Pinus albicaulis. The sequence goes on from CM076578.1 coordinate 1,072,071,387, forward strand.
AGGGACCCCAAACCTAGGAATGAGATGATTGAACATAAATTGTGAGGTTGTCTTACTGTCAGTTGTGAGTGTAGGAATTTATTTGGCCCATTTAGTGCAGTAGTCAACGACAACGATAATATAAGCATTCCCCCCAGCCACGTGAGGGTTACATGTAAAAAAATCGATGCCCCACTTTGCAAATGTTGGGAAAAATACTGAGAGAGGGGGGGTGAATCAATATTTAGATCTGATTGATAACTTTTTAGTTTTTCTTTCTCAAAAACCCATACACTACTTTACTGAACCCAACTCGCGTATACACGTGGATATCCTTAACAAAACTTGCGTATTACCAGAGATCTCATTATGCAGATAATTCTTTACTTAGATCATTGCATCATTCATTCATTAGATGTTTAGTAAGAAGTAAACATGAGCAGTAAGAACAGAATAAATCATCACACATAAGCATCACACATGAACACCAGGATTTAAGGTGGAAACCTAATTCGGGAGAAAACCACCACTGCCGTCGTGTCAATCTTCAATATTTATTATAAAGAAAACTTCTTACAACATTGTACTGGCGCAGACTCATACCAGCACTCAGGCACCCACCTGCAGAAGGCTACAACCTTCTCTCGTTTACCAGCCTCTCCTGAAAGTGAGCTACTACCCCCTGTTCTCGTTTACCAGCTACCACTGGAAGGGAGCTACTACCCCCTCACTGAAGGCTTCGACCCTCAGCACTACTGCAGACCACGTTTCATCAATTTTCATACTGGATCAAACAGCTTCAACACAACCCTTCACTAATCATCAACAAACATACTTTTCCCAATACTTCAAACAGAACAGTGAGACCACTGTAACCAGAATATCAGAAATAACCCAGACTTCAGAATAGATATGCACATGTAAACTCAACCTTGAACATTTATTGAATCAAATATCATACGCTGCTTCTCTTTACTGAAACCGCGTGTATACGTGCTTCCCTGCTTACCAACCTGCGTATGCCTCTGTGCATAACATGGAATGCATACGCTACTTCTATTTACTGAAGATGCATGTATACGCGCTTCTCTTCGTATCAACCTGCGTATACTTCTGAGAACATTGATTTTTCATAATGTGATCAAACTCAGATTCAGATCTGAAATCAGATTTATGTTCAGACAATCTATCAACCATGCAGAACTGTTTAGACACTCAATCTTCCTTCATTGAATCATCAACCAACAACTTTATCTCTAATCATAATTATCAGCACAATCAACATTCAAACAACCCAGATCTATATGAATACCTCCTTGACAGACAGTAGTAAAACAGCATAACATATTAGACATTTCATTCCACACACATCAGCAAAACCCTAGATTCCATACGCGCTTTTACTTCACTGAACCTGCGTATATACGCGCTTTCACACAGACAAACCTGCGTATACTTCAGTGCATTTTATTCTTTAGAAACCCTGACTGTCATACGCGCTTTTCTTTAATCATACCCGTGTATATACGCACTTTTACTAAGACAAACTAGCGTATAGATCTATAAAAGATAAACTTTGCAGAACAGTCCAGATCTATAAACTTACCCAGATTTCTTCAATTTCTTCATCAGACTTGCGCCAGGTTTTCATCATTTCTTTTCAGATCATCCTAGAGATTCATCATTTCTATATCTAGAGATCTTGAACCTTCATCATATCCATAGGTGCATCATAGATTCAGATCTATCAATTAAGAACAGAGTTCAACCATGCAGATATACTTCAGAGTGAAGTATTCATTAAAACCCAAACATATGCACACCTTGCACTATTATTCTCTTCTCCTTATATAGGTTTAGCCTTTATCAATACCATGAGTCAAAACCACTCAACCTCCGATGGTATTCCTGGATGGGATCAAATAGATAATCCAGCGCTCAATACTATGGGCCAATACCATGGTTATGTCCCCTGGCTTTATAAATTTAGAGCACAAATAGGCATACGCTACTTGTCACATACATTTCCGCGTACATACGCTACTTCTCCTTTACAAACCTACGTATGCTTTGTGACATATCATATTTATCATCTCTTTGGCACTTACTGAAATTTCTTTCTCTGCTACTTCTGAGCTACTTGTAGATACATCAGATTTACATCATTAATAAACTCATCAAGTTAGTTTCCATCAAGGACAACTTCATCAAGTAGGTTGCCATCAAGGACAACACATTGCATCATATTGCTAAAAATCTCCCCCTTTGGACTTGATGGCAACCATGATGGTGTTTGATCATCACTCACAACAGATAGATACAAAACACCATGATACTCTCCCCTTATTCAAACACACCATGATACTCTCCCCTTATTCAAACACCATGATACTCTCCCCCTTTGACATCAAGGGCAAAGCGCAGATCAAAACAAAAACAAGGTTTTTCTTCTCATGTAGAAAGAAGAGCTCTGTAGATCTGATGTGCACTGAAGTTACCATGCTCCCCCTGAGTTCATGCTGAATCTTCAAACATATTTTTTCAATGAAGTACATGACTCTATGACCTTTCCTATCACCAGGGACTCATACTTACATCAATGATCCAACCAAGTGGATTTACATATGTGACTCAAGTACCCAACCAAGTGGGTTTACACATTTTGACTCAACTACCCAACCAAGTGGGTTTACAAATTTGATCAAGTCCTTTCATGACTGAAAAATACAATTTTACATCATAGGTCTCAACATGACCTTTTCATCAAATTACAACAATGACCTTTTGTAACAAATACCAAAAAGACCTCAAGAGAGAGATTATATTTCAGAACCATCATAATGCCAAAAATGCATAATTCTCAGTAAGGCTAATTCTCCTCCTGAACCTGTACTCCTGTTCTTGAGCCATTTCACTCCTTCATCTCCCCCTTAGCTTGTGCATCCTGAACACTTTCAACATCAAATCATCAAGGCATCTGCATCAAATATCAGAGAATGAAACAGAAATATGAGAGCTGAAACATCACCAGAGATACCCAACAGCACCACAACTGTGCTGAAGAATGCTGACCCATAAGAATTTGTCAGCAACCACCCATACGTGGTTTTATGTGTAAAAACTCGTGTATATACGCGATTGTCTTTTAGGAAACCTGCGTATCCAATTTAATCTTTTGAATTTAAGCAGATCTGATCTTCTGCATGGAAGAGACTACTCCCAGCTTCTGTCTGAGATATTCGAACGCTTCCCTGGGCAGAGGTTTGGTAAATATATCAGCAACTTGTTCTTTGGAGGGAACATACTCCAACTTCACCTTTTGTTCAAGCACTTGTTCACGTAAGAAGTGACACTTGATGGGAATGTGCTTGGTCTTGGAATGCATAACAAGATTCTTTGAGATACTGATGGCACTTGTATTATCACACATAATGGAGATATGAGGTGAACATTTGATTTGAAAGTCTTGTAAGGTTTGCATCATCCAAAGAAGTTGAGTGCAACATGATGCGGCAGCCACATATTCTGCTTCTGCTGTAGATAAGGCAATAGATTTTTGCTTCTTGCTGAACCAGGATACTAACCGGGGCCCCATATAGAATGCACCACCACTAGTGCTTTTCTGATCATCAACATTTCCAGCCCAATCTGCATCAGTGTAAGCATGAAGAGTGAGATCAGCATTCTTTGGATACCATAGTCCAAAGGCTTGAGTTCCTTGTAGATATTTGAATATTATTTTGACAGCCTGAAGGTGAGACTCTTTTGGATTAGCTTGGAATCATCCAAAATCCCAACTGCATGCATAATGTCTAGTCTAGTCCCAGTGAGATAAAGTAGACTTCCTATCATAGATCTGTATTCGGGTTGATTCACCATGGGAGAATCATCATGAGAACTGAGATTACATCCAGTTATCATTGGTGTACTTACAGGTTTGCACTCTTCCATGCCATACTTCTTCAGAATTTGCTTAAGGTATTTTTCTTGTGATAAGAATATGCCATTTGTAGTTTGATGCACTTGCAAGCCAAGAAAGAATGTTAGTTACCCAAGTAAAGACATTTCAAATTCTTGCTGCATAGCAGAAGCAAATTTCTGACTCATAGATTCTTCATTGCTTCCAAAAATGATATCATCAACATATACAACCACAATCAATAGTTTATCATTTTTAGTTTTTGTGTATAAATTGCTATCAACAGACCCCTTTGAAAATCCTTGTTGATGAAGATATTTGTCAAGACGATAATACCATGCCCTTGGAGCTTGTTTGAGACCATATAGAGCCTTTTTAAGTCTACAAACAAGTTTTTCATCATTTCCCAAAATGAATCCTTCTAGTTGTTCTACATAAACTTCTTCTTCTAGATCACCATTGAGAAATGCAGATTTAACATCCATTTGATAAACTTTGATTTTTTGAAAGCTTGAAAAAGCAAGAAACATTCTTATGGCTTCAAGTCTAGCTACAGGAGAAGATGTTTCTTCAAAGTCTATACCTTCTTGCTGAGCATACCCCTTGCAGACAAGTCTAGCTTTATTTATTATAACCTCCCCATTCTCATTTAACTTGTTTTTGAATATCCATTTAGTTCCAATGACATTTTTGTCATGAGGTGTTGGTACTAATTCCCAAGTGTGATTATTTTCAATTTGATCAAGCTCTTCATTCATGGCTTGAATCCAACATTCATCTTTGCTAGCTTGATTGACATTGTGTGGTTCAATAGTGGATAGAAATGCCAGATAGCTAGAAGATCCCACAAGAGTCCTTCTTGTTTGTACACCTAATCCCTTATCTCCCAAAATTTGAGATTCTGGATGATTCTTTTGAACATATCTGGATGGAGCTTTTTCAGATAAATCATCTTCAGGTTCTTCATTGGGTTCACTGTCTATATCATTGCTATTTGATGTAGAAGGACATATGTCACCATCGTCTTCATTGTTGTTTGTTTTTCTTCTTTTGGGGCTATAGGTGACTCATCAATAACAACATCAATACATTCAACAATCTTCCGAAGTATTTTATTGTAACATTTATATGGTCTACTCGTAGAGGAGTAACCAAGAAGTATTCCTTCATCTGCTCTAGGTTCAAACTTGCCAAGTTTTTCATCATTATTTTTGATAAAGCATTTACTTCCAAAAACTCTAAAATGCTTCACAGAGGGAGAATTACCATACCAGAGTTCATATGGAGTTTTATCACTATTTACCCGAACATGTGCCTTGTTGAGAATGTTTGCTGTTGTATGTGCTGCTTCTCCCCAGAACATGTCAGGAGTTCCTGAATCATCAAGCATAGCTCTAGCCATTTGTTGAATTGTTCTATTCATTCTTTCTGCTACGCCATTTTGTTGTGGAGTGCCAGCTACAAAGAACTATCTTTTTATGCCATGTTGTTCACAAAATTCAAGGAATTCATTTGACGTATATTCTCCTCCTCGATCAGATCTAAGACACTTGATTTTTAGATCTAATTCATTTTCTACCAGAGCTTTGAAGATCTGAAATTTCTCAAATGCTTCATCTTTGTGTTTAATCAACCCAATCCAACACATTCTAGAGAAATCATCAATAAATAAGATATAGTATTGTTCACCACGTGGTGACTTTTTCCTCACAGGTCCACATATGTCAATATGAATGAGTTCAAGAGGCTTACTTGATGATCCTTCCTTGGCATTAAATTGTACTCTGGTTTTCTTACCGAATTGGCAGGATTTGCATATGATGTTTTCAAGTAGAGTAATATCGGGAAGATCACGAACAGCTTTAAGTCTGCTTGATTTGTTGATCTGAGAGAAGCTCAGATGCCCCAACCTTCTATGACATAGACATTTTTCTGAATATTTACTCAAGTAACAATGTTCTTTGCAGTTCTTCAATACATACAGGTTGCTTGGAGTTATTTTTCCTTTTATAATTGTTTTCCCTGTATCAAGATCACGTACCACACATTATTTTGAACTAAAGACAACTTCAGTTCCTTGATCACACATTTGACTTCCACTTAATAGGTTATGCTTTAATCCAACCACATACATGACATCATTAGATTTCACCTTTTCTTTTAGAAACACAGATCCTTTTCCCTTAATTACCGCAGGAGTATCATTTCCAAATGTAACCTTCTTTTCTCTTTCTAGAGCACTATATGCAAGAAGTTTGTTTTTGTCACCTGTCATGTGTCTTGAGAATCCACTATCAATGTACCATTGATTTTCTTCACCTTCTGCAAATAACGCTATGCCACAATTTTCAACCTATAATTCCTTCTTTTTCCATACTTTGGAGCTTGAAGGAACATGTTCTTTTGGCTGAACTTTGCTCCTGCATTCAGATTCTTCATGGCCAAAGTTATTGCAATAAGCACATTCAACTTCATTTTGAAGAGGAGAAAAGTTGTTATAAGTATTCTTCTTTGTTTCAATATCAATACTTTTCTTTCTTGCTTCTCTTGTCATGATGGTTTTATATGCAACACATTGAACAACTTTATGACCAAAATTGTGACATGAGAAACATTGTCCATTGAAGAAGAAATTTATGCGATCATGAAATCTTCTACTTGAATTTACCTGTTGATTGGTGTTTCTTTGAAAGATATTCCTATTAGTGTTCTTTGAATTGAGATGATCATGCTTTACCTGTAAAGATTATTTATTCCCTTGCTGAGTGGCAGAATGTTGTAAACCAGTTGTAGCTGCTTTTAGATAATTTGGTGCTAAAGCCTGTGAAGATTCTCCAGTATATCCAATACCTGTCTTTATAAGAGGAGAACGTTGAACATTGATAATCTCATCCAAGGTTTCAGATCCTTTAGCAAATCTAAGATTCAGAGTCTTTACTTTCTCAAGTTCTTTTCTTAGACTTACCACTTCACATTCTAATTTCTCATTGTGTTTCTTCTCTTCTTCAATCTGATTTTTCAGAGTCTCTATGATTATTTTTCTTTCTTCTAAGCATATTTTGAGTTGATTGTTTTCATCAAGAAAATCATTGTCCTCTAGAGCATCCATAAAAGTATCTTTTTCTTCTCTAGAATCGTTTTCAAATGCCATGAGAATTCTAAGATCTTGTTCACATTCTTCCTCACTATCAGATAACCCATCACTGTCTTCATGAGTATAGTAACTTTTTCTAGTGCTAGACCGGTTCTTATTTCTTCTTGCTACTTCCTTCCCTTTTGCAGGTGTTTCTTTATGAGGACACTTAGCAGCATAATGACCAACTCTTCCACAATCAAAACATTTGAAAGGAAGCTTACCTCTGAACCGTCATGTGCCAAGTTGAAGTTTCTTTACAAAATTTACCTCATCTTCTTCTGAGATATATCCTAATTCTTCTGCTTCTTGTACTTCTTTTCCTTTTGTAGAAGCTCTAAAGACGGCTTCTTTGACTTCAGATAGTCCTCCTCTTCTCATTTCATATGCAGTTAGTATGCCATGAAGTTGCACCACAGTAATATTTTGAAGATCCTATTTTTCTTCAAGAGCATAAACTTTTGACTCAAATTTTTCCATTAGTGATCTTAAAATTTTCTCAACCAAAGTAGATTCGGTTATTGTTTCTCCCAGATTTCTCATATGATTTACAACATCATCAAGACGTAAAAATAAACTGGCAATACTCTCATCACTATGCATCTTTAAATTTTCATATTCAATTCTGAGAGTTTGGAGTTTTGCAATTTTTACCTTTGCATCACCTTCATAACTTAGAATGATTTTGTCCCATATTTCCTTTGTTGTATTAAGCTGCATGACTTTGACAAATTCTGATTCAGTTAGACTTCCCATTAGAGCATTGACCGCCTTTGCATTTGTTTCATAATTCTTCTTTTCCGTCGGATCTGTTGGTACTGCGGCTGGATATTGATATCCTCCTTCAACAATGGCCCATACATCTGCTCCCAGAGACTGAAGATAGGATCTCATCCTTGTTTTCCAGAAGATTAAATTGTTTCTGTTAAAGAGCGAAGGCCTGATAGATGTTATTCCATCTTGATTGCTCATCTTGTTTGATCTTCCTTCTAGCGGCTAAGCCTTTTCAGAAGGACCTGCTCCGATACCAATTGTTGGGAAAAATACTAAGAGGGGGGGGGGGGTGAATCAGTATTTAGAGCTGACTGAAATTTTTTTACTTTCTCTTTCTCTTTAAACCATATGCTACTTTACTAAACCCAAATTGCGTATACACGTGGATATCCTTAAGAAAACTTGCGTATTAATAGAGACTTCATTATGCGTATAATTCTTTACTGGGATCATCAGATCATTCATTCATTAGATGTTTAGCAAGCAAAGAACATGAGTTAAAGAAGAAAATAAATCATCACACATGAAGACCGGGATTTAAGGTGGAAACCCAATTCTAGAGAAAACCACCGCTGCCGTCGTATCTATCTTCAATATTTATTATAAAGAAAACTTCTTACAACCATGTATTGGTGCAGACTCATACCAGCACGCAGGAACCCACCTGCAGAAGGCTACAACCTTCTCTCATTTACCAGCCTCTCCTGGAATGGAGCTACAACCCCCTGCTCTCGTTTACCAGCATCTCCTGGAAGGGAGCTACTACCCCCTGCTCTCATTTACCAGCTACCACTGCAAGGGAGCTACTACCCCCTCACTGAAGGCTTAGACCCTCAGCACTACTGCAGACCACGTTTCATCAATTTTCATACTGGATCAAATAGCTTCAACACAACCCTTCACTAATCATCAACAAACATACTTTGCCCAATACTTCAAATAGAACAGTGAGACCACTGTAACCAGAATATCAGAAATAACCCAGACTTCAGAATAGATATGCATATGTAAACTTAACCCGGAACATTTATTGAATCAAATATCATATGCTACTTCTCTTTACTGAAACCGCATGTATACGCGCTTCCCTACTTACCAACCTACGTATGCCTCTATGCATAACATGGAATGCATACGCTACTTCTATTTACTGAAGACACGTGTATACGCGCTTCTCTTCGTATCAACCTGCGTATAATTCTGACAACACTGAATTTGCAGAATGTGATCAAACTCAGATTCAGATCTGAAATCAGATTTCTGTTCATACAATCTATCAACCATGCAGAACTGTTTAGACAGTCATTCTTCCTTCATTGAATCATCAACCAACAACTTGATCTTTAATCATAATTAGCAGCACAATCAACATTCAAACAACCCAGATCTATATGAATACCTCCTTGACAGACAGCAGTAAAACAACATAACAGATCAGACATTTCATTCCACGCACTTCAGCAAAACCCTAGATTCCATACGCACTTCTACTTCACTGAACCTGCGTATATAGGCAGTTTCACAGAGACAAACCTGCGTATACTTCAGTGCATTTTATTCTTTAGAAACCCTGACTACCATACGCGCTTTTGTTTAAACGGACCCGCATATATGTGCGCTTTTACTAAGACAAACTAGCGTATAGATCTATAAAATATAAACTTTGCAGAACAGTCCAGATCTATAAACTTACCCAGATTTCTTCAATTTCTTTATCAGACTTGCGCCAGGTCTTCATCATTTTTCCAGATCATCCTAGAGATTCATCATTTCTAGATCTAGAGATCTTGAACCTTCAACATATCCATAGGTGCATCATAGATTCAGATCTATCAATTAAGAACAAAGTTCAACCATGCAGATATACTTCAGAGTAAAGTATTCATTAAAACCCAGACATATGCATACCTTGCACTATTATTCTCTTCTCCTTATATAGGTTTAGCCTTTATCAATACCATGAGTCAAAACCACTCAACCTCTAATGGTATTCCTGGACAGAATCAAATAGATAATCCAGCGCTCAATACTATGGGCCAATACCATGGTTATGTCCCCTGGTTTTATAAGTTTAGAGCGCAAATAGGCATACGCTACTTGTCACGTACATTTCCGCGTACATACGCTACTTCTTCTTTACAAACCCACGTATGCTTTGTGACATATCATATTTATCATCTCTTTGGCACTTACTGAAATTTCTTTCTCTGCTACTTCTGAGCTGCTTGTAGATACATCAAATTTACATCATTAATAAACTCATCAAGTTAGTTTCCATCAAGAACAACTTCATCAAGTAGGTTGCCATCAAGGACAACACATTGCATCATATTTCCAACACACTGCACTTCCTAGCCCCACACTACCACTGTGTTGTCCTATATGCCTCCTCTCCTGCGCTATCACTTGGCCTCATGGGCCCTACTTTTCCTTTTTAATTATTCTTCCTAGTGAATTCAGGAAAAAAAAATTATTCTAATGTTTGATTTATGGGTCCCCTCACCCATTTATTTCCTACTGAACTTTAGAAAGGCAAACATTAATCAAAAATGAATATTCCAATTAGTACTTTTCTACTAATTGGGAATATTACAGTCCTCCCCACCAAATTGTTACTTGTCCTCAAGTAACTGCAAGGATGGATGCTGCAGGATCTTCTTCCCCTCCCAAGTGGAATCCTCATCTTGAAGGTTCCTCCACCTGATCATATATTCCTTGATTGTCCTGCTCCTCAGCTGTCTCTCTTGAGTGTCTAGAATAGCTTCTGGTTGCAGCACCAAATGCCCCTCATCATCCGTAGGTGGAAGCTCCATAGTGGCAGTGACCTGCTGTGCCAAAGCTTTCTTCAAGCATGAGACATGGAAGATGTTATGAATCTAGCTCCTAGATGGTAGCTCTAACTCATATGCCACCTCAAAAACTCATATAATCACCCTTTATGGCCCATAGAAGAGGGATTTGAGCTTATTTACTCCCTTTCACTTCAGCGTGGACTGTTTGTATGGTTGAAGGTAGAGGTAAACCAAAACATCTACCTCCATTGTCTCTCTACGCGGCCTCTGTCTGCAAACAAATTATGTTTGTTCTGCGTTGTGGCCATGTTTTCATTGAGAGCCCTGAGTATGTATTGGCTCTCTTAAATCCAATATTTTTCCCTTAGGCCTTGCTTGATCCAAAAATAACATCAACAAAATTTAGAGCATGATATCCATACAAAGCATAAAATGGAGACATATCAATCGACATATGGAATTTCGTGTTGTAGCAGCATTCCCCCAGGTGGAGCCAACACAAACATGCCTTTTGTTTCCCCTAGACATAGTTTCTCAAGTATCCCTCCAGGCACTTGTTCACTATCTATGTTTTTCCATCTGTTTGTGGGTGATAACTAGTACTGGGTGTCAACTCGATACCCACCAAACGGAACAACTTCTGCCAAAATCCTCCCATGAACCGGTTGTCCCGATCACTGACTATGGTATTTGGGAGACCATGGAGCCTGAAAACATCCCTAAAGAACAACTCGACCACCTGTGAAGCATTAGATCATGCAGAGATTGAGAAAAAGGGTGCATACTTTGTCATTTGATCCACAAATACAAAGATGCAATCCTTTCCATGCACCATGGGAAACTCTGTGATAAAATCCATGGAGATGCTCTCCCATTTCCCCTACGGAATGGGAAGTCATTTTAGAAAGCCCGTAAGATGATTGAACTCTCCTTTGTTCCTTTCACAAACCTCACACTCCCTCACATACTGGAGTACGTGCTCCTTCAGGTCCCTTCATGAGAACCTCTCTCATATGGCCCTGTAAGTATTGGTGAACCCCTGATGACCTGAAAGCGGTGAGTCGTGCGTTGCATGCAAGATCTTCTCCCTAATATGGGAGTTACATGTCAATTAAATCCTATCCTGGTAATAGATGACCTCATCCATCACCCGATACTTGTCATGTGTCACATGCCCCTTCAGAACCTCACAAGAAAAACAGTCCTTAGAATACTCCATCAACAATCAAGCTCTCCAATCTACATAAAGGCTCATCAAATACAGGGATGCTGACCTCCGTGACAAGGCACATACTAGTACTACTAGTATAGTCCCTATATTCCTAGTATAGTCCTCAAATACAGCGATGTTAGGTCCCTATATTACTATTATAGTCCCATATTGTTGTTATTGTAACCCCCTTATTGTTATTATTATACCCCTGTAACCCCCATATTATTATTATTGTGCCCTTAAATTATTATTGTTAGGTCGGCTAGGATTACATTGTGGCCCCACTAGGATTACAATATGGCCCCATGGACTCCTATATATATAAAGGAGGTTTTGTAATTTGTATCATCAAAGAACTTTTCATTCATGTAATGTATTGGAGGTTGCCCTCTCGAAGTGGCTTATTTATAAGCCGTTGATATCTCTTTTATTCTATTTTTGGAGCTGGTTTCACAACATTTGGTATCAGAGCTTTGGATTCTAGGGTTTTGTTTCTCCAAACAGGTCATCGTGGAATTTTCTCTATAACTTTTTTTCTACGAAGGTTCAGAAGCTGAAATTGGTTTTGTGCGAAGCCAAAATCCTAAGGAACATTGTCGCAAAATTTTAGATCTTGGTTTCCAATATTTTCAGAGATATAATTTGTGGAATTTAGGTCTTTTTGTACGCTCCTAAATTTAACCTAAAAAGGTCATCGTGGAATTTGAGCTATAACTTGTTTTCTACAAAGGCACAGAAGCTAAAATGTTTGGAGTGCGAAGCCAAAATCCTGAGGAACATCGTCGCAAAATTTCAGAGCTTGGTTCGCAATATTTTTGGAGATATGATCTTTGGAATTTAGGTCTTTTTCAGACTTCTGAATTTCATCTCAAAGAGGTGACCGTGGAAAAATCTTCATAGCTCTCTCTCTAAGCATCGGATTGGAATGTTGTAAAAATTGGTCGCAAACACACAGACTGTAGTTTGATGTCTATCAATTTCAGAGCGAAAGGAGAAAACAATGATACATGGCAAGTCGTACAATTTCACTCTACTGAAACATTCCATAATTGGCAACCACAGTGGGTCATTGTGGGAGATTAGACATAACTTTGTCTTGAAGAATCCAAATCAGATCAGACCTATGGCATTTGAAAGAAGCTTCAAAGGGATACTACAGGGCTAAATTTTAGATATTTAGGATCCGCAATTATAGAGATAATTCAATTTCAATATCAAGCTCCTCAAAAGCAAGTAAAAGGTGTGCATTTTGGTTCCGAATTGTATAAGTCTTTTTTTAAGAATCAAGTTGAAATGATTCCAAGGGCATATTGTAGAATAGATATCAGTATTGGATTCTAAAATGGCCCCTAAAAATAATTCAACACCCATTAAGCCTTTAGAAGGCTCTACTATGACTCATGAAGATGAAGAATGGCAACATGACATATCAAAATTACAAGAGCAAGTGCAACAAATTTTTCTCTCGCAAAGAGCAATAAAAAATGAAATGGAAGTTTTAAAGAAAGGCTTGGAATCTAAGATAAATGGTTTGGAAGCTAAGATGAATGGCATAAAAGTGGGCATGGAAGCTAAGATGGATTACATGGAAGCTAATATCACTGAAAAAATGAAAGACAACATGGAAAACATGAAGAATGATCTAAAAGTAGACATAGAAGGTTTGGAAAAGTTGATGCAAGAAATTTTTCCTAATGGTGAAAAGATAGCAGAGGAAACTCATGATGAGAACAAAATAAATGTTAATCATGATTTTTTAAACTCTAATGTTGGAGGGAAGAACCACCATATTCAAAAAATGGATATGAGGAAGTTTCATGGAAAGGATCCTGTAACATGGATACTACAAATGGAGCAATATCTTGATCTCAATAATGTGAAAAACACCCAAAAGGTACGCATTGAAACTTTACATTTAGAACAAAATACATTTGTATGGTATTGATGGCTTTGCTCTTATAAAAAAATTGTCACTTGGTTAATTTTTACAGAAGAAATGATAGCACATTATCAGGATACAAAGAGAAACACCTTCTTTAGCCAATTGATAAATCTCAAACAAAAGGGTTCAGTGGGGGAGGACATTGAGGACTTCCAAAAATTGAATATAAGCGTAACTATATTTCAGAGGAATGTGGGATTTATCTCTTCATAGGTACTTTAAAGGATAATATCCAACATGAAGTTCGCGTTTTGGAACCTGATTCATTGGAGAAGGCATTCAGGTTGGCCAGAAAAATTGAATGTAAAATTATGGCGACAAGGAAGCCTACCACTCACTTCTATAAAGAGGGAAGTGTTGCTACTCCTATATTTTCACAACCTACAAGGTTGACACCACAAAAATTGGAAGAAAAAAGAGCAAAAGGGCTTTGCTACAGTTGTGATAGAAAATACACAAAGGTCATAAGTGTGCTGAGAAGAAATTATTTTACATATATTGTGAAGAGGAAGAAGAAAATGAACAATAATCTTCAAAAGAAGAGGGTATACACCACGAACCAACCCTAGAAGAGGAAGAAATGAGTCCGACCATATCGTGTAATGCATTGGCAGGAATTACCACTCCTCAAACTCTCAAGATGGAAGGACATATCAAGAAGAAAAAGGTAATAGTGTTGATTGATTCAGGTAGTACCCATAATTTTATTCATTGTAAGGTAGCCAAGGAATTGAATTGTTTCCTATACCCAGCACCAGAATGTCAAGTGATGGTTGCAAATGGAGGAACTGTAAATTTCTCTATAAAATCCCATAATATCAAGCTAACCATGGGGGAATATGTATTGAATAGTCCAATGCTTTCCATTCCTATGGGAAGTGTTGATGTTGTAATAGGAGTACAATGGTTACAATCTTTGGGGACGGTATCTTTTAATTTTCAAGAAATTTTCTTGAAATTTTTTTCAGAAGTAAAGGAAGTCGAATTACGGAGTATTGTAGGGAAGCCAGGAAAGATAATAAGCTCTAATGTCATGATCAAGCTTCTAAAGAAAGAACAACAAGGCATAATTGCACAATTATGCTCACTAGAAGTTCCAACTTCAAAATCATCTATTTCTTCAGATCTCCAAAAAGTCTTGGACAATCATTCTTAGGTGTTTGAAACTCCCAAAGGACTCCCACCTATTTTTGATCATGATCATGCTATTCATTTGATTCCAGGAACTGTTCCTCCAAACATCAGGCCTTATAGATATCCTTATGTCCAAAAGAGCGAAATTGAACGTATGATTGCAGAAATGTTAAAGGCTGGTATAATTCAACCTAGTCAAAGTTATTTCTCTGCTCTTGTAGTATTGGTACACAAGAAGGATGGATCATGGCGCATGTGTTCGGAATATAGGGAGCTCAATAAGCTCACCATTAAGGATAAATTTCCCATTCCTGTGATTGATGAATTATTGGATGAATTAAATGGAGCAATTTATTTTACCAAGTTGGATCTTCGTTCAGGATATCATCAAATTAGAATGAAGACTGAAGATATTCCAAAAACAGCATTTCGAAATCATGAGGGTCATTATGAATTTTTGGTCATGCCTTTTGGCCTTACCAATGCACCTTCTACATTTCAAGGGTTGATGAATTCCATTTTCAAACCTTTCCTTAGAAAATTTGTACTAGTATTTTTTGATGATATACTAATCTACAGCAGGTCTTGGAAGGATCATGTTCAACATGTTGACAGGGTGCTCAAAATATTGCAGGAGAAAAAATTATATGCAAAAACATCCAAACGTTTCTTTGGAATACAAGAGGTGGAATATCTGGGTCATATTGTATCTCATGAGGGTGTTAAGGTAGACACTAACAAAATTAAAGCCATTAAGGAATGGAAAGTCCCCACAACCATAAAGCAGTTGCGAGGATTTATCGGGTTAACAGAGTATTATCGCAATTTTATTAAGAATTATGGGAGAATAGTAGCACCTCTAACAACATTATTGAAGAAAGATGCATTTTCATGGACACCTGAAGCAACTAAGGCCTTTGAACATCTTAAATAAGCAATGTGCATAGCACCGGTCTTAGCTATGCTAGATTTCACAAAAACCTTTATTGTGGAATGTGATGCCTCGGGAAATGGAATTGGTGTTGTTTTAATGCAAGAAGGAAGACCCATTGCTTTTGAAAGTCGCCCAATCAAAGGAAAGTATTTACAGAAAGCTATTTACGAGACGGAAATGTTAGCAATACTGCATGCACTAAAGAAATGGCGAACTTACCTAATGGGAAGACACTTCAAGGTAAAAACTGATCATGATAGTCTTAAACACTTTTTGGAACAAAGACTATCTACAGAAGAGCTGAAAAAATGGGTCACAAAGATGTTGGGTTATGAATTTGAAATAATATACAAAAAAGGGAAGCTAAATGTTGTTGCAGATGCACTCTCAAGAAAGAATGAAGAGGTGGAAGCATTTATTTGTGCCATATCTATTATCCAACCAGATTGAATAACTGAAGCAAGGGATGAATGGAAGAAGGAAAAAGAAGTGTGGACACTCATTCAAAAGTTGCAGCAAACTCCTAGTACATCTGATACATTTAGTTGGAAAAATGATTCCTTATGGTACAAAGATCACTTATATCTTTGTAATAATTCCCAACTAAAACAAAATATTGTTTTGGAATTGCACACTTCTCCTTTAGGAGGACACTCCGGATTTTTAAAAACTTACCACAGGGTGAAGAAAGAATTTTTTTGGGATGGCCTTAAATCTGATATTCAAAAATTTGTGGCGGAATGTTTGGTTTTCCAGCAGAATAAAGTTGATAAAATTAAGACCCCGGGTCTTCTGCAACCTTTATCCATTCCAAGTCAACGTTGGGAGGATATTTCAATGGATTTTATCACAGGTTTACCTAAGTCCGAAGGAAAGAGTGTCATCATGGTGGTAGTTGATAGACTTACCAAGTATGCACACTTTTGTGCATTATCTCATCGATTTAAAGCACGTACAGTTGCTACTACATTTATGGACACAATTCAAAAGCTACATGGAAACCCAAGGGTTATTGTGAGCGACAGAGATCCCATTTTTACTTCAAATCTTTGGATGGAGTTATTTTCTTGTTTGGGTACTCAATTAGCTCATAGCTCATCTTATCATCCTCAATCCAATGGTCAAACTGAGATATTAAATAAATGTTTGGAAGGATATCTTCGTTGTTTTGTATCTGATAAACAAACACAATGGGTCAAGTGGTTACCTCTCGCTGAATGGTGGTATAACACTTCCTTCCATACTGCAGCAGAAATGACCCCATTTATGGCACTTTATGGATATCATCCACCATCCATCACATCATCTTTAAGGGAAAATTCGAAGGTTCAAGCAGTGGAAGATCACATCGAGCATCAGCAAGAAGTTCTCCAACTCTTAAAGGATAACCTGAATTTGGCACAAAATCGAATGAAAAAACAGGCAGATCAACATCGCAGCGAGAGAAGTTTTGATGTAGGAGATTGGGTATTTTTACGGCTACAACCATACAAACAAATGTCCCTCAAGCAAGCCAAGAAGGATAATAAATTATCGCCAAAGTAATATGGTCCTTACAAGGTGTTGCAAAAGATTGGTACTATGGCATACAAATTGGAGCTTCCTACTTCTTCGCGAGTGCATCCAGTTTTCCAAGAAGGTTATAGGTGAAAATCTTCCAGTTCAAACAATATTGCCAGAACTTGATGAGGAAGGAAAAATCATATTGGAACCTGAAGCGGTCATGGAAACAAGAACTCGACAGCTACGGAATCGATCAATTTCAGAGTATTTCATCAAGTGGAAGAACTTACCCATTGAAGATTCTACATGGGAGGATGAGAATTTTATACAGAAGCACCCAGAGCTACTCAAGCGTTGAGGACAACACTTTTTTGAAGGAGAGGGGCATGTTAGGTCCCTATATTACTAGTATAGTCCCTTATTGTTGTTAGTATAACCCCCTTATTTTTATTATTGTACCCTTGTAACCCCCATTTTGTTATTATTGTGCCCTTAAATTATTATTGTTAGGTCGGCTAGGATTACATTGTGGCCCCATGGACTCCTATATATAGAAAGGAGGTTTTTTAATTTGTATCATCGAATAATTGTTCATTCATGTAATGTATTGGAGGTTTCCCCCTCGAAGCGGTTTATTTCTCAGGCTTTGATATCTCTTTTCTTCTATTTTTAGAGTTGGTTTCGCAAAAATACCTATCATCTGTCACATGCCCCTTTAGAACCTCACAAGAAAAACGGTCCTTAGAATACTCCACCAAGATTCAGGCTCTCCAATCTGCATCAAGGCTCATCAAATACAGCGATGATGGCCTCCGTGACAAAGCACATACCACCACATTGTTCTTCCCCTTGACATACTTGATGTCAAATTCATAGGCCTAGATTTTGTTGACCCATTTCTACTATCTCTCCTGCAAATGTTTCTTCTCAAGAAAAAATCGAAGACTGTTGTGGTTAGTCCTCACCTGAAATCCGTTACCCGCCAAGTACTGTTGTCACTTGGCCAACACATGCATGATGGCCAGCATCTCTTTGTCATATATCGAGTACATTCTCTCATGCGGCAGTAGCTTTCGACTCTCGAAAGTGATAGGATGGTGCCCCTGCATCAAAACTACTCCTACGCCCTCTCCTGAAGCATCACACTTCAGCATAAAGGGATGTGCGAAATCCAAAAATTCCAACACTTGAAAACTAGCCATCACCTCCTTGAGCCTGTTAAAGGCCCTCTACGCAACAACAATCCATCCAAAAGCCCCCTTCTTGGTGAGGTCCGTAAGGGTGCTAAAATCTATGAAAATACCTTGAAAAACTTATGGTATTAGGTGTATATGCCTACAAACCCCCAAATTTCTATCACATTATTCAGTGTCAGCCGATCCTAGATTGCCCAAATCTTCTCCTCATGGATTCTTACCCCATCCACTTCGATGATATTCCCCAAGTAGAGCATCTCTGCAAGCCCAAACTCGCACTTGGATAGCTTAGCATCGAAATGTTGCTCCTCCAAAATACGAATTACAGCCGCAATATGTTGCAAGTGCTCCTCCCATGTCCGGCTATAGATGAGAATGTCATCGAAAAATACCATCACAAACTTCCTCAATTGACCACGAAAGATGCGTTTCATACAAGACTGGAAGGTGGTCGGAGCATTTTTCAACTTGAAGGGCATCACCAAGAACTCAAAGTGGCCATAGTGGCATCAAAATGCGGTCTTGGGGACATCTTGGTCCCTCACCTTGATCTGATGGTATCCCGACCTCAGATCTATCTTCGAGAATAACTTCGCTCCCCTCAACTCATCCATTAGCTCATCAATCCTAGGGATGGGGTAAGGGTTCTTCATGGTTTTATTGTTGAGTGCACTGTAGTTGATGCACATACATAATGTGTCATCCTTCTTCTTCACTAAGACCACGAAAGAAGCAAAGGGACTAGTATTGGGCCTGATGTGTCCCAACACCAAGAGCTCATGTATGGCTCGCTCAATCTCATCCCTGTAGGCTTTAGGGTGCCTATAGGGGGTGGTGATCACTACCTGGATCCCCTGCTGTAGCTCAATAGTATGCTCAAATCCCCTGTCTCGTGGTTTCCCTAGTGGTATGTCCCCAAAAACCAAGGAGTAACGGTCTAATATAGATTGTACATTAGGATGCACTGGTTTCCCTATAGCTCCTGCCACTAAAATATGCAGCTCCACTTCCCACTCTACATCTCCCTTATGTAAATATGCCTCCATCCAATGTGCCTAGACTGTCAAAGGAGGGTATGTGTGCATGTCTCTGATCATCACATGCTTCCCACTCTTATTATTTTTCCACTCCATCTCTAATGTCTCCCAATCTGTAGTGACCTTACCAATAATGATAAGCCACTACGCACCCAATACCACATCGGTATCTGGGATGTCGACCACAAAGAAACGATCCATCATGGTGTATGTCCCCATGGTCACTACTAATTCCGGATTATACCGCATGCACTACATGGTCCTGGCACCTAGAACCAGCACAGAGAACCCATCAAAAATCTCTATCGGTATGCCCCTCTGCTACACTTGTTTGGAATCAATGAAGTTATTTATGGCACCGTTTTCCACCAATGTTGAGACATGATATCCCTGGACTGTTCCTCGTACCCTCAGCCTAAAATACGTAGGAAATCCCCGCAAATATGGAAGGACTCCTCCGGTGGGTGCAAACGATTCTCCTCCTGATGTTGGGGGATGTGGTGGTGGATGATCTCCTCCTGGTGCACCAGCACTGGCATCTCCCTCCAACTCTTCATATGCCTCTTCTTCTCCCTTATTGTTGGAGAAGACCTCAATGTAGTGTGCCTTCCCTGCAGCACATTGATGACTCGGCTCCCATGGCTCCTAGCAAGTGAAGCATAGCTTCCTCCATCTCAAGTATCTCCGGGTATCAGCATCTAATCGCCCTCGGCCTGGGTTCCCCCTTGGGGGTGGATCTCTCGTGTCTTTCCCCTTATTTTGGAACATTTTTTTGTGTGGAAAAGGAGCTCTCATCCTTGTCAGGGCATCCTAAAATTCCCTAGTCCTCCCTACTGCACCTCAACATCGTAGGCCTAGTGCATCTGACTATCCCATGCAATGGTTTTTCCAACCCATCAATAAACATATATACCCTCCTGGCCATTGACAAGTCTAGCACCATCACTGAAAGTTTCAAGAACTTGGAAATGTAGGTCTTTGGGCTTCCTAACTACTTGAGCTTAGTCAGCTCAACGAAGTGTTCCTTCAGGTCCTTCTTGTCAAATCTTTCCACTAACCTCAGAGTGAAATTTTCATACGTTGTCACCCCTACGTGACCCAGTATGGACATCCCATGGAACCAGCAGTCATCGGCTTCCCCCTCAAGGTGCAGCACTGTAACCTTGATAGCCTCTACCTATGCCATTTGGTTCAGCTAAAAATAGATGTCCAACTTCTCCACCCAAGCCTTAGCTGAACACTTTGATGATCCATCAAAGGTAGGAAAGAAAAATATTCCCATGGTACGTTGCAGGTCATTCCCCTGCATATACCCTCCTCCTCTATTTTGGATGTGGGGTCTATTATTTTTCTTCAGCTAGAAAAAATCATTAAAGGTGAGGGCCTCTCCAAACTCCTACCCATACGACTGATACTCTGCAAAATGTTCAGTGTAATGAGCCACCTTCGGCTCCTGGGGTCCTCCCGTTCCTACTCCTGAGTTCAAGAAAGTGGGCATGGTGGAATGTGGGAGAGTGTGTAGTGTTATGGTCCTATAATAATAGGATTCATATTTTTTAATTTGCTATGTTAAAATCTTGTAATATTGTACATACCTTTGCTTTCTGCAAATGTTTTCCCATATTAAAAAATGTAAAGAGGGTAAGTCCTAAAAGAAAAATCAAAGGACCAAAAGAAACAAGAACAAAAAATAATATCAAGTATGAACCCCACAAAAAGAGATAAAATAAGATCATGAAAGTGTTGCGCATTCAAATGCCACTACTCTTAGTTTACTTTATGCAAATAAAATTGAGTGTGTCTTGTCAAAAATGCCACAATTCATGATAATCATACAGTTTAATATTGATTAGTCATGCTTTGAATTTCATGTTAATAGTTAGTGAATAAGATCTGGCCAAACAATTTAATCTTGGCAGATCAGTAGTTAGGTAGAGAATAAATGAGCTCATCAGTTTAATCTGAGCCATTGGAATTTATAAGGTTAGAAATAGTTATTTTTCTTATTAAAAGAAAATAAAATGGTGAGCAAGCTCAAATGCGCCCAATAAAGGAAATAAAAATGTTAGGAAAAAAGAAGACTAGGTAGATTACTTTCACAAGAATTGGAAAGCATCAATTGGTTTGTTTCTTATCACTAATATCTTAGTAATTTCCCCTTCCTAATTCCAAAAAATCCCATCCCTCTTCATTTTCCCTTATTCTAACACATTTCCCTTGTAAAAAACCTTTCCATTTTGATAAAACCCTTTCCCTAGCTTAAAACCCCTTTCCCCTTCCTAATCCCTTTCCCTAGCTAAAAACACATTTCCCTTTGAAAATTACCTTCCCCCTCACTAACTCCCTTTTTCAATTTAAACATGTAAAAACCCACTTTTTTATATTTTTAAACAGTTAAAATATATCGGACCCCTTTTTCATATTACACCCCGATATCATTTTAAACCCCCGCCTAAATACATTTCTAACATCCCATTATCATATTTCCCAAACCCCCTTTAATATATATTTAACCCATTTTATATTATTCCCCACTCATTATATTAATCCCTGACCCCTTTATATTTAAATCTCCCATATTTAGTACCCGACCCCACTATTTAAAAACCCGCCACTCCAATCACCTTAGATATTATCCAACGGTCCCTATCAGTTTCTCACTCCCCAGCATTCAAAATATTAACAATAATGGGGGTTGCGAGATGGATAGTTTCGCACCCCCATTCCCCTGCCACGTGGCGATCCCACATAATATCGCATCCCTCATCCAAAAACTGCTTCACCTCCTTTGTGGATGCAATAAACCACCAACCCATTTGCACATGTGTTAAAACCACCTGTCCGCTCCTCCATTGAAATAAACATGCCCACCCTACTCTGTGACAAATCCATCACTATTTGAAAACCACCCCTGCACAATGTAAAAATCACAGAGTTTCCACAATATGAGATTCTATCATTCCCTTACCTCTACTTGAATTGCATAAACCAGAAAACCATTGCCAGCATGAGACAAATTCTACAATCCGGACTCCTTCCACAGCCCTCCCTATTCCTTTAAAACATTTTCACCTCCCAGCAAACCATGTTTTCATTAATTATTGATTTTTTTTGTAGGTTATTAGCAGAACAGGAGCTTGGATAAACAGCTTAATACTAGTTAAAAGATGTTTACTCCAAGACTCACAGGGAAATGTATTCGAAGGCTTCACTCAACAGAAGTTTCATGAACAGAAAGGAAAATAAAGTTAAACCAACAACAGAGCATCAAAAGACAATTAACAGAGACAGTAATGGTTAAAACAAAGATAAAAATATATTCACCAACAACAACGAAGTTTATTCAAAGTAAAAATAAAATCAGTTAAAAAAGAATTAAGGTTAAAAGGTGAAAACATAGCAGGTAGACAAAGCAGTAAGGTAAAAGAAGAATTCACATTGACAGCAAAAACAGGTGAAAGATTTACTATAGATGAAGGACATAGGAAGAAGACAGCGTGAGAGATAAGCCAGCATAAAAGAAACAAACAGATAACATCAATCAAATAAAATAGGGACAGCTTTCAGTCAGTTGAAAGGTGTCACTACCTTTTAGCATCCAGATATTTTAATTTCCTAGAATAAATCCTAATCATTTTTAGGATATCTTTTATTAATTTTTGTATAAATACTTCATCCATTTGAAGTATTGAGGTGGATTCCTAAACATTTCTATAGTTGAACTCATCTACAACCTGAGGGTTTACAGTACTTTTTTAGTTAACAGAAAGGATAGACAATAGAAGCATTTCTTTATAGAATTCATGTGTTGAGCCACTTCAGTGAAGTATCTTTCAATTGTTCAAATGTTGTTTTCTTAAGTATTCCATAAACTTGCATGTTTTCCAAATTTAAATGTGATAACAGGAATATTATTACAGAATTTTTTTAAGTACACTCTTTTCTGAACTGTTATTACTTTTAATGTTTTCTTCTCATATCCAAATTAGGGAATTCTTCATTGCTCCCTAGTTTTGATTGACCTCATTCTCCTTCCTCATTATCTGGTTTAAGGAATCCTTAACTGCTCCTTGATCCCGATTGAAAACCACTACCCCATATAGCCTAAAAGATCTGAATTTGCTCAGCTACCTTGCCCTGTAACATTAATTTTATCATTTTTTTATGTGTTCTTTTCTTGATATATTGACTCCATAGCCCAATGGAAAATAGACAGTCATCTATCCATCTAAATAAGTAATTCCACCAACAAATCAAAATCAACCAAATCAATCTTACATAACTAGAGTAAAATCAATTAACTCAACAAAGTTAAATCATTAAGAGAGAGCCCTCTCTGAGCATTAGGAAGGCTAGATCCTAATCTCAAAAGTAGGTTTGTGGTTACCTCAGTGAGTTATTTCTTTAGCCTTGAGAAATTATTGAGTGATAACATATTGGCGACTCCGTTGGGGAAAAATATCTTGTTCAGAAAGATTATACAAGTATCAGATCTGATCTATGATGGTGGACAGTGATCAGACACATATTGGTGACTTCGTTGGGGAAAAATATATTCTTCAAAAATATTATACAAGTATCCTATCTAATCTATGATGGTGGATATTGATCAGACACACAAAGGTTAAAATCATCCACCTGGTGACTCCAAATCAATTTCAAAATCAAGACTCCACTGGAGGAATGAACCTGAAAGAACAGTATGGAAAGATCAGGCTTTTAACTTGGATTATAATTCAAGACATCATTTTCTTTCTTATCAAAAAAAAATTTCAATGTATATTGTATTTTAGAAAATATCCTAGACTAATATTTGATTGATTTCCTTTGAACATTGTAAATATAAATTATCCTTATCCTTTTGATCATCTTTCTTCTGAAACTTATGATGATCATTTTCTGATTGATAAGCCTCAAGTAATCAAGAATAATCTTACCTTCCCTATACATATTCATGTACCTTGTAAATTTCCTGATAGATATAAGCCCCTCATCTTACCTCCTATACTCCATGATTTCCCTGACAACTATTTCAAATATCTCCCCAAGTTTGATGGAGAAAATGGTAACGTAAATGCTAAAAAACATATTCAAGGTTTTGAGAATTATCTGGACCTATTTGAAATTGATGAAGATGATGTTAGAATCAGGCTTTTCTCTCTTTCTTTGCAAAGTAAACTAAAGAGTTGGTTCAAGAATTTTCCTATTGCAAGCATCCCAAATTTCCAACAGTTTTTCAAATTTTTCCTTCATCGATGGATAATCAAAGCCAATCTTTTTATGATCATAGAAGAATATAATCAGTTGAAAAGACAGCCAAATGAAACAATTCAACAATTTTCTATCAAATTCAATCAAGTTTATTATTCAATGCCAGAAAATATAAGACTTCCTTTTGATTCAGCTCTATTGCATTATCAAGAGGCCTTTGATCCAGTGATAGAATTTCAGCTAAGAGAAAGGAACCGCTCAACACTTGAACAGATACAGAACATGCAGTAGATGTAGAATTCAATCTGCTAATTAGAAGGGAAAATTTGAAAGTAGAAGAAGATAAGAACAACATTGCAGAGGTAAAACTCGACATTTTGGTAAATAAAATAGAGGAAACTATACAAAATATCACCATGAAAGATGAATTTTTATTTCAAGATCACCTTGACCCATTTGTTGAAAAAAAAAAAAAAATTCTTGCTCATGAACAATTTCCTGCTAATCCCAACTACCATAGACCAGAAAATGGATTTATAGATCAATATGTGGAAGAGAAATCTGCTAATCTAATGTGTATGTTTGATGACATTCCTTATTTTAATGATTTTCCTAAGTATGATCAGTATGATGACAATTATGTTCTTCAACTTCAAGCTAACTTTATAGATCAATTAGTAGCTAGTTTGTGGGATGAGTAAATTCAGGTTCAGCAACTTGAATACAGTGATCAGCCTATACATATCAGCTATGAGAGTGAGGAAGAAAGTGCAGAAAATTTGGTAATAAGTTAAGGATCTTTGCCTCTCTTTTTGCTTCATTTCAGTTCATCAGAGCCAACTTTAATGAAATCAAAAATCATTACTCTTTAGGTATTGTTATTGACAACAAAGAAGAAAATAAAACTCTTGATCAGGATTCTTCAGTTTCACAATTACAGTTATCAAATTCCATTGAAATACCTGATCATATGACACAGGAAAGTTATATACCACTATGTTTTGAAGCATTTTAGTTTTTAAAGGAAATTTTTTATAAAGCAAAGGATGAGCAGCCTGTAGAAATTTATGAAGTCCCATTAAAACGCATATGTAATAGGTTTCAGCAATCCTTTCAACTTTTTCATGATCCAATAGCTGATGTGTTGGATGATGAATGCATTCAAAACCTTTCTCCATTTACTGACCATGAGCTTCAGAATCAATATGATAAAGGTTTCATCGGACAGACATTTTTATCAGTATAAATATCATCACAAAGCTTATCTGAAAATCTGCAGTGAAATAATAGTTTAGTTTCATGGCATGGAGGCCATCCAGAATAGATGTACAGTTGCTTGGATCAGTTGAACATTTGTGCATATACCTTGGAAGATCCTTTTATATAGTTTCTAGAGTCAACAAAGGAAATTGAGTATTTCATTATCTTTACATTTGTTGAAAAGTTTCTATTGGGATGCAGAACTTTAGTTTTGATCACAAACAAGCACATGCAGCAAAATACATCAATGTATATAATGCTTGAATGGTTGCATTGGCTTTTTCATTTTACCTAACCAGCAATTGGACAGTTGATTAGATTAAGTAGGTAGGATTTCAGTTTGATTAAATTCAATTTTCAGCACCAAGTTTATTTCAGTTTTTAGTTTTCAGCAAGTGTTGAAATAATTCATTAATGTTTAAAGCTGAGAAGAAGGCCCTAAGGTCTTTATGATCTAGTAGTTTGGTTTGATGGATGCAGCCCCTTTTTAGTTTCAGATCAGATTTCAGTTTGCAGAAAAGGGTGTGATTTCAGTCGGATATTTTCAACCACAAAGATTATAAAACAAAGCATGTGCAGACTTGGGATTGGCCCAATGGATCAGACTACTAATCAATGGTGTTCTTGATATCTCACAAGGAGATGCCATCCCCAAGTGAAGCTATTGTTAGGGTCCTATAATAATAGGATTCATAATTTTGAATTTGCTATGTTAAAATCTTGTAGTATTGTACATACCTTTGCTTTCTGCAAATTTTTTCCCATATTAAAAAATGTACAGAGGGTAAGTCCTAAAAGAAAAATCAAAGGACCAAAAGAAACAAGAACAAAAAATAATATCAAGTATGAACCCTTCAAAAAGAGATAAAATAAGATCATGAAAGTGTTTCACATTCAAATTCCACTACTCTTAGTTTACTTTAGGCAAATAAAATTGTGTGCAGCTTGTCCAAAATGCCACAATTCATGGTAATCATACAGTTTAATCTTGATTAGTCATGCTTTGAATTTCATGTTAATAGTTGGTGAATAAGATCTGGCAAAACCATTTAATCTTGGAAGATTAGTAGTTAGGTAGAGAAAAAACGAGCTAATCAGTTTAATCTGATCCATTGGAATTTATAAGGTTAGAAGTAGTTAGTTTGCTTATTAAAATAAAATAAAAGGGTCAGCAATCTCAAATGCTTCCAATAAAGGAAATAAAAATGTTAGGATAAAAGAAGAGTAGGTAGATTACTTTCACAGGAATTGGAAAGCATCAATTGATTTGTTTCTTATCACTAATATCTTACTAATTTCCCCTTCCTAATTCCAAAAAATCTCTTCCCTCTTCATTTTCCCTTATTCTAACACATTTCCCTTGTAAACACCATTTCCCTAGCTTAAAACCCATTTCCCCTTCCTAATCCCTTTCCCTAGCTAAAAACCCATTTCCCTTTGAAAAAGTTACCTTCCCCCTCACAAACTCCCCTTTTCAATTTAAACATGCAAAAACCCACTTTTTGTAGTTTTAAACAGTTAAAATATATCGGACCCCTTTTTCATATTACTCCCCGATATCATTTTAAAACCCCACCTAAGTACATTTCTAACATCCCATTACCATATTTCCCAAACCCCCTTTAATATATATTTAACCCACTTTCTATTATTCCCCACTCATTATATTAATCCCCGACCCCTTTACATTTAAATCTCCCATATTTAGTACCCGACCCCACCGTTTAAAAACATGCCACTCTGATCACCTTATATCTTATCCAACGGCGCCTATCAAATTTGCACTCCCCAACATTCAAAAGATTAACTCCAATGGGGGTTGTGAAATGGATGGTTTCGCACCCCCATTACCCTGCCATGTGGTAATCCCACATTATATCGCATCCCTCATCCAAAAAATTCTTCACCTCCTTTGTGGATGCGATAAACCATCAACCCATCTGTGCATGTGTTAAAATGACATGTCCTCTCCTCCATTGCGATAAACGTGCCCACCATACTCTGTGACAAATCCATCACTATTTGAAAACCACCCCTGCACAATGTAAAAATCACAGAGTTTCCACAATATGATATTTCGTCATTCCCTTACCTCTGTTTGAATTTCATAAACCAGAAAACCATTGCCAGGTTGAGATAAATTCTACAATATGGATTCCTTCCACATGCCTCCCTGTTCCCTGAAAACGTTTTCACCTCCCAGAAATCCATGTTTTCATTAATTATTGATTTATTTTATAGGTTATTAGTAGAATAGGAGCTTGGATAAACAACTTAATACTAGTTAAAACTTGTTTACTCCAAGACTCACAAGGAAATGTATTTGAAGGCTTCACTCAACAGAAGTTTCATGAACAGAAAGGAAAATCAAGTTAAACCAGCAACATAGCATGAAAAGACAATTAACAAAGACAATAATGGTTAAAACAGAGATAAAAATATCTTCACCAACAACAACGAAGTTTATTCGAAGTAAAAGTAAAAGCAGGTAAAAAAGAAGCAAGGTTAAAAGGTGAAAACAGAGTAGGCAGACAAAGCAATAAAGTAAAAGAAGAATTCTCAATGACAGCAAAGACAGGTGAAAGGTTTACTGCATATGAAGGAAATAGGAAGAAGACAGTGTGAGAGATAATCCAACATAAAAGAAACAAATAGATAACATCAATCAAATAAAACAGGGACAGCTTTCAGTTAGTTGAAAGGTGTCACTATCTTTTAGCATCCAGATATTTTAATTTCCTAGAATAAATCATAATCAGTTTTAGGATATTTTGTGTTAATTTTTGTATAAATACTTCATCCATTTGAAGTATTGAGGTGGATTCCTGAACATTTCTATAGTTTAACTCATCTACAACCTGAGGGTTTATTGTATTTTTTCAGTTAACAGACAAGACAGATAATAGAAGCATTTCTTTACAGGATTCATGTGTTGAGCCACTTCAAAGAAGTATCTTTCAATTGTTCAATTGTTATTTTCTTAAGTATTCCATAAACTTGCATATTTTCCAAATTTAAATGTGATAACATGAACCTTATTACAGATTTTTTTTAAGTACACTCTGTTCTGAACTGTTGTTCATTTTAATGTTTTCTTCTGATATCTAAATTAAGAAATTCTTCGTTTCTCCCTAGTTTCGATTGACCTCCTTCT
The DNA here is from genome assembly GCA_034641835.2 of Pinus albicaulis. NCBI lineage: Eukaryota > Viridiplantae > Streptophyta > Pinopsida > Pinales > Pinaceae > Pinus > Pinus albicaulis. The sequence continues at coordinate 1,072,100,568 of CM076578.1, forward strand.
CCTTCCTCATTATCTAGTTTAAGGAATACTTAATTGCTTCTTGATCCCGATTGAAAACCACTTCACCATACAACCTAAAAGATCTGAATTTTCTCAGCTACCTTTCCCTATAACACTGATTTTATCATTTGTTTCTATGTTTTTTTCTTGATATATTGACTCCATAGCCCAATGGAAAATAGACAGTCATCTATCCATCTAAATCAGTAATTCCACCAACAAATCAAAATAAACCAAATCAATCTTACATAACTAGCCTAAAATCAATTAACTCAACAAAGTTAAATCATTAAGAGAGAGCCCTCTCTGAGCATTAGGAAGGCTAGATCCTAATCTCAAAAGTAGGTTTGTGGTTACCTCGATGAGTTCTTTCTTTAGCCTTGAGAAATTACTGAGTGATAACATGTAGCACCACCTGTTGTGCAGCCTTCTACTCCAAAATATGGTGAGAATTATCACACCCTTCTCCGTTGTGAAACTCCTTTGGGATCTCACGCTGTTTGTTTTCTCTAGAAATCTTCTGCCCTATTTCCTCTATCTTTCTGCAAAGCTCCTCAAATTTCAAGAGGAGGTTACCAAACTCCTTCCCATCATCTATCTCATCTTCCATTGGTGCCTTCCCTTTTTCTTCCTCAACTGAAACACTGTCCTCTTCTACAAGTGTGATTTCTGTAGAAATTTGCTGAATAATGATTAATTATCCACCGAGACTATCCTGATCACATAAAATTTGAATTTATATGCAACACATAATCTCTTCCACTCAGATCATCAAACATGCGGAAATAAAATCAAGCGATAACACATCAAATCATCATACACATTAACACAGTATGTATGGGGAAAGCTTATAGCTGAAAACCCTGAGCTATTGTGTATATTATAATGGAGAAATCATGTAACAAACTCAATACAATACTCCTCACAAGTACTCAGTACTTTCTCATAAAGTTACACACAATCTAGCTCAGTTTTGAACAGGTTACTGGTTCAAAACTCACCGCCAATTGCCTTGCCTCTATTGCACAATCATGGCCTGTCTATATAGAGATCCAAGGTTAGAATCTCCTTGGCTTGACAGTGCAATCATCATGGGAAATTCCTCCAAGTGTGGTGCAAATCTCATGCACAACTGATGTCGCCACTGATAGCTAACTCCACCTTTTCATCTACCTCTTTCACTGGTCTCCACTGAACTGATCATGCACTGTAGTGAACTGATGTGTTCTTGAGTTGAATAATGAGTTACTAATTAATGAATTAAATAATATTTAATTCACTCCACTCATAACTAATTGATTAGCTAGTTAAACTAAACTCAACTAGTTCAACTAAAATAAACAGAACACAACTCCACTAGCTGTCCCATTAACTCCTCCAAACTTCTGCAACTGAAGTCCAACTGAAGTCAACCATGCATGATGCCATCAAACCCTTGGGAACCACGTGATTCCTCTGTCATATGCATGAGCCACTTCTGTAGCTCGAACTGAAGTGCTCCAAGAGAGTAAACTGAAGTTTATAGTCTAAATATTATTAAGGGTAAATAATATTTGACTTCCCTATTTTTAGGAGAGGCAGTCTAAAAATAGACTTCGACCTCTTCGACCTAAAAAATAGAGTCTCATATATTTTTACCAACATGACCAATGCTCCAAGAATCTCAAACTGGAATTCCCGAACCATGCTCCATATGTCTAAAAATAGACATAGTCTAAAAATAGACTTTGCGCCAGAATTTGCCTGCGGGCCCACTTAGTGAAGGCGACTTCATTTCACTAAGCTCCATCATCTTGCTGCATTTTCAACACTCCCTCTCAACAAGATATGGCTTATCTGCAACCCTATCCTGCCTCTGTGGAATTCGAACTTGCTCCTGGTGAGCGCCTTCGTCAGGATGTCGGCATCCCGATCCTCCGTGGGAACATATGAAAGCATCATGATTCTCCGCTGAACACAATCTCTGATATGATGGTATCTGATGTCGATGTGTTTGGACCTATCATGAAATACTGGATTAGCCGAGAACTTGATGCAGCTCTGGTTATCACAGTAGATCACTGTAGGCTCCAAATGCAACCTGAACAATCCTGCGAGGATCTTCCTCATCCAAATAGCCTCGCATGCAGCCAAGCTAGCTGCCATGTACTCGGCCTCTGCTGAACTAAGTGCCACGGATCTCTACTTCCTACTTTACCAGGAAACTGCTGTCGACCTAATGAT